>VZRZ01006019.1:1201-13195 GCA_013398175.1 Climacteris rufus | reverse complement strand
CGAGGTTCTGCCGAGTCGAGCGGGTCGGAAAACTTGTGCGGGTGGCAGTGTGGCTGCCGGGACCCGCGGGGAGAGCTCCCCGGCGGGAGGGAAAGCGCTCCAGGGGTGAGCAGCCGGGCGCGGCCCCCAGCCCCCTCAGGGCTTGCGGGGGGCGCGGGGCTTGGCTTCGCCCGCTGTGTAGAGTGAACCGTGGAATGGCCTGGATCGGAAGGGACCGTAAATCCAGCCCCCTCCACGCCACGGGCGGGGACGCTTAGAGCCCCATCCAACCTTGAACACTGCCAGGATGGGGCATCCACAGCTTCCCTGGGCAACCTGTTGCAGTCCCTCACCACTGTCACATAAAGAGTTTCTTCCTAATATCTAGTCTAAATCTGCCTTCTATCCATTTAAAACCATTCCCTCTGGTTCTTTTACTTAGAGGCCTTGTAAAAAGCCACTCTCCTACCTTCTACTAGTCCCCCCGCCCCACTCCCGCTCTGAGGTAAACATGCAAAAACTTTAAAGACCATGTTCCTGCTTTTTTCCTGGCTCTAAAAAGCTAGGATTTTTTTCCTTTGTTAGTTTAGTTAGTTCGTTTTTCCTTTTTAAGTTATTGTTTATTGAACATAAGTTCTGTTTGAGGAAAAAGCCTACACAGTCATTCATATTAATATTTCACTGCATAAAGTTAATTTTTCATCCCCTTTTGTGATAAATTCCATTGCCATATCTATGCATGCCTTTGCACTGTGTCCTTCTATGTTTCATCCTGGGCTTATTTATGTAATAAAATCGTATGCGTAAAGATTGTGTAAATATTGAAGCCAAGCATATTATAGGTCCTGTTTTCTCAAGGGATAGATGCTAGGCAGCTGCAAATTGTGTTGTTCAGAGCGGAGTTCCTGAAATTAAATTGCCTCTTAATAGTCTAATTGTCTGACCTGGACGGGATGAGGTATTTGGACTTCTCGGGGGAGACCGAGAGAGGGAGAAGTACTGCTCGTAGAAGTTTCAGCTGGATGCTCGATATCCTGCAGAAGGGGGGTGAAATGAGCTGAAATGTGATCCCATCCCAACCAAAGGAGATGCACTAAGTCACAGGCTTATTGTGGCAGATTTCAAATAGGCTGATGCCATTCGTTGTGGCGAATTTGTGTTGCAAATCCAAAAACCAGGATAATCTTAAACTTAGTCCTGTGGAAGTAGTACTACCATGATCTAAACTATTTAATTTTTGGATACTCAGTGTTGCCGTCGTTTTTGTGTCTGCAGGGTAGGCATAATCCTGCGTTTGGTATATAGTGGGTTATATCTTCTGGACAAATGGCAAAGGTGTTGAAACAGTCTTTTGTGGGAGGAGAATACGCTTTTCCCGTGGGCAGATTAGCACGTCAACTGCATTCTCTGTATGTGAGTCAAGCAGGGTGAAACTCGTCTTGGAAAAAAGGTCGATTGTTATGGAAAACGGCAAGTGGTGAAAGGTTAAGAAAAGGATGTAGCAAATGCACATACCTAACAAAGGATTGGTTGCTCGGTGAGGGATTGCTCACTGCAGGGAAGCGGGGCACTGTCTCCCTATAGGTATAGGGTGCTAGTTGGACTGGCAAACGCTGCCCAGTATCTGTAGTCAGAACTTTTGAGGCTCAAACTAAAGTCAGCATCAAATCAACAGTTGGTCTCTGAAATCACTACGTCTTAAAAAGTGGAACAAGACAAACCTTTGCCTCTATTGTGCCACTCTTGCAATACTAAGTCTTGTCTTTGATTCATGTATCTGCCCATCTGCTTCTTTAGTGTAGCTCTTACTGTATTGTCTCACACTAACACTTTGGGACTTTCTGGTGAGGGTTTTTTTTTCCCTACCTAACCTCTAAATGTCAATTGCAAAGCATCGTTTTATATCTGATCACAAAACATTAGTAAGAACAAAGTGGTAGTATTTGCTCTTCTAGTTCTCTACAATAATTTAAGTCTTTGGAATGGAATAAAAATAGTATGACTGCGATTTGATAATATCAACGACTTTCTGATGGACAGGTGCTTAACACAGCGCTGTGTGCTGTGTTTTATTACTGTATCCTGAGGACTGCTATCAGCTTAGAATATAGGGTCTTCTTCCCAGCATCTGCGTGATCTTTTTAAACCAAGCGGTAAGCTTAAAAAAGCGACATTGCTTTGCTAATTATTACTTCAGTATCTGATGTCTGTGTAAGCTATGTCCTTCAAGCTGGTTTTATGGCTTCTCCTGTTCACAGCTTAGGTTAAGGAACTAGGATTGCTGTATTATAATTAAACTTTTCGGTCTTCAGCAGTATTGCTGATGTAATCTGAAAGCAGGATTTGTATAATTCTGCCTTGTTGTAATTATACCACATATAGACCAAAATGACTCTCATTTGAATTAATTTTTTTTAGAATGGTTGTTCTGTTAGTATAATTTGATCTTCTGTCTTCATGCAGTCTATTGCAAAGATTTGTCCCTGTCATTGTCCTGGCAAAAAGTTTTCTTACACCTAAATTATTCAGTGAAGGCTGCCTGGGCCTGGGGATTGGTAAGTGCTTAAGTGGATCTAGGCTAACTTAATTCAAAACGCTATAGAGTATCCATATATGTGTATTTCTGTATACCTCGTCAGGAGGTTGCGGAGTCTAGACAGGAGTTTAATGCTGTATATCAGACTTTTGCGGTTATAATTTGAAAGGAACAGCTATCTACAGTGGGCTGCTTTTGGGAGTCTATCCTGGGAAACACAATTACTTGTGTATAATATTTACCTATTTCTTGTGTAAGAATTCTATAAAATATAAGATATATACATTTTTTCATTCTGGAACTGTATCTGTTATTAATTAACAAAGGGGCCATGATTCATCATTGTTCATGGCTGTTCACTGTTAAGGTACTCAAAAAGACTCTTCTTTATACACCATTTGGGGGGCTTTGGCTAAACAAATCCACAAATATTGATAGAAACTGAGTTTAGAAATAATTCTCCCCAAACCAGTCAACTCCCATGTCCATACAGCTGTGTGGACATGGATGCCTGTAGGCAGATATCTGGAATGGTGTGCACTCAGGGACACTGTCTGCTTGTGCAGGTTAGCCTCTCAGCAGGAGAGGACTGTGTTGTGTGTGCAGGGATTCCAAACTGGGCAGTCTATCCTACGGGACTCAGCAGTCAGGAATGCCTGGCTCACCCCTTACGGTTTGTAAGCTGCCATAGCATTCAAAGAGGAAGAGAAAGGCAGTGACAGCTGCCTGTGTTTGAAGCAGCCAGCTCTACCACCTGGCCCTTTGAGTAGAAACCACAGAGGCTGTCTGACCATCTCTTCTGAAGGAGATCCCATATCACTGACCATATTGCATCTTCATGCACAGTGTTGGTACGTTCAGGTTCCCATTTGGATACGCTGTAACACGTCTTGCCCTAGGGAGCACTTGTGCATAGCTTGGGCATTACAGTCTGAATTTCAGTTCTAGTTTGTCTGAAGGTAACATGTTCTCTTTTTACTACATACCTGATGATTTTTGGGCCATCTAAACTGGCGAAGCTTCTACTGAAGTTACACTAGCCTGCTGTGAAGTTCTGTAAGTCCCAGCACTAAGGTAATCTGGCACGGCTATGTGGAAATCTAATAGTGCCCTAGGGTGCTTGAAGCAGTTTCTACTGTAACTGTTCAGGTGGTAGGAGCACCTGACAGCCCATTTTAACAAGGCATTTTTAATATCACTGGTGACATGGAAAAGTGTTTTGGTTGCTGGTAGAATATCTGAATAGGGCTATAGGTTCTCTTTTGAAGAATAAATTTTAAACAAAGGGAAGATAACTTGTCAAGAGTTTGAAAATTGGTCTTAATTTTTGTGTTGGTAAGGCTGTCCTTAAATGTTCAGAGTGAATCATTATGTCTAGTTTATTTTTTTAAAGGGCAAAACGTCTGTACTTCAATTACAGCAACTATTTTATTTTTTTTTTTAATTTTAGGGAATAATGGATTCACCAAGCCAAAAGGAAGAAGTTTCGCTGGCCAGAAAATTCCAAATACAAATAATTCTGAAGAGTTATATGAGGTGGATGAATTTGCAGCAAAAGTCCTCACAGGAAAGCTGACTACAGTTTTTCTTCCCATTGTCTATATCTTTGTCTTTATAGTTGGCTTGCCAAGCAATGCCATGGCCCTCTGGGTCTTTTTTTTCCGAACAAAGAAGAAACATCCAGCTGTGATTTATATGGTTAACTTGGCATTGGCTGACCTTCTTTTTGTTGTCTGGTTCCCACTGAAGATTGCATACCATCTAAATGGCAATAACTGGCTCTTCGGTGAAGGTCTCTGCAAAGTACTTGTTGGATTTTTCTATGGAAATATGTACTGTTCCATCCTCTTTATGACATGTCTCAGTGTACAGCGGTATTGGGTAGTAGTGAACCCCATAGTGCATTCAAAAAAGAAGTCAGAAATTGCCTTGTGCATCTCCATTGCTATCTGGATACTGATTTTGTTGGGCACTATTCCATTGTATCTTGTTAATCAGACAGTGTATATTCCAAATCTTAACATCACTACCTGCCATGATGTGTTGCCTGAAAATGTTTTGGCTCATGATATGTTCAGTTATTTCCTCTCACTTGCAACTGGACTCTTCTTAATCCCAGCTATCGTCACTGCTGTTGCATACATACTAATGATTAAGACCCTGAGTGCTTCCATCGTAGATGCAAGCACTGGGAAGAAACGAAAACGAGCAATCAAACTCATTATTATTGTCCTGTCAATGTATCTCATCTGTTTTACACCTAGCAATGTGCTGATTATTGCACACTATTTGCTCCTCAAAGCCTATGGCCAGAGCTATCTGTATGTGTGGTACATAACTGCACTGTGTCTTTCCACTTTGAACAGCTGTATTGATCCATTCATCTATTATTATATTTCAAAAGACTTCAGAAACAACCTTAAACATGCTCTTCTTTGCCGAAGTGTGCGAGATACACGGAGGATGCAAGTGTCTCTCTCATCAAGCAGGTACCCCAAGAAATCAAATTCCTATTCTTCAAACTCAAGCAGGACCAATAAATCAACCTACTGAGTTTATGCTTATAAAAGTGAACTTTTATTATTACTGGTGAAAGGATGTGAGTGACAATGGAGTTTTTTTGTACAAGAGTCTGAAGAAACATCTCTGCATTTTAAGTACATTGAAGCCTGGAATTTGGAACTGACAGCTGCTTATTCTGTATAGAAGTCATAAGAAGATAAATCTTCCTGCTAGACTGGGAAAAAAAGACATTTCAGATGCTGTGCAAAAATGATCCTGACCTAGAAGTAAGTTGTGGCTGAAGACATTCTTGTTGAATATAAAAGTTGCTAAAAAGCAAAATGTCTGAAATATTATGTAATGTTGTCATTATATTTAATTAACAGATAAATCTGTTTTGTTTAACCGTAATGTATTAAGCATCTGAACAGACTGTGTGTATAGGACCTTGCTCTGTTTACCTGCTGTCACTGAACATCATTTGAAGCTGTAGAGAGAAGAAGAGGAGAATCCATTTCACCATCTTGGATTAGACTACTTACTGTGCTGTAAATACTAACATGGCAAAAGCTTAAAATGTTATCCTATAGAGTTGACAAGCTGAACTTATCAGCTAGCACTGGGATAAAATGTTAGTTGAGATTATCCACTGTTACTTAACACTTGCCAGTACATGATCTTATATGGGGATATACAACAAAGTTTTGATGAATAGCTATTAGATTTTATATAATGTGCCTTGTATTTTTTAAGACATCTAAATAAGATTTTTTAAATAACATCTTTGAGTTGGGTGCTTTCTTTTATTCTTTTACATGCACTTCAAAAGTAGATCAGCTTGAGAAGTTTAATTTGCCTGGTGTCATGTAACAAATATATTATTCCTAGAAGTTAATTATAAGCATGACAACTGTGGCTGTAATGTCTAAATGGCTAAAATAAAATTTACCTAATGACACATTTCTTTAGAGAGCAATGAAAGTAGGATGTTTGTGACTACTTCAGACCACCAAGCTAAAGTAGCAATGTATATTAACATATGTCTCATTAAGAAGCAGAGTTTACAGCTCTAGATGATGTGGAACACATGCTTGGGCATAAAGTTTTCTCTTCCTGTTGCCTGACAAATGCACGGAAATAATGGCATATCTGTTACTGAACTGAAGGTTTTAGACAGCATCATTACTGAAAAATAGCTATACATAGGAGGCCGTAGTTCACTGGAAGAATTTGGGATGAAGAGTTACACCATCTTCACAAAAGACTGTCTGAACTCTTTCCTTAGTCTGTGTCCTTTATCCTGCTAAGCAGCCCAGTGTGCTTCCTGCTTCATATGCAGTAGTGAATAATACGAAGGAAGGGCATTCAGTTCATGTACTTCCAGTCCTACCTCTGTGAGGAGTCCAAGGGTTATAGGTTGTATGTTGTAAAGATGCTGAATAGTCACTGTGTGTCTACATAATACAGCAAACAGATTGGTCATGATTCACGTATGACTGTTAAATGGCTAAAAAATTACATGCTTGATATAGCCAGTCTTTTGGGGGACAAGATTTATTTCTTGTTATTACTTAATCAGAAGTGCACCAAGGACTGTTCGTAAATCTATACTCTTTGTTGTTCCTGTTAAACAATCAGACAACTCCATTGCAACTCATGTGCAGCAAAGTGCTAATCCTCTTGACAGTTTCTCTCTTTGTAGCCTTCATTTGCAGCTTGGCAAAGCAGGCTGCAATGAAGATCTTTCTTATCTGCAGCAATAGTGAAGGTCTGCCAATGACACAAGTAAGAATTAGATGGTACTATAGTATGTTTGAAGTTTTTGAGGAAGAAGTTTTAGTAAATAGAATTATTTCATTTAAAATGAGGTTGTACTATGTGTGACAGGTTTTGGAGAATACTATTCAAGGAACCCACAGTCTTTTAAGTGAAGATTTCCCCCTGTGTATCTGCATTGCAAGTCCTTACCCTGAATTTGCATCAATTAGTTTGCTCCAATTAACAGAGCAGGTAGACTAGGCTGGTTGTCCAATCTATTTGAATCAGTTCCTTGAATTGACAATTGTGTGCCTGTGCACCCGGGTAGTGATGGGCTAAGAACAAGTGGCTTAGGAGCATGGAGCTGGTTGCTTGAATTTTTTTTTTTTGGTGCAGGAGCTGTAGCCTTGGGCAGAGTTGGGTGGTATTAAGGTGATTGTCTTCAGCTTACAGTAAATATATTCCTGAACAGTGCCAACTTTGCAATTCAAACACTAAGAGAAACAAAAAACTCTCCCTACCTATTGCCAACTATAGGTTTAGATACTAAAAAAACAATCAGTACAGCATCTGTGGAAGCACTGAAGAGTTGAAAATTGTATGAAGTTGTATTTTATGTGCATGGTGTCACAAGCTTTCACAAGCAGCTCAAACTTACGCTGCAGCTGAGAAGTAGATTAGTCTTTCCGCTAACCCAACTGTGTGATCACGCTGTTCCCTCACTGTCACAAGCAAGTTTGACCTTGGGGTGGATTAGATGAGTTCTGGGTTAAAGTTAAACCAGGAGGATGTAGGTAAGTTTACTTTTGGCTTGGAACAGCATTTGGTTGTTCTGCTGGATGAGCTCTAGTTTCAGCACAAGGGAGAGGCTCAGACTGTCTCACCACCAACAGACTTCTACTGTGCAACTGCAAGGCAAGTTGGAGGACAGTAGCTGCAAAGCCTCTGCCTAACCTCCTAAGCAGCAGGGAGCAAGCCTCCACCCATGGCTGTAGGAGTGGCTCTGTTCACTCAGGCTCAGGGTACATGTAGCTCAGCCAGAGTAATATCACTTGTGCCTCTGGAGGTCAACAAGACAGCAAGACGTCAAGGGGGTATGTCAAAAAAACACTAGGACTGCTGCACAAGGCACCTGGCCAACATACCAGATGCACAGAAAATGTGCCCAGCACCACTTGAGTGCTGTGCTACAGGGCATAGTTGAAATGTGCTCTGAAGTTCAGAAAAAAAAGGAGACAAAGGCTGGGGGAGCTAGGATCTTTGCTAGATGTGAGGAAAGCTACTGCCAAGTAGGACTGTCTGTGTCAAAGGGCATGTGTAACAGCAACAGAAAGAAGTTAGAGGCAGATACCCAGGTAGGAGTAAATCCAGCACAGCCAAATACTGCATTCCCCATCATACTCTCCCAACATACAGCTATTTTCTGCATGAGAATTTCCTTAAGTCTAATTTGGCAGGCCTAATTAGTGGTGCCTGTTGAGTGTTATGTTGTCAACCTCACTTTATTCACTTTAAATCAGGACCCACAATCTTCATTGAGTGGCCCCTCATTCCTAAAGGAGGAGAAAGAGTGAATGAGTGCCTACCTGTTTTGTCCATCCACTTGACATTTTGTAAACCAGTATCATACTTCTTCTTACATACTTTGCACATTGAGGTGTCATAGCCAATTCCTTCCAGGTCAGCCACTCTAAGCAATAGTCTTGTTTCCTTTGCCTGAGACCTTCCCATTTCCATACACAGACTCCAAGCTACACACAGAATTCAGGCTGTGGATGATACAGTGATGACTTCTGTTTTGCTCTGTGTTGCTTCCCCAATAGGCCCTAATATTCAATGTTTCTTTTATTTTTTTAATCCTGCTCCTTAGCACTGAGTTGATGTTTTCATGCAGCTGCCCGTAACTATATCTATCTCCTGACTGGTTACAGTCACTTTGCATGCCATAGTTTTGTATGCCAAGTTAGGATGTTATCAGCAAACTTTTGTTCCTCAGTGCTCTACCCTCTTCAGACTATTTTTAAATGTGCAGAACAGTACAGGTCTGGCATCACACTGGTGAGTAACTGGCACAGTGACGACTGTATTTCTTCCCTTGTAATCAGTTATTCTTAAACAATAGGACCTTCCCTCTTATTCCATGGCTGCCTAGGTTTTTTGAAAACCTTTGATCAGAAATTTTGCCAGAAAGCAGCGTTTTGGAAATCCAGATAGACTGGATATGCTGGATCACTCTTATCTCCACTTGTGTTTGGCATCTTCCAAAAACTCCACAAAGTTTTTAAGTCCAGTCTTCTTTTTACAAAAACAGTGGTGACTTTTTCCAGAAAGGTTGAGAAGTTCCTTAGTGATGTCCCTTCTCAGACTCTTCACTAACTTCTCAATACAGATATTGATAGGTCATGAAACTATAGTTTCCTGGACACCTCAGAACCTTCTGTTAATAATTGATCACAGCATTGGCTCCCAGTATTCAAGTATAATTTTGGCAGAAGATATCACACTTCTGTTACTAATTCAAGTATTTTGTCTCAGTTTTTTCAGAACTCCTTAATGAATACCACCTGGGCCCACCAAGTTTAGCATTCATCTTGTCTGACTGTGGTGGGATGACTGAAGACATTTAGCATATGGTGTTGATGTGTAATTGTCCTGGGAATCCAGCAGCATAATACCTGCCTACAATAACAGGCATTTGGGACCCAATTTTCATTGTGGGTGCATTTGATCTGTCTTAGGCTCTTTGAACAGGGTTAATAAGCAGTATCACTGTTAAATACAGCATGAGCATGGAAGTCATGGTGACTTTGATTCAACAGCAGCCAGGAGAGTATGTATTACCTACATCTTTTACTTGTGATAACCTTCTTTAGATTTGCAGGTAAACACTCTCCAGGCACTGTTTGCTAGCAGGACCAGTATAACAGGCTGACTACCTCGTCAGCTCTCTGTCATCCAGGCCAAAGGAGGTGAAGATGCTTCAGATAATGGAAAAAAGAATAGTGTTTTGACGGATGCATGGAATGCTGTACAGAGATACTGTGACAACTCCCTTTGATCCATAGGGACACACTGATCCAGTGCTAGCTTTTGTGACTTGGACTTTTCAGTCATTGAAGTCATTGAAGCAACCAGCTTCCCTGGTGGTCAGGCCAGCTCTTTGGAGGCCAGTGAAAGGGAGAAAGGCCTATTTGCATGAAGATGGAGATAGGTAGGTTCATAGCTGCACTAGAGTTCATAAACTACCTGGAATTGCTCCTGTGGTACAAAAGAGTCAGCTCAATGGTACCAAGGTCTAGCTAGTATTATCTGTGACTATATCTGTAACTAGAGCCAAGCTCAAGTGTCTATGTCTCAATACAGATGCAACATTCCAAATGCAGAGATGGCTAAATGTGTCCGCTCCCATCTCTCTGGGTGCCCTGATTCCCTGTCACATACATTGCCAACTGTTGAACACTATGTGCAGCTTGTGTCAGCATAGTGCTCACCTGGATATTGCTTTTTGCCAGAGCATAAGAGCATCCACAGGAGAACACCAGTGCAATATCTGAACACCAGATCCACAGCAAGAAACCTAACGTAGCTGTAACCCAGAGACCACCTTTGCTGGTAAAACTTGCTAAACTTGGTCTCCATGGCGTTATTATGCATGTTGTAAAGCAGAGTCTTGCTGCTAAAGTTAGATCGGCATTCGGAGTGCTTCTCAACGACGTGGTCTGCAGGTAGCATGAATGGACTGAGCTTCATTCCTTTGTTTAGAAAGTATTAATAATATGCAGTAAAGAACATTAATGAGTACTTGTATAATGAAGCAAAACAACAAAATGTGGGAGGAGAAGGAAGACTAAATTTGACCTGTCTATATATGGAGGTTAAAAGAAAAGCCCCAATAACAATTTTCAGCTGTATCCGTAGGTCACCTCTAGGTATTACAACTCCCATGACCTCTCAGTTTATGCAGAGAGCTCTGTGGAAACAATAGGCAGGAGGGATGTCTGTATTTTATGGCAGTTCTAAAAATCAAAGTATAGTAATTCTTCAGATCAGCAGAATTTTAATTGCCAGGCCTTGCATGGATTTAGTGGCAAGTGCTCTGAGAACAAACGTGAGTGGCATGAGTGGATATTTCTGTTGCAGTTATCAGCTACATTTAGTTCAGCAACTGTACTCCAGCTTTGTGCTTCACCTTCAAGATGCAAACTGCTGGGAACTGAATGTTTGAGACTGACTGAAGTTTATTTGATAATACCCTTTCCCCTCCCTACCCCAATTTATAGCACTTGCCAAATGGTGGAAGGAAGTAATGCATGGCTGTGTAGTGGTGTGGAACACCATCAGCATTCATGCTTTCCCCACAGAGTCTGAGTTCAGGATGGTATGTACTCGTGGTGTTGTGGTTTAGCAGTCAGGTCCGTGCTTCCTGAGCTGAATGACTACAATGAGGACTGCTCTGTCAATAATCCTGTGGACTGCAGCAAGCAGAGAGGTAGAGCTTGTTTGCATGGAGCCTGTGTCTGTCTGTCTATCTAAGCACTTGGGTAAAAGGACTAATTTAACATGGTAAAACAAAGGATATGCTGCTTCTTTTGAGAGGCCAACCCACTGAATAAGAGGAAATTAATGAAAAAATTAACTTGAAGAACATATTACGCTGTTCCCGGATGGCTGCTCGAGGCCACTCAGCGTTAGTCTGGGAGTGACCCTGGTTTCCCAGGGGCTGCGGCTCACAGCTTCCCTAGAAGCAGGGCGTCCTCTGGCAGCTTCGTTTAGTGCTGGCTCCTCTGGGGAGAGCGAGATCCGGGCTGCTGTTACGGGTGCAGGTGAGGACAAAGACCCCAGGGAAGGGCTCTGGTGTGATTTCCAGCTCTTTTATTTCCCGGGGAGAGGCAGCAGGGAAGGCAGGAGAGGGTCCGAGGTCTGGGAGAGGCGGCACAGGGGGGTCTGGGGTCCGGGAGAGGCAGCGCAGGGGCTCGGGAAGAGCTGAAGGCTTCAGGGACCAGGCCGCGAGCACGGGGAAAGCAGGGGATTTATCGGGATACAAGCAGGGGAGAGTGACCAGTTGGGGTACACAGATGTACATGGAACCAATGGGGAACTGAACAGCCATGAAGTTCCAGAACATAACCTTATACAGAACATGAAGTAATGCCTTAATTAACCAATAAACTGAAACACGTAAACAATGCTGGGGGTGAGCCAGAAAGCTCACCCTGACA
>VZRZ01006018.1:17934-30438 GCA_013398175.1 Climacteris rufus | reverse complement strand
AAAAAAAAAAAGTGTCATTTTCCAAGAAAAAAAATTCTTTTTTTTTTACTATATCTCTTTACATACAACCCTCTAATGGTACTTGAGGAATGTTTTTCAGGAATGAGAGCATTTTTAAGACTTGTGCTGACAGTCAAGCTTTTCAGTATTTGCTTAAATGCACGAAGCACAGTATTGACAACTCTATATCATTTACTTTCAAGGTGTAAGACGCTAAATAAATAAATAAAATTTTAAACTATCCACATTTTTTGTTTTAGTCATTCTCTGAAGAAGAAAAGAAATGCACTTTTATAGTCAGCAATCAAAGAGCACATATTTTTATTGAGGTTTTATTTATTGGATAAAGTCTGGAGGATATGCAGAATTTGTAAAGGCTATTTATACCACTGTCAATTTATCTTAGTAATAGAGCTAACTGATTTATCACAGCAATGTCAGCATTAATCTAGTCCCAGTTTTTCTAACACAGTCAGGACAGACATACAGGCTGAGTGGATCTTTATAACAAGTCAGAGTACATATATTTTGCAGCCCTGTTGATTAATGATCTCAGGTTCACACTCACAGCACCATTCCACATCTGAAAAGTTCAAAATATGGTAAAATACCTGGGATATTTAGCAGACTTGCATTTATAAACTAGCAAGTTTCTAAAGACTCACTGGCCTTTTAAACCCTTTGGTGTGTGGAAGAATGTGTCATCTCCATGTGGATTTTCCTAAATTAAATTTTTCATGCTGTGGAGAAGATTAGAAAAAGAAAAATGAAGAAGGAAAGTAAAAAAGAAAAAAAAGCAGATTCCCTTTTTCCACATAATATTGCCATTCTTTTATATCTAGTGTTTCTTCCGGGATCTAATTTAGCAGCATTCAAGGACAGAATAGTCCATGAAACAAATAATCTCCCCTCAAAATAATAAACTAAAATAATAAACCAATAATTTCTATGATGGAAATAAAATCAGACAATAAAATTGTACCTAGAAATATTATATGAAATTTTCAAAAACCTCCAAAAAATCTAACTAGCTGATAGTCTGTAGTTTGTGACACTCCTGCAGGAAATACTGCCCAATGTTCATTCTGACATGTCTTCATTCTGCTAGAATCCCTTAAATTATGCAGCTGATATCTGGCAGACACCACTGCACCATTAGGTAGGATAAAATTTTAAAGTGGAATAGTTCCAACTAACACATATTATTTTCTTGCATGCAATACAGTCTTCCTTGAATTTCAGTCACTGTCCAATGAAAAATTCTCACAAAGCAGTGACCTTAAATGATAGAAATTTCAGACCAGGATAGATGCTCTCATAAGGACGAGAAAACTCACAGTCAGCCTGCAGTAGCAGGAGCTGGCTCTGTGTTTCATGGATGCAAACTGGTTGAATGATCTGAGATCATTTATTAACTTTTGTTTAGCTTACAGGCATAGCCAGTGGCACGAAGTATATCATCTTGCACAGAACTGAAAGTAACTCAGTGATATCACATACACTTTAAGACTACTTGTTAGCTATATTTGAGTGTCCTGGAACATACCTCAACAGACTGCTGATTGGTAAATGTCCTAGTTTCACTCAAGGATGGGTGGGCAGTGGAGCATGGAGCCATGTGGGTGTGTCTAGGTTGTTACTCTATACCACTGGCATCATTGCTGCAGGGGCAAAAGTAAGGCATTCTCACTTCTGTGAAGAAGGATACACAGCTTCAGGTGGAAGTAAAAGGGGATGCATGGATCCTCTGTCATCATTTTCATTGCCTTTTTTTTCCAGAAGAGTAAATGGTGAATGGAGAGGTGAGGTTTGGCTATCACTGTTTTTTGTTGTCTCAGGCTTGGGGGAAAAACTTGAGTGTGGATGGTTTTGTCCACAATTTTCTTCTCTGTCTTGGGAGCCTCATGGCACCAGCTGCATTAACATCAGGTTAGTCAGACTCCATGAGCATTTTGCATATAATCACTCTCTTTTTGTATACTGTTGTTAATAACATTGTTGGTTTTCTTAATTTTCTTATCTAACTGCTGTTTCAAATAATGTTTTCCATATATCAACTAGGGTAGGGGAAGGGAGTGGCTGCATAGAGCTTGTTTTCCAGCTGGGTTCCACAACACTGATACTGCTCAATCACTAGATTTTTTCCTAGTACAGTTTTTGGGTGGTTCAGTGTGGCAGCGTATGTGGCAAAAGTCACAGCCCCACAGGCTCAAGACTGGTGGACTCAGCCCGAGGTTGCCACTGTCTGAGCCACAATCTCTTGTCAGGGTGAGCTTTCTGGCTCACCCCCAGTGTCCCTTGTTTACATGTTTCCATTTCTTGGTTAATTAAGGTATTACTTCATGTTCTGCGTAAGGTTATGTTCTGGAAGCTTCATTGCTGTTCAGTTCCCCATTGGTTCCATGTAAATCCCTGTACCCCAATCAGTTAGTCTCCCCTCCTTGTATCCCGATAAATCCCCTGCCGTCCCCCTGCCCATTGCCTGGTCCCTGAAGCCTTCAGCTCTTCCTGATCCTCGCGCCGCCTCTCCCGGAAACCGGACCCTCACACCACCTCTCCCGGACCCCAGACCCTCTCCTGCCTTCCCTACTGCCTCTCCCTGGGAAATAAAAGAGCTGGAAATCACACCAGAGCCCTTCTCTCTGGCCTTTATCCTCACCTGCGTCCGTAACATCAGCCCGGGGCTCGCTCTCACTCAGAGGAGCCAGCACTAAACGGAGCTGCCGGAGGACACCCTGTGTCTGGGGAAGCTGCGAGCTGCAGCCCCTGGGAAACCAGGGTCACTCCCAGATTATTGCTGAGTGGCCTCGAGCAGTCACCCAGACCCAGCGTTAGTTTAGCTGTTAAGCTTCAAGGCAAGACCTGGATTGAAAACAAAGATCAAAGAAAGGTCCATCTGAAAAGACAGTAGTGTTCATACAATGCATTTGGCTCTTTTCACCTCTATAATCTTCAATCATTCTTCAATAAACAGAAGGTGGGCAGCACATTTTCACACACTGGTCTGTTCCAACACATACACCTATTGCAGGAACAGTGGCACAGTTCACGGTGGTACTACATGGTACTCAGTAGATATTCAGAAAAATGCTTTGCACCAGCATGGATATTAATTTCAAACACAGGTGACCTCTCTCTTGGGCTGATGACTGTAGAAAGTTTTGTGAATAAGAAAAGCATCATTTTATAGTTCAGTTACTGTTCTTTCTAATTCACTCAGCAAAACCGCATTTTATCCTGAATTTGAGACATTTCTGAGATAGATTTGCCAAGCGAACTGCTAGCTAGACTACTACCAGATGTAACATTTTCCCTTTTGACATTTGGGTAGATTTAAACAAACTCAAAGGCATTTCTTCCACAACTTTAGCACAGAACCAAATGGAGCCCTTGCACAAAGGATCAAGTATGGACCAGGATTACTTAAAAGCTGCACTTCTCTTTCTGCACTAGTCCATTTTACATATTTTTCACTAGCTATTAACATGTTGCCACTACTTTTAAAGAGACTGATGATCCATTTGGAATTCAAACTGTGTGTAATAAGCATAGAAAGATTTATGTAGAGAAATATGAAGGTGACATATTATGCCCTGAGGCACTCATACTCAAGTGAGATCACTTAAAAAGGGATGGCCCATCTCTAAAGTTATCTAAGAGTGACCAGAGACCACTTTCGTTTTCTCAGATAAGATCTGTAATAATCTTCGACAATTTTTGAGAAGCAGACTAGAAGAGGCAACTATGACAAATATAAAAATCATGTGAAGGTGACTTTGCAAGCTGCATCAATCTTTCCTGTGCCAGTAACTGTAATAAACTTGATTTTGTGCCATTCCCTTTTCAGTGCTCTTTTTTTTTTTTAACTCTTCTTGAAAACAGAGAGAGGGATGGTGAGCTGTGCAACTTTGTCAAATAAAGCAAAAGAAAAAGCCCTTCTGTATTTACATTTGTTTTGTCATACACTCCCTCTAAAATCTAAAGGTGCAAACCACTCACATTTTATGCTTCACATCACTGTCAACTTGAATATAGATTTGTCTAAATTTATCTTCAGGGCAATCAGGATTCATATTGAATATACTATTCTGACTAGGTTAATAATCGACTTTACTATCAATAACAGCAACATATTATCTGCATAGAACATGATGTGCTACCATTTGCTGCCTCAACCTATTTTTTTAATTTCTTCACCATTTTTTCAGGGTTTCCATTACTGTATTAAATAAGATGGGTGAAAGTCAATCAATAATTTCGTAGTTTTTTATTAAGTGTAAAAAATAGAAACAGGTCTGAAGAAGAAGAAATTATCAAAATTATTAAAATTATGAAATTATGAAAATCTTACACTAACACTGAGTATAAGTTATGTACAATCTCACCATTTACTTCCCTCTGTCACCGGCCTGCTTCTCCATGTGATAGTTTAATAGAATTAATAACTCCATTATAAAATAAAAAAGCTGTATGTGAAACACAGGAATTATGACTAACAATGCTACTGTAGCTCACATCAAGCCATAGCATATGCATCCTAGTTTCTAATAAGGCAACCTGCTGCATTTCTTTCTTTTGCTGTAAGCACATTATGTTAAATTCTTAGGTAACTAAAGTTAAAATGCAGAAATACCAGAAGAGGAATCAGGAGAAAAGGAAAATGCATATTTTTGCCTCCAGGGCTTACTGCTTGAGGGGATAAGTAGACATCTTTTGATGTTTAAAAATTGAAGTGCTTTGTTTATCAGACATGGAACATATACCCACAAAGCCTTGTGACATATGATTATTTACCTGAAGTTGCTTGTCATTTTGTCATGGTTTAACCCCAGACAGCAGCCAAGCCCCACACAGTTGGTCACTCACTTCCCCAACAGGGTGATCAGGGAGAGAATCATAAGACTAAAAGGTAGAAAATTCATGGGTTGAGATAAAGACAGTGTAATCACGAAAACAAAAGCTGCACACACAAGCAAAGCAAAACAAGGAGTTCATTCACTGTTTTCCATGGTGCTTATCCACCTCCAGGAGAGCAGGGCCCCAACACACATAACAGTGACTCGGGAAACCGAACACCATCACTCCAAACGTCCTTCCTTCTCCCTTCTTTAACCAAATTCATATAATGAGTATGTTCCCCTGTGGTCTGGAATATCCCTTTTGGTCAGTTAGGGTCACCTGTCCCAGCTGTGTCTCCTCTCAGCCTCCCAGGCACCCTCAGCCTCCTTGCCATTGTGGCAGTACAGAAAGCAGAAAAGGCCTTGACTCTGTCTAAGCCCTGCTCAGCAATAACAAAAACATATCTATATTAACAACCCTGTGTTCAGAACAAATCCAAAACTCAGCCTGCCACTGTGAAGAAAGTGAACTTCCTCTTAGCCAAAACCAGCACATATATATACAAAAATTAAGGGAACAAAAGATTTTACATAAAAGTATTTAAATATCTTTAAACATCACCTTCCACTGTCCTTGAGGTGCCTGGAAATGTTTTTATACTACGCAGTGTAAGAACTAATATTTTAAAGAGACTGTAATTAAATTATTTAATAAAAAAAATTAATAAAGCATTGTTCAAAATTTTACATCGTAAGTTAATCCTTGTGCACTGATCCATGTCTTTAACATACAAAATTCTACTTGGGAAGAACTGTTTGGAAAAAGCACCATTTGCATGCATACAAAAAGCAGCAAAAAGATACATCTGTTTAGATTTTCAATTCTGCCATTGTAGATATAGTGTTTGTGTACTTTGAAAACTTTCTAACATATGTGTGTGTTTATGTATGTGCAGATATGCATATGTATATGCATGTGTATATATGCATGTGTAGGTGGGTATTTGCATGTGTGTCTTATATCAAGTTTTGATAAATTTTAAAAATTAATTATTCATATCCTATATGAAAATGATCAGGTTTTTTTCTTTATTATGCAAGTGAAAAAAGTATGTGAAAATTAAAAGAAAAATAATTTTCTTCTCTAATTTCGTTTTCTACCTTCCTACTATCATTCACTGCTGCCCATAAACAGTGGAGAAACAAGGATAAACTAGAGAGACAAAGAATATGAGAAAATCAAGCTGTAAAGGCTGAACATGGGGCAAACATAATTTCTGTTACGAAGATATACACAAAAAACAAAGGATAAAAACTTGGAGAAAAATGAAGAGCAGAAGGCTAAAGAAGTAGTCAGGAATGGATGAATAAATAAAAATTTCAGAGAAAACCTCAAGGCAACTGGATACAAGACAGACATTTCAGATGAGATGGGGTGTTTTGAAAGATTAGGAAAAAGCAGGGTTTGGACTAATGTCGCAGTAACGACACAAAAGCAAGAGCCAGAGACACCTGTTACCAGGATCAGAGAGAAGGAAGGAAGGGGGCAAGACCCGCCTTCTTTATTTTTTACATACATTTGGAAATCACTGTTCATTGGAGGAAATCAGTTCTTCCTCCCTCAATTACAGTGGTCAAAGGAAATGTCCATCAAAGTTCTGTGTCCATGAGAAAGGAATGTGGGAGATAAGATACAGTTACAATAACATAGCCATGTTTACAGAGAAGGCTGTGAGAAACTAGCTACAAAGAAGTGAAAACATCCATGACTGCAAAAATCAGGGCAACAGACTAATCTTTTGCTTAATTAATGCATTTAGTCATTCACAGTCTGCTGTTAATTTTGAAGGAGCGTATTATTTACTTTGCAAAAAAAACATATTTCAATGATGTAACACCATGTAAGTTCATGAGACCTCATGAGAAACTGACGTGTTATGGGGTATGGGTTAAACACTTTTTATGAAGGATTATAGCATAAACTGTATACCAAAACTACTGCAGAAGAAAAATACTACTTACCAGCTTGCATGGACCCCCTGCACTGAGGCCGTGGACTGCAAGGTGATTTGAGATCAGAAGGGACAGTTTCAAGCTGGCCCCCTCAGGGGTGGTACTTGGACGTTCCTACCGGCCCAAAGTGTATATTAATCCAGAAGATTCTGTGCTCTCTCGTGGAGGTGGTGGTGACGGGGACCCTTCACCACCAAGAAGAGCAAATGTAGGGAATCCATGAGATGTCGATGGGACTCACGGAGGGGTGATATGCTTCCATCTAACCTCTATCACTCTCCTTGTCCCCTCCGACCCCAGCACATCTCTTTCCTCTCTTTCTTTCTCTCTCTCTCTCTCACTTATTGTTAAGTAAAATACATCAATTCTTTTTGGCACCATTTGATCTAGTTTGATCTTAATCTCACATCTTGGAATTATTTTCGAACCTAAGCATCTCCATCTTTATGCACAGAGAAGTTCTCTTTGCTCCTCTTTGTTTAAAAGGGGATTGCAACATGTCACGGGTAGAAAGCATGAGTAACTCGGAGCCTTTTGCAGCAGTCTCATGTCCTGAGAAATGCAGCAGGCAGCCTGGCTTCACCCAGTCTCTGTTGAACAGAGTCGAGCCTGCATCAGAGCTCCTGCAGAATCTTGGCTCAGTTCACACACAGCGGTTTAATTTAAGCAGGGAAATAAAGAGACAAGGGACAGTTCTTTTCCACTTATTGCCAGCAGGGTTTTTTATTGGAGCATGGAGGGTGCAGTAAAAAAGACACAAAATGGCTGTCTGGGGTGTCTATTATGGTACAGAAGTGAGGGGAGGGCAGTCGGGAGACAGCCAATCACTGCGGAGGATTACAATGACTGACAGGGGTGCCGGCCAGCCAGTCGGCTGTCCGCACACGAGAGAGCAACCAATGAGCTGCCCTTTTGGGCTGGGACGGCCCCTGCCGCTGTAGTCGGGGAGCCCCCGTGGCCACCCGTGGCTTGCTACCCGCGGCTGCCTTGGCGTGCAAGGGAGGGAGGGGCCAGCCCCCGCGGCTCCAGCACAGCGGGGCCGGGCCAGGACATTAGCCACCCCCAGAGGCACCGCAACAGTAACAGACCTGTATTGGCTATCTCTGATCCTTTTAAGTATATATGAATAACAGAAAACATTAGAAAGCTACTACATTTCCCTGCTCTGCGGCTAGAAGTTGGAAGGTATTATTTTAATACTTTTCAGATTCTCAGTAGAAATTTTACTTTTTCTTGACATACAGATACTGTTATGTTTGTGAACAACAGCACTTGTCCCTGACTCCCTTAGTCCCTCTTTCTAGAAATACAAAAGACCAAATGTTGTAGTCGTGTGCTGTTGTGGGGTCAGACTTTTGTCACAACTTTCTTTAAATAAAGTTTATTTCATAAGCAGCAGTTTGACTTCTGGCAGATAGTGTATTATTGCTTCTGTCTGCACCACCTGCTATATAAAATATATATCTGTATCCAAAAGCAATGTAAATAATCACCCTCCTTGAATAAAAAACTATTTCTACTTATTGCATCTGTCTCAAAGGAAACAGCAAAGTTCCTGATGACAGTCAGTGAGGTAAAATGTTACAAGGAAGAAAATCAATCTAAAAGCTACTCTTATTCTTATGTTTTCCTTTGAACACAACAAAACCTTTGCAAAATCATCTTCACTTGAAGTACGTATTTATGGAAGTTATTGAGAGATTAAGGATGTCTCAATTCTTTATACTCTTCAGTCAGTTTGGCTTAATATTGATCATATTCCGTCTTTGCTTTTAATTTTCTGCTTCTGTCTCATAAAAAAAGGCTTGATATGACACTGAACAACCTGAGGAACACTATTAGCCCTTAATAACTAATCAGATTTATTTCTGAGCAAAGTTTTGTGGTTGCTTTCTCTTTTTTTCCTATTAAAACCAGATATAAGATTCAGAGTATTTTTTTAAATTTCTTTTTCCCTATATCTTATTCTAAGGGTAACAATGTGATCTATCTAAGAAATGTTTTCTCTTAACTACTGATCTTGTGAAAATCACACTTAGGTTCTTTAGGTTGAACTCAATTGCCCGAGGCTGTAAAATGCCTTTTTCAATCTTAACTAATATCACTGAATCACAGAACAGGTAAGGGTGAAAGGGACCTCTGTAGGTCATCTAGTCCAACCCCACTTTATCAAGCAGCGTCCCCTGGAGCACTTTACTCAGGGTTGTATCCAAGTGTCTTGGGTTACATGAAGGTGTAAACCAAAGGAATGAAGGTGTAAACCATCTCCATCACCTCTCATGAATTGTTAACGACAGGTCGTTCACAATAGCTGGCCTCTGCACGCCCCACCCTCCAAAACTGCAAGCTGGGCTTTAGATAAAGAAGAAAAGAGAGACAAACCTGAAAGGCAGAGTGATACCTCTTTATCTTCACATCAATGACTCAGCCCTGATAACATCCTCTGAGAAGCAGCAGCTACTCTGTGGGCTATGATCTTTCCTAATGGGCCATCAAGGCCACCTGGAATGATTCATAAATTACATCACCCCATTGTGATATACCCCACCCCAAAGGGAGGGACTGAATATCCTGCCTGCATAAAAGGAGTGGGGAAGACAACACAAGACACCCACTTCCACTGGATTTCCCAGAGGAGAGGAACTCCACAACCACCAGACTTCCAGAGACAGATGGGATTTCTTCCTCAGGATCACCACTTCAACCAAGACCACATCCATGACTCCAACAGGACTACAGCCACAATTTAACTGGATTGTGATCACTATCCTGACCATCAGGGTGTCAGGTTCTATTCTGACCTTGTCAGTGTTGGTGTTTTCTGTATTACTGCCTTTATTTTAATTTCTCCTATTAAATTGTAGTTCTGACTTGGAATCTCTCACAATATATTTGTATGGGGTTAATTCCTCTGCCTGTTTGTTTCCAAACTAACACACCAAGCTATCCAAGTTAGCTTTTGAATGTCTCCAGAAGAGACTCCAGAACCTCTCTGGGCAGCCTGTTCCAGTTCTCTGACATCCTCACAGTAAGGAAGTTCTTTCTCATATTCAAGTGGGACTTTCTTTGTTCCACTTGCTGTCCCTTGTCTATTGTTCAGCAGTACCAAGAAGAGCCTGGCTCCGTTCTCTTGACATCCTTCTTTCAGGTAGTTGCACACATTGAGAATACTGCCTCTCAATCTTCTCTTCTCAAGGCTGAATAGGCCCTGCTCCCTCATGAGAGAGACGGTTCAATAGCCTCATCATATTTGTGGGCCTTTGTTAGACCTACTCCAGGAGTTCCGTATCTTTCTTGTACTAAGGAGACAAGAACTGTATACAGTGCTCCAGATGTGGCCCCACCAGGGCTGAATAGAGGGGCAGGATCACCTCCCTTGACCTGCTGGAAATGTTCTTCCTAATTGTATTACACTCCCATTGTCAGCTGTGTGTACGGAAAGTTCTGCACACACCGCTGACAATGGGAATATAGTATCGGGGGAAATGATACAGTCACCTTAAGACACTAATGCACCCCAGGATATGATGAACCTTCTTGGACACAAGGACACACCGCTGGCTCATGGACAGCTTGTTGTCTGCCAGAACCCCCAGGCCCTTTGCCACAGAGCTGCTTCCCAGCAGCTCAATGCTCATCCTGTACTGGTACATGAGGTTATTCCTTCTCAGATCCTGCATTTGCCTTTGCTGAATTTGAGAAGGCATTGATCTGTCCATCTATTGCGATCCAATTTTAAACACAGAAGAGCAAAGAGATCTCTTTGTGCATAAAGCCAGAGGTACATAGGTTTGAATATATTTCCTTCTCAGATCATTAAGATCAAACGAGATCAGATGTTGGTGCCAAAAAGATTTGATGTATTTTATTTATCAGAAAGTGAGAGAGAGAGAGAAAGAAAGAAATAAAGAGGTGTGTAGCAGCAGGAGGGGACAGGAAGAGTGACAGAGGTTAGGTGGAAGCATATCACCCCTCTGTGGGTCCCACCGATGTCTTGTGGATTCCCTACATCTGCTCTTCTTGATGGTGAAGGGTCCACCGCTGCCAGAGAGCACAGAATCTCTTGGATTAATATACGCTTTGGGCCAGGTGGATACACCCAGGTACCACCCCTGAGGGGGCCAGATTGAAACTGTCCCTTCCAAGGCCATGGGTCTGCTGCATGCAGTGCTCTGGTGCAGGGTCTTCTTTGGGGGGGTGCCTTTGACAGTCTGTGACACCCGCTCAGCTGCCCCTCCACGGGTATGTCCTGGAGTCAGGGGTTTTCCCGGAGTGGGGGGCCTCTCACAGCTGGGCTGCTCTGCACAGCGGAAAGGGGGCGTTCCTCTGACCAGAGGTTTTTTTCACCACACAACCAAAACCTCTCTGCTCTGTATGAACCTGGCAGCAAATAAGCCTGGGACTAAGGTCTCCACCCTGTAGCTGCTGGGCTTGATCCTCCTGTGAAAGCATTCTTGTCCCTCAGCCCAGACCTTGGAATGATGTCACTGCTATCTTATCTCAAATCAACTTGCTGTCCAGGCTCTTAGCCCAGGGGGACCATGCAGGCTGGTAGTGGTCTTTTTCTTTGGGTGTAGTACTGTTATACAGTTTTGCTATAATAGATAAAAGGTCCTTCATAAAGAATGTTTAACCCATAAACCATAACACCTCAGTCTCTCTCACCATCTCTCCAGCCTACCGAGGTCCTTTCTTTATCTATCAAAGGAACAATAGTTTACATGATGCATGATGGAATTTAAGAATTTATGAGAAGTTATAAAAGAGATTTTACATAAAATCTTGGAACTGAAGTATTTCATCTGACTCACTGTTAGGGAGAAAAAAAATAAAGGAAGGAAAAAACACCAAACCATATTCTGTATTTAAAATACCCCACTAACTCTACCCTAATTTTCATCAAAAAGAGGCATTGAAATACTGCAATTGTATTATTAAGGAGTAAAAAGATACTTCTCCCAAAGTGAATAACCTAATTTTGAGAAACATCGTGATTCACTCTTTTCATTCCTTTAATGTATTTCATGCTTAATAGAGAGAATAAAAGCAACTTCCTATTTAACATTGCACTTCAGTGTTCCCATAAAAGAAGTTGACTCTCTACTCCACTCCCCTTTCATCCATTTAATAATTTGCAGGCTCAATTTAGTTCAAAATTTGTTTAAACCACAGTTTTTCTGATTATTCAAAGATGATTCTGCAGGTACTACAGATAAAAACTTTAAGCCTAATGGTCTTCAAAAATTAGGTTTCTTTTTAGAAGGGGGAGTAAAAAAAGCAACTTATAAGCAGGAACACTGATTTTCTCCAATGTGAATCCTTCCTTTCCTTCAGTCTCCAGTTCTTTATGAACTGCTCCAGCATGGGTGCCTGAAGGGGCACAGCTGCCTCACTATAGTGTTGCCTAAAAAGGCTAGCCCAAAAACTGAGACTAGTCAGGAGTAAGGGAATAAAAGGTGGGTATTTATTCTAAAGGCCTTCAAAGGTACATTTAGGGCAGACAAAGCCCCCTCGTTGGGGCATCACCCAAGGACGATGAGTCACGAGTTCTCCACACCATTATAGGTTTGGTCCATTTGCATATCAGCATAAATTCACCAATTAAAACTTTGCAATTTCGCCCTAGCTCCCCTAGCTTGCTCCTCCCCCCCCC
>VZRZ01006018.1:5991-17882 GCA_013398175.1 Climacteris rufus | reverse complement strand
ACACACCAGGCATTAGAGAATTTGAAAAATATAAGGGTTAAAACCTAAGGCAACAATAGTCTTGACCACAGGCTGAAGTGGAATCTCTGCTCCAGTGTATGGAGCACCTCCTCTTTTGTGACCTTGGCATCTGCAGGGAATTTTGTCTCACAAATTCTAATCTTGGCTCTGTTTGACATACAGAGAAGTCATTCCTGTAGACACCTCATCCCTGGAAACTTTGCTACACAAAGCCAATGCAAGGTTAAATTTCCTCTCCTGAAGTTCAGGGTTCTGGCCTAGCTTTTTGTAATGCTTCATCCTCTTCGAATCATGAACTACACCTTCTCAGGGTCACTGCAGCAAAGGCTGTCCCCAGATTTCAATCCACAGCTCATTCTTCCTCATTTGTAAATAACATGTTCAGGTAACAACCTTCCCTTTTCCTTTCCTTCTTGATCAGCTTTGTCGGGAAATTGTCATCAATGCAATCATAGATTGCTTGTGCACTATATGTAGTAGTTCTAGCAAATTTCAAGGCAGTGAAACTTCTCCATGAAGACCAGAACCAGTCAATGTGAGATTTCTTTCTGTTCTTATGCAACCTGACCTTCCTGAAGAGCCTGTATCCATCTGCTGTAATTCTCCAGTGATGTGAAGTATGAGCATATTTAGTTATTAAGCTTCTAAATGAAAAACATTATTTCATTTATATGCTTTAAGCTTGATAAATTTTAACTACTTTTTACTGGATTCTGCTCAGGTGAAAGATTGTATAAAATGTAAGTTTTGTCAAAACTAACTGCAAATCATGGGAGAAAAAATGATGACAGTTACTTAGAATTCTATCAGTTTTGAGAGTTTTTTGCTCACTTGGAATTATTTCACTCCACCAAAGACTCCATTCAGTAACCTCAATGTCCATACAAAAGTGGTAGACATAAACCCAATACCTTTGCACCTCTTTGAAGAATCAACAGTATACATAACAGGTGAATAGTCAAAGTTTAGAAAAGAAACACAAGAGAGAAGTCTATAGTTATGTGTCGTAGATTTCTAATCTATACTGCTGAACGTATTTTTCTTTTGTGCTCATGACTATGAACTTCCTAGCACTGCAGGGTAATCATATTTCCTGGTGGTGGTAATAATAATAATAATCATCATCACAATCATAATCATCATTATATCAATATATCGTTATCAATAATAACTTATTATTGCTGTTGTTGTTGTTGTTATTAACTCAACAACCAAATATTTCTAATTCTTTTGACAAAGGAACATTCAGTCAAATTAATAGAAGTACTGAAGAAAAAGAATATACAACATCACCATTTGAAACCTAGAGGAAAAAATATAATCAGATCTACATTTTACTTTAAATAAAAATTGCATCTTTAGTAGCAAACTTGATAATATTATTTATGATAGTAAAAAAACCCAAAACAATTAAATGGACTCATTATATTTATATTCAATATACATATAGATTTTTGTACAGTCTTATGAAACATTGCCATGCAAAATGTCAAGCCTAAGAAAATTTTCTAGTAGATTAGAGAAACAGCAAATAGTGAAGTTTTCAAATACCATCCTGAAAGATTTACACACTCTGAATTTGAAAAATAAAATCTTATCTGAAGAGCTGAAATCTATTTTATAAAATAACAAGTTAATAAAACTACTGCTGAGAGTAGACTTTTTATAATAAAATAAGATTTATTTGAAACTGCTAAATTAATTTAAAAGAATACGGTTAATTTTCTGAATGTACTGGAGTACATACAATATTTGACAAGGAGAATAATTAAAATGAAATATCATTTGAATACTATTTTAATCTTACTTATCTCAATTGGGTAAGTATTAACATATCCTTTAATTTACATTTCATCCACTGATTTAATATGCAGTTTCTCACTGCATGAATAATGACAGAGTAAGAGAGTATAGCTTTGCTGCATTTTTGCCTTGCCTTGTCATATTCACAATAAGCATAAACTCTTTGTAAACTCTTTTTTTTTTAATAGAGTGAGAACAGATTTAAAATATATGCTAGGTTTTATTTCACAACAGTTTCTTCTCAACAATTCAAAAGCCTGTTTACTCGTTCCTTTCTTGTTAAAAAATCATAATATTTTTCTATCACTTCCTCTAAAGTTGCAGTTTCTACTGTGGATTAAGTAACTTGTCAGAATTTTAAGGAGTTATAACTAGCTTTATTAGTTTTATGCTGATTCATAATTTTCATTTGAGACAAGTATGGATAGAAAAAATATCAAAAATTCATTAGTTGATTTCAGTGTAGAAAATGCTAGAGTCGGAACTAGTGCTTTAAATGTAAATATTTGAATAAATATAGTTTGGAATATAAATTTTTTTTCATTAATATTGAAAGTTCATAGGCTATTTATTTACTTGACAGTACATAGTGTCAGGATCTGTCTTGTCCTGATCTGATTTTAGTTCCTTTTAGCTGTTTATATTCCACCCCAAAGAATTATGTTGACTGCTCTCTTCTAGGTACCTAAGCCTCACTCAGTTCAACTCAAGTAAGACTAGCACAGGTGAATTTAGGACCAGAGCATTGCAAGGGTTAGCATAACACAAGGGGAGAGGGATAGATGTTGGATGGTGTTTAATAATTTTGATGATATTAGTAGTGACACTTTTCTATTAAAACTAGAAAAAAATCACTTATGACTACAAATAACAGTGTAACTAAATCCTCAACAAACACTTATTTTTCCAGCAGAGATGACAAAAAAGGTCTTTGTTTTTTTTGGTTCTTCATATGACTATCAAGTCAGCCATGACTTCTCAGCCACAGCACATGGTGAAAAGCCTAAGCTACATCCAGTGAGTGGAAACTACTGCACTACTCCATCAAACTAACTTCACCTATGATAATATAATTTATAATTAATCAGGCCATTATATACTTAATCATAACCAACACCTTAATCTTAATGTCATATTTTTAAAAATATGAGAAAAAGATGAAAGTTCCTCATGAAGGAAATTTTAACACTTGTGGAATCCTTTCAAATTTTCCTTTTTTTTTTTTTTTCAGCAGAATAAAGAAATGGTTATTTGTTATTTTAAAATCTTGTTGAAAACTGACAGAGGCCATTGCTAATCTTGAAGTACATTCTATAGGTATAATATATTCATAAACCAGCTACTGAGGAAGTGTTAGGTATAGCTATTTTAATCTTATTTAAAATTTCAAGCAGGTATTACAGAAAAAAAATGAGTATTTCAAAGAGATTAATATTTAAAATAAGAAATGCATCAACTAATTTGTGAAAAGAGAAATACCTTCAAGAATCTAGTACCCTTCAAAATTTCAGAACAGTAGGAAGATGAACATATAAACAAACCAGACAACTGAAAGGGTACATTTAAATAAACATAGCTGAAGAAAGCTTTATTCCATTTACAATGGAAAACAAGAGCTTCCAGTCTCCAGAGAAAGAAAGTGAAGCAGTAGAATTAGAAGGGAATAAAAGGAAAATTTACTAGGTAAAACTTATGTATTATGAGAAAAACACATGTTTGAGCTGGAATTTAAGGCATTATCTTCAAGGGTTATTTGTAGATTCAAGCATTCAATAACGTCCCTCTGATTCTGGATGAAGTTGCCAGGATGTAACTATGCGACTGAATTTTCATATCAGAAGGTTATAAACACTTATTTTCTTCCAGTGACAGTTCCCTACTCAGTACAGTCATTCTTTGGTTTGCCAGATTCTCTCTGCACGCTGCCTATTCCAGACATTTGGTAAAGAATTAGAATCCAGGGACTAAAAACAATACAAAATATACAACATATTTTCTAGAAATGACACTTCTATGTTATTTGCTGTATTAGCAAAGTCTTGCATGCAACTCATAAGACATTGTGTGATTTCAGTTTTTTTGAAAGGGGTTCAGGAATGAATTGTAATGAAAGTAGTGAGAACAAATTAATTTATATTACACTAATAATATAAATACTTTTATATACTTATATTAATTCAAATTAAAAGATAAAGAAAAATTGTTCTGGATATTTGTAGTGTGATATTTTGGGATGGAATTTTTGGAAGGTTTAGTCAAAAAAAGCCAGGGACAACAAAAACATACAATGTTATTTAATTCTTAGAAACAAAGAGCTTCCTACCTACTCTATTTCCGTTACCTTTTTATTGATTCCTAATATCCAGATGTCCTTCCATTAGGTTACTGAGTTAACTTTCCTTAAAATGATATTCACTAGGCTAAGATCTAAGAAAAATGTTCAATTTCGTTTGAAAGGAAATGGTTTTACAAAATTGAGAGTTAGGTGTGCTGCTTTTGGCTGGGATAAAGTTAATTTTGTTCATAGTAGTTAGTATAAGAATATGATATGGATTTGTGCCAGAAACTGTTGCTAACTCTGAGAATCTTTCGCTGTTGCTGAGCAGTGCTTACACAGAGTCAAGACCTCCTCTGCCTCTTAGTCCACTCTACCAGTTAGGAGGCTGGGCTGCACAAGAAGCTGAGAGGGGACACAGATACAACAGCTGTTCCAAACTGTCCAAAGGGATATTCCAAACCATATGGTGTCATGCTCAGCATATAAAGCAGAGGGAAGAAGCAGGAAGGGGGAGCAACATACAGTGTGATGGTGTTTGTTTTCCAAAGTCACCATTAAGTGCGATGGAGCCCTGTATGTCTGGAGATGGCTGCACGCCTCCCTGCAAGTGGGAAGATAAAAATAAATTTCTTGATTTGTTTTGGTTGTACATGAAGCTTTTGCTTTTTTTGCTATTAAACTGCTTTTATTTGAACCCACAAGTTTTCTCCCTTTTACCTTTTTGATTCACTTCCCCATCCTACCAGGTGAGAATGAGTGAGTAGCTGGGTGGGACAGCTGGGGTTAAACTGCAACATTGGGTGAGACTGACATTTTGCACCATGCACTTCAAAGGAGATTTGGATTATTTCTTTATTTTTGATATGTATAGAGTGACAGTGATTTAGAAGGTACCAAAGTACAGTGGTCTTATCAAGTCCCTGAAAATAATCATAGAGATTCTACTTTTGTCTCCAAATAATCCTGTGTTTCCCTGACACAGTGGTCCAGGTCTGATTTGATCCCATGCGTTCTCTGCGGGTATGATGGTGGTTTTGGTTTTACTGTTTTTTTTTTTACTTTTCTTTAAAAATAAATAATACGTAACAAGAAACTTGTTCTTGACTGCAGTTTTTTAAATTTTAATTTATTCTATTACTATCCACTAGTACAAAAAACCCACTGAAGTAAATATAAAAAAGTAATTCACATCTTTTGGAAATCATACTTTGTCTCTTTCCAGTTTAGAAGTAATAAAACATTACAGAATTTTAGAAGGGCTGGAATCAGAAATTATTAAGAAATAGAAATAAAACTTTTTGCTTTATTCTTCATTATTACAGAGTACATATCTTCACTACAATTGGTTAAAATACAGGACTAGAAAAAGTAGATATATACAGACACAACTTTCTAATATTATGGTCATAGACACACCAGATAAGTTTGTTAATTACAGAATTTAATTATGGTATCCATCTTTCATTTTATTCCTTGAGATTTAAGTGTCATTACATGAGCTCATCCATCATGTCATTCGTGTTTATCCTCCTTCCTGGGTTTTGTACAGGAGATGAAATATCACTTAAAAAAAAAAAAAAAAAAGAAGGATATTAAAAAATCTTTGACTACATACATTTCATGCACAAAGAGAAAACTGTTAGAAAAATATCTGCTGAGCAATTTCCAACAGACAGGGATAAACATCAGGAAAGAGCACAAGATAAACAAGAAAATGATAATGATTCTCACTATTGATCTAGGGAGTCATTTATGCAAGGCAAAACTTTCTGAATAATGATGATAACTGAAAAAGTTTCCATTCAGAAAGTGCAGAATCTCCACAAAATTTAGTGATATTAATTTGTAAATACAAAGATAATTCTATATTATTAATACTAAGATAATCACCATATTATTCAAAGGATAGAGAGAAAACTTTTGTTATCATTTTTGGCATAACTTATAAGTAGTCAAAGTAATAGCTGAAGAAGACACAGTAACTTAGTGTAGAAGTTAAAATTGGATAAGAGAAATCCCAAAAGCATTAAAACATTTGCTATAAAATCATTACTGTCTAAACAATGAAACTTTTAAAATTCTATTTTGAATCATTCCTATGCGTATAGAAACTTCTATTCATAGGGGTGACAGTAAATATTTTGAATTTTATCCTTCAATCTAGTGGTTTAGTGAAGACATATAGATTGTGGAAATTAATTCATGGAGGTATTAAAAACACGATCCTAAGCATTTTGATAAAAATCTCAAAGTTAATGCTGCTTTGAGAGGAGAGTTGAAACAGATTACTTTCTGAGTCCCTTTCAATACTAATTTTTATATGAATCTGTGGTAACTGACACAACTATTTGTAAAATTTAATAAAAATGTGAAGAATGTTTCAGAGATTAAGACTCCAAAAAGTTACGTTTCCATGGAGCTTTAATTCATTTTAAGGCTCTGTTTAGAACATCATTTTTGACAGTGGAAAAATTTTCAGCACTGCTTCACAAAAGGTAAACATTCCTTCTATATGACATCTTGGACTTTTTTGCTCGGGAAACAAGAAAACCTTACCCGGCTTTGAATTCTTACTGAGTAAAACAATACAGAAGACATTACAATTGCTGCTATTATTGTAATAAAATGGATGATTGAAAGTTTTGCCATTGACTTTACTAGAATTATGCTTCCATAAAAATTAAATTACTAATAAAGAAGGTGGGATGTGAAGGACAAGGAAATGGAATACCTCTACAAAGAAGTCTAACTTTCTTTAAATTATTTTTAAATTATATTTTATCTAAGTTATATTTTGACCTGACAGTATCTCCACTCACTTCCTCTTTATGTATGTATGGAACCACATGCAGGACTAGATATATGTCCTAGTTTCAGACAGAACAGGGTTAATTTTTTACAGTAGTTGGTAGGGGGGCATGACCAGACCCTAATTTTATTCCATAATAAGACAAGCCCCTGAAGGCAAGGGTAACTCAGGTTCTTGTTAATAGATCCTTTGGAGCAGATTAGAGCAAAAGCATGTTGAATGATCGGTGTATACAAATATACACCTATATGGGTAGCGTTTATTTTAGAACAATTTGGTTGCAATGGAAAGCAGGTATGTTGCCATTTTGGCTTTTATCTATAGTAATAAATCAATATAAAAGCATAAAAAGAACACTTAAAAGAATGTATAAGGAAAAGAAAGAAAGAAAGAAAGAAAGAAAGAAAGAAAGAAAGAAAGAAAGAAAGAAAGAAAGAAAAAAGAAAGAAAAAAGAAAAAAGAAAAAAGAAAAAAGAAAAAAGAAAAAAGAAAAAAGAAAAAAGAAAAAAGAAAAAAGAAAAAAGAAAAAAGAAAAAAGAAGAAAAGAAGAAAAGAAAGAAAGGATAAGAAGAGAAATGCATCACTGCCTGTGGATGCAGGGACAAGGCTTGGTTGTTGCAATTTCTACATCTGTTGGTCAAAGTGATGGTCACAGTCTCAATCCATTGGGGGTGGAGGAAGCCCCTGAAACACAAAGTTCAGTGGTTTAATATGCACTTAGGTTTACATGAGAATGGCCAGGTACCTCTCCTGGGGGAAGAGAGTTTTACAGTGTTGCAACACTATGGCTCATGCCCTGGCTGACTGCCAAGGCTCTACGAAAGCCCACTCTCCCCGCCCCCCGCGCCCACAACTGGACAGGGGAAATGAATGTGTTACGAAGCTGAGATGAGGACACTGAGAGAGAAGAAAATTCCTTAATTAAAGCAGGCTAAAACAGGCTCAAAACTTGAAAGATGATTAAGTGAATTTATTACAGAGCAAGCAAAACATCTTTTTAAACACTCTTTCACTTTTGTCCCCCCACCAGCAGCAGCCCACAGCCCTCCCTCCTGCCCTCAGAAAGAAAGGAGGATGGGGGTTTTGTTTCTAGTTAGTCAGTTCATTCCTCAGATGTTTTCTCGTCATAATTTTTGGAGGGGAGGCAGTTTTTCTCCTTCTTCTAAGCACTGTGGCATTTTTGCAGAAGTTATATTTTCCCTCTTGGCAGCCAGCCCGCCTGGTTCTGCTGCCGCTCTTTCATTCTCTCATACAGCCGAGCCGGTCCATCTTAGGGTAGGAATAATACAAGGCTTTTTTAACTCAATTGACTCCCGTCACTTCCCAGGAGCAAAGGCCTTGTTATTTATGTCAATTCCCACGGACCACAGTCTCTCCTGTAGGAGTTTACCCTCCTCCTACTCTGGCGTGGGGTGGATCTCAGCTCCTTCATGGACCCTCAGGGTGTGGGGAAACACTGCATTTGGTACAGTCCCTTACCACAGGTTGCAAAGATGTTTCAGCTCCGATGATTGAAGCACCTCCTCCCCAGTCCTTCTTCTTCTTGGCTGACTGTGCTGGTGTCCATATCTGTTGTTTTTTCTACATGCTGTAGTCCGTCTTCTCTGCCTGTCTATAACTACATGACTACATGGCTATAGCTACATGGTGCGCGCACACCTACTCCCGAGTTTGCTTCTTAAATATGTTGTCACAGAGGCGTTACCTTCCTTCCTAATTCCAGCTGTGGCTTACAGCACGTCCATCGTTCAGGAGCAATCAGAGATAGGCCCTGGCTGGACAGCTGTGGAAGCTTCTGGCAGCTTTGTACAGGAGCCATCTTTTGGCCCCTACCACACCCAAAAAGCCAGACCCCCTCAAACTACCACAACAGTCCTCTGGTAGAAGGCCCTAGAAGTGAGTCTGGGGGAACTTGGGGGGTCATTGTAAGTTTATCACACCTTCTAGGACATGACATCTGCCCCTCAAGTCAGCATAGTCGAGCCAGTTATCCCCTAACAGATGGGATGAAAACCCTTAGACCTACGTGTGAATGTCCGGTGTGAATGTGACCCTCCCTGGGACAGGGAATTTTACAACTGAGCCCATTGAGTAAGGGAGGACACTGGCATCATAAAAAGCACTATCCTGCCTCTGCAGGGTCTGCTTCTTATCGGCCTTCTGCCTTATCTGGCTCAAAACCCAGAGCCTCCAGTGGTGGGTGTTCATTCTCTCTTTCTTATGTGGATCAGAAGTTTCACCGTCACACCCACTAAAACATTCCTCTTTCCCTCATCTGGGAGCTGAAAACACATCAAAGCATTCTGCCACCTCTGCAAATGGCTGATTGCTTTGCCATTAACCATTAACATTTCAGTGTCTCAAAGATACTATCTCACATCACTTGCCAGGGGCAGGAGTAAGGGAGGCGATTTAGAGAGCAAAAGGGCAATACTCCTCACTGTGCCACACAAAAATATGAGAACCAGAGCACAAGATTGATTGAGACACTTAAATGCTCTTAAAGAAGAGTTAAACCAGAAAAGGGGTAAATAGGGGTGCTACAGTTCGATTATATCAAATATGGAATGATATATTGAGAAAAGGTCAACAGGAGATATAGATATAGATTATACAGATTTATATATGCACTTTTGGTTTCAGACAGTAATACAAATAAAGACAATTAAATTCTCATGTAATCGTGTTTACTGTTCTCAATGGTTCATACGAGTGCCTTTTCAGAAAAGCTTATTGTTTTTATTTATACTTAGTAAGATTTCTTTGAAATAATCCAGAAATTCAAACACAACATTTTCTCCAGTATAGATTTATTACTAAGAAAAATAGACTGCAATATAATTCTGTAAAATTTTAGGTTATATTTTGTCTCACATGAAAGCCAAATACCATTTTCCTTTCATTACACTTTAAAAGTTACTTAGGATTATGAATCTTTGGCTTTGAATTGGAACCCTCATACTGATTTTAGTATCTATTTTATCATATATATATATTAATTCAGGATCTTGAGTTTTCATTTAACTGTTCTATTTGTCTAGCTGTGACCAAAAAAACTCCTTAAGAAAAAATCTTGTCCAAAATTTGATGATTACCAAATTTTAATTCACCATCACTTCATCTCTTACACAAACCAAAATTGAATCCTTAAACACCTCAGCAACACAAAAGGATTTTTGAGCACTGTTTTGATATTTTCTAGGTGGTGTCACTTCAGAAATTTCACTGTTTGTCTCTGTTTACCAAACTGTTCTATTGAATTGTATATGTAAAACTGCAGTATAATAATATAAGACATGCTTTCTCCTGTAAGTTTCTTTAGAGCAATGGAACGGAGATACAAAGCACTTCAGACAATTAAAATACATATCTGAGCAGGAGTTCAAAGAATCATTTCTATTTTGAAATACTTAGTTTTAAATTAAAACTTTATACACAAAATTCTGTAGTGAATAGAAAAAGAAAGGTGAAAAAGACATGAATGAATTGAGAAGCAGTTGAAATTTTTCACTGTATTACTAGCAAAGACTCTCTAATTCCCATTTACCATTGAAGGTCTTTTTTCTGCTAGTCCCAAAGTAATAATCTTGCTATTTTTAAAAATTAAGTAATAAACTTTGAAAATAGGATAAGGGTCTCAGTCTTTATATTGCTTATTCTTCTGAATTGTTAACATGGTAGCAACTTCTAAATTTCCTAAAGAAAAAAAAAATCACTCAAGATTTTTTTTTCCCTCCCATTTGGTATTGTAAGTATTTGGAGTTTGCCCTTAGACTGAAAAGGGTAACATAGTACAGTATATTTTCTTCAACCCTATAGTCTCATATATTACCCTACACCCAGTACATTCCCTCTAGCTGTACTGTTCAATATTTCTTTTTTGACAAGCAGGATGAAGAGCTTGTTTGTATGAAAATAGTAGACCATATGTATGCTTTGGTTTTATTAAAATAAGAGTACAAGTTAATATTGTTCCCTTAAATATGCATCATATTCACAGTAGAATTACATAAGGCATTATTACAAAATCTTTATTTGAACACTGTATTTTTAACAATTTATACAATTTTGAACAATTCTATTTTTCTTTGATTACATAATTATTGTGGTGACATTTAAAGCAAAATTCAATTTTTGGAAAGGATACAATAACATCTAAAAATGTTACACTGAGTTTCTTTTCCTTCCTTCATCAATAGATGCACAACAGTTTTTCATTATACTAGGACTACATATAAATTGTTACATAGGATAAAATTTGTCAAGACACCACAAGATAAACATTTGAAGTCATATTCACAATGTTTCAGCAAGATTTACACTCTTTTTTAGAGACCTCTCTCCATAGTACTTTCCATGAACCCAACACCTGAAACAGGAATCTGAAGACACCTTACTAATAAGGTTTATGCCTTGGATAAATTTCAGTAAGTGGGTCAATCCTATGTGCATATCTACAACCTGATTTGTTTGGGTCTGCTGTCTGCCGAAGTGTCAGTGGGCCAATGGTGCAAAATAGTTTATATCCATTTTATCAAATTTTCTTCTCTCAGACAGTGTCAGCTGCACCCATATTTCCAGCCTGAAAGGGCCAGGGCCAGCTCCAGGCTATACCTGAACACCATTTGTTATACACGCTCACTAGCATCAGTAGCTAGTCTAACAAACTAACAGCTTAGGGAAATGTGTTGTAGAATACTCACAATTTCCCATTCTTGGGAGATCACCATGCAAAAACAATCTACACTCTAATCAATCTCTTCTCTGAACCTCTGGCACTGGCACAAATAATGCTCTGGGGCTGTGTGGAAATGTAGTATCTGAGAACTGTTATAATGTACTGCAGATTTCAGATGATTCAGAAAAAGTCTAAAGTTGTTGGGTATTTCCTTAAACTCCTCACAAAGTATAGAAACAAATGAACAAAAGCATACCTGTCTTTCTACTATTACAAAAAAAAAAAAAAAAAATCTACCTAAA
>VZRZ01006017.1:654749-665162 GCA_013398175.1 Climacteris rufus | reverse complement strand
ATGAGTCCAGAGAAGGGCAATGGGGAAAAAAGGGAAGGGTCTAATGAAGAGTGCNGGGGAAAAAAGGGAAGGGTCTAATGAAGAGTGCCTGAGGAAGCTGGGGTTGTTTAGTCTGGAGAAAAGGAGGCTCAGAGGAGACCTTACTGCTCTCTGCAACCTCCTGACAGATGTTCAAGGTCGCTTTTCCCAGGCAACTAGCGATAGAAAGACAGGAAATGGCCTCAAGTCGTGCCAGGGGAGGTTCAGGTTGGATATTAGGAAAAATTTCTTCACAGAAAGGGTGGCCAGGCATTGGAACAGGCTGTCCTGGGAAGTGATGGAGTCATCAACCCTGCAAGTATTTAAAAAACTACGTGTGGCACTTAGGGACATGGTTTAGCAGTGGACTTGGCAGTGTTAAGTTAGTGTTTGTATTTGGTTTGTGTGGCAAGGTTTGGGGTGGCAGGGAGATAGGTTTTTGTGAGAAGCTGCCAGAAGCTTCCTCCATGTCCAACAGAGCCAGTGGCAGCTGGCTCCAACACAGACTCGCTGCTGGTCAAGGCCAAGTCCATAAGTGACCATGGCAGCACCTCTGGGAATCAGATTTAGGAAAGGGATAAAAAAACCTGCACAACAGCAGCTGCAGCTGGAGAGAGGAGTGAGAATATGTACAAGTCTGCAGACACCAAGGTCAGAGAATGAGGAGAAGGTGTTCTAAGCACAGGAGCAGAGATTCCCCTGCAGCCTGTGGTGAGTCAGCCATGTGAGTCTCCACCACGGAGGACCCCACACCAGAGCAGATGGATGTGCCCTGAAGGAGGCTATGATCCTAGGGGAAGCCCCCACTGGATCAAGGGAGGAGTGTGGGGAGTCCTGCCACTGAGGAGGAAGGAGTGGCAGAGACAGTGTGTGATCAGCTGACCACAATCCCTATTCCCTGTTCCTCTGTGCCACTGCGGGGAGAAGGTGGTGAAAACCGGGAGTGAAGATGAGCCTGGGAAGAAGGGAGAGGTGGAGACAAGGTGTTTTAAGATTTGGATTTATTTCCCATTATCCTACTCTGATTTGACTGGTAATAAATTAAACTACATTCCCCAATCTGAGCCTGCTTTGCCCATGGAAGTAGTTGGTGAGTGATCTCCCCCTACCCTCATCTCAACCCTGTCACTTCATTTTCTCTCCCCTGTCCACTTGAGGAAGGGAGTGACAAAGCAGCTTTGCTGGTGGTGCCCAGCCAGGGTCAGCCCACCACACAGCTGGACTCACTGATCTTAGAGGTCTTTTCCAACCTAAACAATTCTATGCTTGCATATTTGAAAATTTATCTCCATAATAAATACAAGAGAGAGATTGCTCTCTTTTGTTAGTGTTTTAATTTCCAAATCAAACATATTGCAAGTAAGTTTGGCTGGGATAAAGGCTTTCCTTTGCAAAGACATACTGAGCTGCCTTCAAGCAGCAGTGCTGGAACAAATTGATAGTTTAAGTAGCAAATCATTTTTCACAGTTAATCTTCAAATTTAAAATGACTTGAAGAGATTATACATGTGGAGCAAATATGCTATTCAACAGAGTTCTTATGTCTCCCAAGAACATCTGGTGATGAACATTGTCAGCCAAGATATCAGTATAGCTGTTGAGTCCAATTCAGAATGTCAATTCCTAATCTTATTAAGTGGCTTTTAAAACCTTAGAAGTACTTTGCACCATCTGTGTTCCCCAGGAATTTCATGATAAATTGAAGCTGGATAATAACCCTCTGCTGAATTCTCACTTCTACTACCTTGTTGATCCCTGTACAACATACCTCTGTACCTCACTCCTGGAGCATGCATCATTCATCACAAAATCCAGCCACTGCCACTGTGTGAAGCTGTGGCTAAGGAGGACTAACAGACACAACCAGGGTTCTCACCACTGGTTCTAAGGTTTTAAGGCAGTGGGCAGAGCAAAAAAATAAATAGCAGAAATGCCATTAAAAAAACTAAGAAAAACCCTAAATTTCAAGGGAAGTTTTCACACTAAAAACCAGAATTTATATCTTACTTAAATCTCAGCAGTCCTATCAAGTTAGCTATACTGGCTAAAGAAGTATACTTAAACACACTAAATGTATTTGTAAAACAATGTAATCTGTGGGGGGAAAAACAAGTCTGAAGTACTTTTCTGTGATTAGTTTTAAACAGGTCTATTTCAGTTTCTATCAGCTTAAATTATTGGCTTTCCTAAAAAAAAAAAATTTCTTTCAAGTGTCATAGCCTTAGGAAGCTATTTTTAATTTATACACCAAAACATACACAAACTCTTAAAGCTGAAGCTTTATGCCAGACCCACAAGCATCACTGAAATTCAAAGTATTAAAAATATATGCAGTATTTAATAGGAATATAACCAAGTCCAGTATGTTTGAAGCTCCACTTATTTCAGCATTAGGCATATACACTTCAAATCCCTGCAAAAGTAGCTGTGCCTTTCAGAGTTTACTACTTCCTTGTTCACCTAGCTGAACATATGGCTATTGCCTCTGAACCCTTCTGATGCAATCTATCAAATTCCTACTACACTCATTCTCATGAGGTTCCCAGAAATATTGACATCAGTGAGCCACAGTCTATCCCCAGAAAGGGATATCCCATATCAGTTCCTGAGAGCAGCAGAAAAAGCACTTGTTGCCTTTCCAGCAGTAACAAAATTGAAGGAATGCAATGTGACATTACAGAAAAAACAACAATGACAGCGGCAACATCCAATCTGCATGTTTGTCAGTATATCCAGAAAGGTTAAATCTCATTTGGTGAAGATTGAAACATTTGTTCCCTAAAGCAGGAGGCACAGAACTGCAACCAGGGAGAGCCATGGCTGACAGGGTTAATGACACTGCTGTGCTCCTTGCAAAGACACCACAGGATGATGGCCAAAGATGCCCAAGTTGTTCCTTCTGTCCTCGCACCCCAAAGCTGCTCCAACACATAAAGCCCTAAACAAACCCTGAGAACGTGGCTGGGTATTGCCAATGTCAAGACTGAGCCTGCTGATAAACAATCTGCAGCTCTTGGACACGTGTGCAGTGCTGGGAAACTGAAAATGTGCCTGAGAATCAGCACACTCTTTCAGCCTTGCCCTGCTCTCAGCGCCCATTGGAAGAGGACTCAATGTCCAAGCTGCAGCAGAGCCCCAGCACGCTCCAAAGTGACTCAGGTGGTTACAGAGAGACTCAACAGAACAGGAAAGGACCAAGTGTTTACACATTCCCCAAAATGATTTCATTCATTAGTCTTCACTGGCCACCTTTCCCTTGCATAGCCATAGAAGAGAAACAAACATTGCATAGTTTCAGAACTGTTGATCCTGTCTCCTGGACACAGCATTTGAAGGCGAGTGTGAGGGCTCTCAAGGAAAACAAAGACAACAGAGCAACAGGAAAAAGGTCCTGTAGCACTGCTCTCAAGCTAAGGCAGGACTAACCTCACCATTTACAGGGGCAAAGAAAAAGCAGTGTTTTACAGTGAGCACAAAGCTTTGTGCTCAGAAACAGATTAATTTCCATTGTTCCTGGCGCTTATCCTTCACGTGAAAGAAATGTTTTAATGAAGAAACAAACAATGTAACATTTCCTGGAAAAAACAGAAGAGGAATACATTCAGTGCAAATATCCAGTGTTCAATCTGTGTTAACTTGCAAATACAAAATTATAGACTAAATTCAATTATCACCAACACACTAGACTAACCAATGTATGAATTTTGATGCCAACTTACCAGTGATGTTGATAATTTAGTAGCATACTTTTTTTCAAAAAGTCCAATTTTTGTTTATCTTCTGGCTTTGTGGTATCATATGTTTTTGTACAAACAGTTTTACATGTCTCCATCTTGTTGAACGTGAACTAAGAAAAATGAAAGACACAAGAGCAAAACTATTGTAACAAACTTTGTCTCATTTCAGTATGTAACAATTTCTCCTGTGTATTTAATTGCCTGTACTACACAATAAAAACACCTAACATATTACCAAGACTAGGTATATTAGCTCTCCAGAGGAGCTTTTTATATTTGTGTGTGTTATAAACCCTCCTTGTGCTCATTGTAGGAGCCCTACACGAGTAAGAGCTCTATGTTACTGACTAAAACATGTTTTCTGCCATGATTTACCAGAGAAGTCATTTGACCTCACAGCAGCAATGCTGTCACAGGCAGCTTCAACTGACAACCTTCTCTACTACTGCTTGTAGCAGAGAATGTGGAAGCTTGTCACCAAAAAAGACCAGCTGGCTAATGCCATTTCTAATTCTTCCATTTTATGGTTGCAATATTTTCAGATCTGGTTGCAGGAAACAAGAGTGCTGAGGAGCTATCATCAGGTTTTGTGAGATTCCAAAGAGGAAGACAACCTCTGCAGCATTTCAGGCTCCAGCTCCACCATGCAAAGCACTTTGTTACAATGAGGTTAAACTGTCAGATTTCTATCGTGTGGCATTTCAGATGTTGAAGCTCTTTCAGATTGTGAAAATCATCTTTGAGATTCTGATCTCCTTTGGTTACATTTGAATGTGTGCATTACCAAGCACCCCTTGTCAGAGAACAAACCCTGTAAGGAGATGGTTCTATCCTCTCGCCAAACAAGACTTGGCCAAGGTTTTCGGATGGACGCTTCTTTCCTTCTGCTTGACAAAAATCAAACCTGAATGACAGAAAAGACACAAAAATGAATAAAATATTCTCAGCTGCAAATAAGGTTCCCAAATCACAATTAAAGGAACTGTACAGCTTTCCCTGCAGACAACAATTTCTTCATTTAACCTGTAAAGTGTTAAAATCACACTGCCAGTTTAAAATAAACCAAACAAAATAGAACCAAACATCAAATCTCTTAATCAGCTATTTCAGAACCTTGTAGCCAAGTTTCTCTGAGTAATTAGAAGTTTCCTATTTGAACAGGGCTTTTAGACAAGAATTAAATCTTCATATAGAGTTGAATAATGACTCTGAGAAAAAAGCATGCAGGCCAGATTCTTGGATGAGAAGGAAAACAAAATAAAAAATACACAGAGACAGCTCCTTTTCAACAAGCAGTATGAAACAGGTTATTACAGTTTTATTCACCAACACATTTAATAGCACATCCTCCATGTTTTTCCAGTCTATTTTTAAATATATCACATTTGTGTTCATTAAAGTGTAGACGTAACTGGTGCTTAAGCTCTTCAATATTAGCAGTCAAAATATTTTTTATAGCTAAAGCTTCACACACTCATAGCAGGCACTGATACATTTTGTGCGCTCCTATGATGTGTACAAAGAAAACCTTTAACACCTCATTAAGATAATTGATGGGATGTTGGCACCTCGTTACCACTTTAACTCATCTGGCGATAGGCTACTAAAGACAGCGGTAATACTTTGATCTACACTGACAACTAAAGCAGAAAAGTATTACATATACACACACATTTTAAGCTTAAGTTACACTACAACAGCGACTCGGCCTACGGGAGGGCCTATAAATCCATGCACTAAAATATGAGCAAAGACAACTGAGGTGAAGGAAGCAATGCAGGCATCCATCTGATCACTGAAAATTCTGTATTTGTAAACTTATGTTAGCAAAATAAATAGACATGCCTCAGTGGCACACTGCTGTAGAAAGATGTAGGTAATACTTTTAGGTAAATTAAATCCATCTTTTTGGAAACACTGACAATTCAAGTGACACAAACAGCATAATGCACTTACGCAGTATATTCGTAGGGAAGGACAGACTCTACCGAGTCAAGCCTGTTCACAAACAGCTCGATTCCAGACTGAAAGAGGAGAGATAATCAGCAGTTATATTTAAAGAACTTCTTAAATTCTCATGGATGTATAAAAATAGATTTGTTTGAATAAGGTTAAGGAAAGCCGAAAATGTAAGATTTGTGTAACTGTACATCTTGGTGTGTAAGGAACTACATCCACTGGCAGCATAAGTAAAACAGTATGCAACCATCACAAAAGCAGTGACCACACAACAGAAACACCTACAGGCTAACATAACCATTCCAACTACAACATAGCAGGAAATCATGCACAAAAATATATCCTTAGCACAGTTGCCAGTGCTTGAGTTTAGTGTACCAAGTTAGAGTTGGATTAGTCATCACCACAACTTCTGTGTAACCAAAGTCTTAAAAGAACATGAATAAAAGTGCAGATGAGACCAGTACTTCTCCATGTAATTAAGCTGCTCCACAATTTAATCAATGTAGCAACTCCAAACTGAACTATCAGAATTTAAACAATCTATTCAGATGACACACCATTTTAAGTTTGAACAGAATGTCTTTCCAAAGAGAAAGCAAGGATATCCACACCTACCTTCTTATAAAAGTTTTTCAGTAACTCTGCCAACTCTCCATCAAGATCCTGAAATTCAGACTGCTGCAGTTTCAGACCAGTTTGGTCTATACATGTTAATTACAGATGGGGTAGCCTGGTGCTATGGAAAGGAAGAGGTCTCTCACTCTTCCCTCTTAGTCTCAAAATCCCTTGCCTCAGTCTTGCATTTCCAATAAATTTCAAGTGTTTGCCTTATGCTGCTTTGGGCAGTTATCTGCTTGCACAGTAACCCAATTCAACTGGTTAACACAGCAAAAGACTTATCCAAAAGTTTTTAGATTTGGTTCTTAGTCCCACAGCAAGTTGTCCTGGCTCTGGCTGTGATGAATTTTCTTCCTAGTGGTTGGAATAATGCTGTGTTTTGGATTCAACATGAGAATAACGCTGATAACACACTGGAGCTTTAGCTGTGCCGAGGTGACGCTTACAGGGTCGAGGACTTTTCAGTCTCCCGTGCTCTGCCAGCCAGGAGCTGCACAGGAAGCAGGGAGGGAGCAGAGCCAGGAGAAGCTGACCCGAGCTGGCCAAAGGGCTGCTCCATACCATGGAATGTCACACTCAGTGTATAAACTGGGGGGGTTGGCTGGGAGCAGCTCGGGAATGGGCTGGGCGTCGGTCAGTAGGTAGTGGGAAACTGTGCTGTGCATCATTTGTTCTGCTTGGGGTTTTATTCCCCTCTTTCTTCCCTTTTCATTAAAATTACTATTAGTATTATGAGTATATTTTACTTTGTTTCAATGAAACTGTTCTTATTTCAACAAGAGTCATTTTTCCCACCCAGTTCTCCTCACTGTCTCACCAGGGGCAGCAGGGAGATGGAAGCTGTGTGGTTCTGAGTTGCCAGCTGGGGTTAAACCACAACGCAAACTCTGTCATCAGACAAGAGCTGAAGAGCAAAAGTGAATGCCCTCAAAAACATGCACTCTCCCTTTCTACAACAAGCTATTTTCTTATCAGCAAGAGAGGATTTCCTCCCTATGAAAATTCACTCAAGTTTAGCCAAACCAAGAAATTCTGGAGGAAAAGATGGAAATGTTCACATGTATGTCTAGCTCAGATGCTTCACTTGGGAACTGTGTTTGACAGATACACTGAGGTGTCCACGTGCAAGTCAGGACGCAGTTCTGGGAGTGGGAGGAAGCTGGGAGCTGTTAGTTTGACTCACTAAGTGAACACACCCACACCTTCCAGCTCCTCTCCTCCGCCCTGAGCCACGCAGACCTGCTGCTCACCTCTGGGCAGGGCACGCTCGGCGGAATTCTGTAAGCCACTTCCACTCCCTAACACAGCAAGAAACTACACTGGCAAAAAGTTGGAGAGTTTCCTGCCACGTTAAGCTCAAAAAAGGAATTAACAAGGAACACAGCTGGGTCAATGCAGAGGACAGGAACACACTGCCTAGAGGAAGACAGGAATGAAATCTCTCACTGCCAGCAGTGGGGAATCAGACTGCCTGAGCTGGTCACAGGACCATGGCCCCAGACAGGCTTTTTTTCATCAGAGGAAATTTATGTGAATTTTTCATAAGGAGTATATGCATTACTGCAGGTCATCACTTTGATAAACAACTTCCCATCCAACACCAAATCCCTTTCGGAGTGATCAGTATTTTTTTTAGCCAAGTAAGGGTTCTTAATCTTCAGGCAAGAATTACTATTTAAGTCTGCACAGATCCCATTCCATTTCTGATGGTATTCCAACCAAAACCAGAAAAAGCAGCCAAACTGAGTTTGCCCAAGCAGATTAACAGGCAGCTTGGAGGAAGGGGGAAAGCCATGAGTCTCACTGCCCTCGTGCTCTTAGCTCCGTGTCCCGTGAACAACATCCCACCCCATCTCACCAACAGAGGACAGGAGATCCACAGGGATCACCACAGACAAATAGTACATTTAGAGATCTGGCACGTGGATCTAAATCCTCAAGGCAGAGGAAAATCCACTGCTAGTACTGACATTGCAATTAACAGTGGTAATTGCAAGAACTCTGCAAGAAATTTAAAATATGAAGGCTGTCCAGGGACACGGAGTTTTATCCACTTCAATAAATGATAGAGCAATTATCCAATCACATATTGTTTCTCTTTCCTAGGGACCAGACTACACGGAGAGACTCAGGTGTGAAGAGTGATTTTTGCAATAATACACCTGTTGAGGTGTTCAGCTGCCTGCTGATGGCACATTTACGCTATCCAAGTACCTCACTTCACATTTATTAAAGAATAAATTCTCAGGAGGGGACAAATACTTTTTACATGCTTTATGAGGAATAAAAATGCAGAGACATCTGAGAAAGATCACCCCGTAAGTGTCTCAGGTTGGTTACAAAAGACAGTAGGCTACCTGGTTCACCTGATTTAAAAAAATAAATCTTTCCTCTATAAGCTTAAAACAGGAATAATCCAAACACAGCAATGTTTTTCAGGGATGCTGTGAAAAAACACAAACTGCAGTTTGAAAAAGTTTTAGCCTGCATTTGAAAAAACAACATTCCTTTAGGGTAGTGCAGCACTATAGCAGGTCACCCAGGGAGGAGATGGATGCTCCATGCTTGGCTATTTCCAAGGCTTCCTTAAACAAAGGTAGAGCTGAGCTGATCCAGTGTTGACAACAGTGGTGCTTCCTGTTCTCTCATGCTTCTGCATGAGGCTGCAGTATGTGACCTGCTGAGGTCACTTCCAAACACCATTCCTGTGGTCCTGTAAAAGAATGTCCACAGGATGTTTTACTACTACAACCGAAGCGCCTTCACGACGTTTTTGGCTCATTACTGGCTCTGCTGACTCGGGACAGCAAAAGGATAAAGTCAGCACATGGTATTTACCAAAAGCATACACTTTTAACAGGTTCATATTCTGAAGAATCACGAACCAGTGTTTCATGCAATGCAGAAGCTGAGAGCTCAGAAAGTACAAAACAGCCACTTTGTACAGCAGTAAGACCAGGTTTATAGAGCTGACTGGTCTTGAACTTTCTCATTTGAGTACTAAAGCACAGTCTCGTGTAATTTCCACCACAGCAGCAGCAAACTACTTCAAAAGGTGCCCCAAAGGAGCAGAGACTATTTTTCCTCAGAGGAGATTTACATAAATATTCCTCACCAACATCCTTAGAGATTTTATTGAGTTACCTAAACTTTGCTTGTCACTTCTGCAGGCATGAAGGTAAGTTTAAGCTTCACTTGACACTCTGGGGCCTAGAGGCCCCTACACTTGAGGTTCCTGCAGCCAGGAAGACACAGCAAGGAAAGTGTTACCGGATGCTTACTTTGATTTTATATCTGCTCCAGCCACCAGCTGCTGCCACCACTGCTCCTGCCAAGAATCACACACACCCTCCTCAGCATGACCTGTCACTGCCATCCTTACTTGCTACAGCTTTCCTCCACGGATTTGAAAAGGACCAAGAGATAACTGGCCGGGGCTGCCTACTTCCCCCACCAGACTGTAACTCACAGGATGAGCTGACAACTCTCTCCTTCCCTCGGACGGACCGTGGTCACCTCCCAGGCAGGCCAGAGCTGAGCCAGGAAAGCACCTCTACCATTCCCCTGGGCCCTGAGTCTCATGACTTTCCTTTTCAACGCGCAACGACCATAAACTAAACCACTAAACCACGAGAAGTTACACCTCAACACGAGGAAGAGCTTCTTTGCACTGAGATCGGCAGAGCACTGGAGCAGGCTGCCCATGGAGTCTCCCTCTCCGGAGACATTCCAAACCCACCTGGACACGTTCCTGTGTCACCTGCTCCAGGTGACCCTGCCTTGGCAAGGGGGATGAATCAAATGATCTCCACAGGTCCCTTCCAACCCTAAAGATTCTGTGAGCAGCTTGGGCACAGCGGGAGCTGAACCAGCTCCGCGTCCCGGCTGCCACAGCCCCCGCGCCGCCGGGGAGCCTCGGCGGCCGCAAACCCTCCGGACAGAGCCCAGCACACAGCCCCGCGGCAGGGGGACAACACCCAGGCCCCGGCCCACCCCGGGCGGCCTCAGGGGCCTCCCCTCAGCGCCCCCCGGGCTCACCTTGCACTCGGGCTTCTCCTTGCCGGCCTCACAGAAGTTG
>VZRZ01006017.1:623884-654561 GCA_013398175.1 Climacteris rufus | reverse complement strand
GGGCGGGGGCGGGGCCGGCGCGCGCGTTCGCTTCCGGGGTGTCTCGCGCCCCGGTTGCCATGGCAGCCCCGGGAGCCGCCCCCGGGGAGGGCGGGACGGAGAGCGGTGCCGGCAGCCCCACGGTGCCGGTCCTGCCCGGCCCATCAGCCCGGGCCAGGCCGCGGCGGCAGCGCTGTGTCCAGTTCGGGGCTCCTCAGTACAAGAGAGACACGGAGCTCCCGGAGGGGGTCCGGCGGATCACAACAAAGATGATCAAGGGACTGGACAGGCTGAGGGAGCTAGGCCTGTTCAGCTTCGGGAAGAGAAGGCTGAAAGGAGACCTCATCAGCATTTATAAGTTTTGAAGGGAAGATGTCAGGAGGATGGACGAGGCTCTGCTCGGTGGTGCCAAGCAATAGAGCAAGAGGCAGTGGGCAGAAACCGAGGCACAGGAAGTTGCACCTGAAGGTGAGGACGAAGCTCTTCCCTGTGCAGGTGGCTGTGCACTGGAACAGACCGACCAGAGAGGTTGTGGAGTCTCCCTCACTGCAGAGATCCACGAACCATCCGGACACCATCCTGTGCCATGTGCTCAGGGATGACCCTGCCTGAGCTACTGTGGCCCCTTCCAACCTGAGCCGTTCAGAGATTCCGGGAATGTCCACAGGGAACAGGAATGGTGCTCAGCAGCCATTTGGGACCCCCGTCCTGCCTGGGTGGTCCCGCTGAGGCCTGGGTCCATCCATCCTGGTCAGGCTGCACTGGCTTCGTGCCTGCCCAGCGGTCCTTGCTCTTTCTAAAATGAATTTTGTATTTTTTAAAATAAATTTTATCTTTTTTTAAAAATACACTTTGTTTGGAGGGGTTTTTTTGTATGTCTGGGTTTTTTCTTTCTTTTTTTTTCTTTTTTTTAATTCTCAAGGGTTTCACTGGGAGGAGGGAACAGCCATGCCCAGCCCCCCTTACCAACAACCTTGAATTCCCTATAGTTTTCAATTCAAGAGTTCCTAAGTGAGGAAGCAATTATTAGAATATAAAGTTATTTTCAAAGCACTGAAAGCAGGAGCTTCCTCTAGATGCAGCAGAATATGGTTGTGATTGGAATAAGGGAGGGGGAATGAGGTGGGGGTTTTTTACAAAAATACGAAAAATCGCGTGCAAAATATAATCTCTAAAATAGATAATCCAGTCTTTATTCCTCACTTCTCTTCCCATGGGCTCTTGAGGGGGAAATAATGACTGACCCAGCTAGAGAGGGAGCAATGGCCCCTGAAGGCTGGGTAGTGAAGGAGGCAGGATGGCCTCCAGACCCAGGTGTTGTGTGACCATGGCCTGTTACTGCCCACACCAGACCCAGAGCAAACTTCATCCCTGCCTGCTTTTGGTTTGTTTAAATCTCAAGGGTTTTGCTATGGACAACTTCATGGTTTTCAAACGGAATTGTCAGGGTGAGACATACTGCTGGCTGAGAGGAGCCAGGGAGGAGGCAGACAGACAGACAGACAGACAGATGTTGGCTGTTGTGGCTGTCCATTGCAGCTGAGCATTCAGAACAACCCATATCCCTGTTCCCTCCATGACACCAATGGCTGCTGCCATCTATATCATCTACATGACAATCTACTGCAAAAAAATGCCCACCAAAAAAACCCCACCCTATGGAAGGGGCAGATGTAAAAAGCCTGTTCTGGTAATGTAGGAGAGGACATTGCTCAGGTTATCATTTTACCTTTTTCCTACTTCCTAACATTTTCCATCAATTTGGGTTTTTGCAGGTTCAGAAACTCCAAACAACACCCTCTCATGGAAAACTATTTTTATAAATGCTGCAGTGTTTCCACCAATTTCCTTGATTCTCACAACATCTTTTATGTCATTTCTTCTATTTATTACATGGCTTGGTGGACACACCTGTAGATCACACAATCCTATACATAGCCAAAGTCTTTAGGCAGCTAAGGTGTTGCCTAAAGTCTGTGTCTTGCAACACAATTCCAGTGTTCCAGTGTCTGAGAAAGCAGGAAGGGAGATACCTGTCTAAGGTAGCCAAATAAATTTTTATGTATTTTCTACATTACACAACACATTCTTCAAGTTTGAGATAAATGTATGCGAACTTACAGCATATACATTAGATATTTTTGAACTCTCCATAAATTTAAAATACAAGTTGTTCATCTACCTTTCTCATTCCAATTCCTACTTGTCTCATCCTGTAGATATCCTAAGAGCACAATTATAAGATCAAGCCTTATGACAAGCGCAGCTGGAAAAGAAATCCCAGTTCCCTCTTTTTATTTAAAATTACTCATGGTTAGGATAATCAGGTTGTAAATGACCCAAGTTCAGTTTCTTTCCTGCCACAAGGGAGTTCAAACATATCTCCCATTTCCCAGGTTAATATTCCAAGCAAATTACTTTTGTGGGCCTAATTCCATTCCTTTGCATGAGAGAATATTTAAAAGCCTTTGCCCATTTAATGCTCCTCTTCCTTGAGAACGCTCTGAAAGCCGCGCCACGAGTAGGAGTTGCGGTGTGTGCTTTAAATGCTTTGTGATCTGCTCAGATGTCTCCTCTTGCTCTGCCTTCGTGCCTGCAAAACCTGCTGACTCAGAGCTATTTTAAGGAGTGCTCTCCCAGTTGGTCCCAGCAGCATTGCTGTGGATGTGGTGCCATATGCTGTGATGCTCCTTCCTTGCTGCTCTGCCAAGGTGATGTGGAAGAACAGTTTGTAGGCTGTGTTCTTTTGGACCAACTATAACTATAATTGAGTCCTTCAGATTCAATATGAAACTGGGCAAAACCCATCTTCTCTAATTTTATGAGAAATTCAGTGGGAACTTGCTTGGTAATTTCTCTTCTTGAATTCCCCTGCTAGGAGTTTTATAGCCATTGGTTACACTTCAGGGGGTGTGGTTTTAGAACTGGAAGAACAAGTGTCACAGGTTTTATCATCAGAAATTTCAAGGTTATACAAGACTGTGAAATAAAACACATGAAAAAAATACTGTTTCAGAGACTAATGAACCAACAGAAGCCAAAGCAAAAGAACTTTTTTTTCCTGATAAATTATTGTAATAAGAAAATACAAAGGTAAGAATATAGAGTGGTCAGAAACTGCTGAGGAAGTAAGTGTCACTTCTTGGAAAGTGTTGTGAATAACTTTTGCTATTCTTGTGGTGATCACATTTTGACGCTCATGTCTAGGCTCCAAGGGGTGCCTCCTTCATCTAAGGATTCACAGTTCCCACAGTTTAGTTCTTTATTTCAGAAACAAAGTCCTGAAGTCCCTCATATCATATAGCTCAGTGTCTAATGCCTTTTCCTAGCATATTCCCTCCTTTGCCTGAGCGCACTGCAACCTGCTTTTGTCACTATAGTGCCTTAGCAACCAAGCTGTGGGGCTGTTCCACTTGCTGTGGAACACATAAGTAAATCCTTGCTGTGGCAGATGCAAGCACACAGCTGTTTTCCCTACTACAGGTTACAGTTCAGTTCCAATTTTAGTACCAGAAGAATAAAATAATACTCTGTTGTATAACATTTAGGGTGCTAACTGATACAACTAACATCCACTTTGCTGCTAATTGTTGTTTCAACCTTTTTTAAAATTTAATTTCAATATAAACTGTTTGCAGCCTGGAACTCGAATCTCCCCTAGCAACTAAAATAGAGTTTTATAAATAAGTCTGTTCTTTTTCTCTCCTGAGACAACCAGCACTAGCAATGACAAATTTCATATTTGTCGTTCTTATTTGTGGGGAAATCCCCTGTATAGAAGCCACATCACTACCTAAGTAAACCTAAGTGTTCTGAGTAGTCACAAGGTGTGTAGAAACTCATCTGGTTGTACCATTGCTGATTTTGTTTGGTTTTTATGACTTGCAAATCTGGTTTTGTGTAACTTTTTTTTTTTTTTTTTAATCTTTGTTCAGGCATTAGATCTAGCACTTCCTGTGACTTTATGACCAACTTCAAATTAATATTTAACACAAATCCTTTCAGGCTTTTGGTATGCTGTGGAGGCCTATGTCCTTTCCCCTCTCTGTTTCATAGGGTGCTAGAAATACACAGTCCCAATACCTGACTTACTAAATTAAAAAGGGCTGACTGAATAAAATAGATGAAGAGCTCTGTCAGGTAAAAACAGCTAATGAATCCCATCTAAAAAGAAAATGCTGAGACAATCACAATATATTTAAGGCTGAATTCAGCTCAGCTGCCTTTGCCTGAAGAAGGGGGCAGAGCCTTGGGAGAAGTGAGGGGTGAGAGGGAGGTGGCACTGCCTGGCAGCAAACACAAACCAGACTCCTGCAGGAGGCAGAGGGGACACGTGGCACCAGCCAGGGCAGCCTGAGCACTCAGGGCTTTTAGACTCATTTCAGCTCTTGCTATAGGTAAAGTTGCTGGGAGGTCCCTGGTGAGTTTTAAACCAGCACAAAAGGAAGTGTGGGAGCATTGCTGCCTGCCTGGCTCACATCTCCCGTGTTTGCAGTGGGTCTGGTTCAAGCTGCACCAATTAGTTTGTTCAGCCCTCGGTGTGCAAGAATATAATTGCTGTTAACATCAGTACCAATTACAGAGATTGCAAAGAAACAAACCTTTATACAGGAATATGTTTGTGGATAAAACAAAGGGAAATGCTTTCTTTTTATAGCTCTATGAGCCCCAAAGCAGTTGAGCTGGTTACCTGTTCAGCAGTGAGCATGGTCATTTATTAATGGTTTTACTGTCAGCTTAAGTGCTTATTTAAGTTTTCAAGCTTAAATATTACTCCTGGTGGTCACTGAATTCTATCAGCTGAGAAGAGAAGAACCTATTGTGGATATTTTTCCTTCAAGAAGAGACTGTTCAGGATCTTTGACAAGAGTTAAACTAGATTTTTTTGGGCAAAAATAATTTTTAAAAAGTGCTGTAATCTGTTTCTAGCCCATAAATGGGAACACACAGAGACCATCTGGTTATCTGCAGTAATCTGTGGTCACATTTCAGAAGTGTGCTGTCTTTGCCCTGTATCCTCCTGTGGCATGACAGTAATCACACTTGCAATCAGCCACATTTGTCGATAAAGGTCTGTACCCAAGGCCAATTGCTGGTGGTGAATTTTGCACTTCAGATTGTAAGAGGCCTTCTGGAACAACATAATGAAGGCTGCAGAGCTGATTTGGGATGCATCTGCCAGAAATCTAGACATGAAGGTATCGAGGCAGTTAAATCCTTCTGAGACTCCTGTTTTTCCACTAATTTCAATTGAGAATTATGTTCCAAATTAGGAGCTGGGTATTCAGGTACATTGAATTTGCTCTGTGCTCCTTAGGTCTTCATTTCAGTCCTCGATTTTGTAAATGGTATGATGGTATTTATAGAAAGAATATTTGTAGCAATTATTTCCTCCCACCAGTGCTGCAGGAATTGCTTTGCCACGTCTGGCACTGCCTGGTATTCAAGTCTCTAACAAGGACTATATAGCACTCCATAAGAAGTACTGTTTAGAAAGGGAGTTTCTCAATAATCCCTTCAGTTCCTGGAATTTTATGCCCTGAAATATGAGAAAGGTTATCTGTTGTCACTTCTGAGCCTGCTTTATCCATGTGATCTAAGTGCAACTATGACTGCTTCCCTGAAAGACTTAAGCCTTTTCAGATTTCAAAATATTTTGGCCTTGGGTATGAAACAGTGTGTTTACCTTGTTAAATACGTGATGAATTATGTAAAAAAAGGTTGTTTGTTTGTTTTTTCCAAATCTGGAAATTTTGAGTTTCATCCCCTACTCCTAGTATTGAAAAAGGGGGTAGATGGCAGAGTCTGGTTTCCCTACCTTACATCACCACACTTCTGTTATGACTACTCCTTACACTAGGGAAAAACATCAGCCCTGGTATCAATCAGAAATATTGCTATCAAAATAAAAAAAATCCTGAGCTGGGTAAAAAGCGTTCTCTCACACACAAGATTATCAAAATACACCAAATAGTGAAGAAAGCGGGACTGGGGCAAAGCAGTGCTGGAGTGACAGTGAGAGTGATACCCCTTGGCTTCAAACCTGTGTTGAAATAGATCCATGGGAGCCACCAGCTAAAGTGATGTATAGTTTGCCCTAAATTACATCAACCATCAGGCTGGTACCCTATACAGATGTCACAGAAACATCTACAAGTGGCCTTTGTCCTGTCAGGCAGTTGCAGTGGTGATAGCTCTGTGGGACTGTTGTCCTACACAAAGAGATGACAGCAAGCATCCTCCCAGGGATCCCACTGGTGGGAAGGTGGCTTGAGAAGGCCTCCAGCAGTCCTGTGGCCAGGCCACCTTTCAGCTGAGTGTTCAACGTTTGGAGCACTCACCTGGGCACCCTGCTAGCAAACACTGGTGTGTGGGTGATTCCTGCCACTTGCATTGAGGCCAGACCAAGTGGTGCCTGGCAGGAGATGAATGAAAAGAAGCAGCTAGCAACTGGTGACTTGGGGTGGGAGGCAGCAGGCAAGTAACCTTGCTCCATTTTATGGTAGTGCTTCACCTGCAAGTGCCCGCTGTGAGTGAAATTGCCTGGGCTGGTGCTGTCCTTTATCAATTTCACTCTCAGCAGGCTCCGAAGGTGAAGCATTTCATTGCAGGAGCCGGACTCTGCTTTCTCCTTGACAGCCTGAAATAGAAAGGCGAGGCAGGAAAGAAGGTAATAAGTGGAGAAAAGCAAAAGCAAGACAGCCACAAAAAGCAGGATGTGTATTAAATGGTAATGGTAATTCAGTGCGCCCAGCCCTCTAAATTGGGGAGAATTTGACACTGAAAACAGTTTTACTTAGCTCTTTTAAGCTTTGCACTTAGAAGTAAAAGAAGTGAAAGGACATTGCAATTAGAAGTGAAAAATTATGGTGAATAATGTTGTTTAAAATACCATGTAAGATGATGTGGGTAGAACTAAAAGATAATTTTCTTGATCATCAGCCTAACAGAGAATTTTCGTGGCTGTTTCTGGGAGAAATCCAGGCAAAAATTATCTTTTCCTGTTTTTCTGAATTCTTCATTTCAGATTTATATGCCTTGTTTTTTTGTGGGCTTTTTGTGGTTTTTTTTTTTGTTGCCCTTTCTGAAGATAATGTGCGTGACTTTCAGTGTTGCTGATTGCCTGATGCTGCTTCCCTTGGCTTCAGAGAGAAATTCAGCATCCAAGGTGAGAACTGTGCAAAATCAGTATCCATATCTGGACATCTGACTGCCTGTTAGTGGGGAAAGAAGTGCATTGATTCAGGGACAGGGATGTCAACACAAATTTGAAGTTCCCAGACCCATCTATTTCCAGACATCCTGGGTCTTACAGGGAGTGGGGGACAGCGCAGAGCCAAAGCATTTGAGCTGGTTCCTGGCTCCTAGTGGAACTGCTTGCATGGAGACTCATGAAGCCTGATTGCAGAGCTACAAACATCCTGCTTTATGCACAGTGAGCTAATACCTCGAACCAGGTCCCTGCATGCAGCAGGGGACATGTGGAAATGATGCCTGTACCTCCTGCAGGATACACCCACAGCACCAGAAACTCTGTCCTAGATATGTGTTCAGGAGACAATTACACTGTGTAGCCCATCCCTGAAGTTTTGTGGATAAAGAGCAGCTTTTTGTTCCAGTGACATGAGGCATATGCAGCCGTACCTGGTGGCTTGTGGTTTGCTGCTGGTTAATATGGGAAAACTGGTTGAGAGGCTGCTGCTGGAGGAAGGTGATCTGAGTGGCAAAATCACAAATCAGCAGAGCTCTCGAGTTTCAGGAGAGGAGGAAGCAAAAGCAGTGGACTAATGAACTTAAACCAGAAGACTTCAACATGCTCGAAGAATTGGTGAATGCAGTCTTGTGGAAAGGAATTTTAATGGGAAAGGGAACCCTGGAGAACTCTCAGCTCCTAAAAGAGGCACCGAAGATGGGATGAAAAACTGCTCTGGTGCAGGAGGCTCCCAGCAAGTATGGGGAGAGGCCAGTGTGACCACCTAGGAAGATGACCTGACAGTCAAAAAGGTGGCATAAAAGGTGGCTTGCAGGGCAGGCAGTACAAGGAAGCCTTCTGTTGCTGTCCCATATAACACTCTCTTGGGTAAACTAGGGACATGTGGTCTTCATTAAACTACTGCAGAGTGGAGTAAAAAGGAGGCAAGGGATCAGGCAAGCATGTGGAAGACAAAAGAGCAAGAAAGGTGTGGAGAGAGAAGGCAGCACAAAATGGCGTAACTTTGATTCCTCTAAGAATAACAAAATAATGTCCAAACTAAAAGCTTAACATAATATTACACATCTAGTGTTATAATTTCATGCAAATACTTTGCCTTCTTAGCAATGGTGTGTGACTGTAAATGGAACCAGATTTGCTGGATCAGTCAATACAAACCTGCCCTATGCCCACAAAAATATTAAGATCCTTTGCATGAAGCTTTTTGTTTTCCCAAATGAGGGAGAAAAACAAGCAAACCTACTGCAACTCCCCCCATAATGAATTCCCTTCTGTAGTCTAGAGGGTTGGGTCTCTAAGCACCCAAATTTGAATGATTACAAACAACCAAGAGGTGCATTTTTCTTCTGGGTAGACTGCAAGAGGTGGTTTTGCCAGCTCCCACATGCCAACTGGTTTAATAAGGTTATTTGGCCTCATTTGCAAATAAACTTCTTTCTTAGGTGCCCTCATTGCCCTTTTCAAAATTACATGCTAGGAGTGCTTAGATATTTCAGGGGAAGGAGTGCACCAGGAACTGTAGGTCCTCCTGTTGATATAATTTCTCTGCTTATTCTGATACTACATGGTGCTGCCTGTGTGTTCACAGGATCTGAAACTGGGTGCAATGGTCAGTGGATTTTATGTTGGATGTTTGACAATGCTGTTTCAGCAAGGATCAGCTTCTGTACTGTTCCTCCTTCATGTAAATGAGTAAGTGCAGAGTGGTAGTCTGGCAATGGATCTGACAGAGCAATTAATGGATTCATATGGACTGTAAGACCTCTTAGTACTGTATTTGTGTCTGAAGCATGTTCAGTGCTTCAGGAGTTTCTCAAGCCAAAATAAAAAAGGAAAGAGCAATCCCAGTTTGGCCTGCCAAAAATGGTGAATCTGGAAGCAATTACAGAAAATCAACAACTGAGTCTGCTAGTGCCTCAGCACCTTGGGTGTGGTGGGAAAAGTTTAATAAAGGACACAATTGTATTTATACATTCTGGCTGAATATGCAACCTGTGCATTCATTGATGTGAGCCAGGTGAGATGTTTGGATTGCAGCAAGTTGTCTGTGTGGTGTTGCATTGGTTGTTTGCAACTTCTCTGAAATTCCATCCATGCTAGTGAATTAGGCAGTACCTACACTGATAACTTTACATCAAGAAACGAGATCATAGAGCCACAGAAATGTTGGTTGGATGGCACCCCACTCGAAGCAGGACCACCACCAATGCAGTATTACTACTGGTAAGTCAGCTGGGTCTTTATCCAGCCAAGCTGTGAAAACCCTCCAAGGTAGGAACGCCACCACTTCTCTGGAGCACATGGTAGAGAAAGCTTTCCTAATAGCAAGCCTGGACCTCCTCATCTGCCATGTGTGCCTGTTGCCCCTTGTTATGTTCTCTGGCACCACGAAGAAGGGTTTGGATCTCTCATCTTTATACCTGCTTTTCAGGCAGACACAAGCTGCTGTTCCATCACCCTTTGGGCTCCCCTTCACTGGACAAAACAAGCCCACCTCGCTCCACCTCTCTGATGCTGCATCTGCACTCCAGACCCTGGACCATGGTGGCAGCCCTTAGCTGGACCTGTCCAGTTTTCCCACATCCTCTTTGAGGCAGAAGTCCCAAAACTGGATGTTGTACTCCACCTGCAGACTTCCCAGTGCCATGCAGATGTGCAGTTCAGGCTGCTGGCCATGCCATCTGCAGTTAGTTATTTGCAATAAGATCACGCTCTAGTCTCATGCTCCTCTTGTTGCACACCAAACCCCCAGCTCCTTTTCAGCAGAGCAGTTACTTCACAGCTTGGGGTTATTCTGTCCCACATGCAGAACTTATTAATGTCCCCTTGTTGAACTTCATGTGATTGCTGAGATTCCTGCTGTGGTAAAGGTACACGGTTCTTGCATTTGCTCTTCTTATAGTTTTTAACAATTTTAGAAAATACTGGTGACACAGTAACATAGCTCCAGGCACTACCAACTCTTTCAGTTGCTCACATCCCCCAGAAGTCTCTTAGCTCCTATCAGTGACACAACGTACCTTGATCTCACAGGGACACCGAAAATCTCTCTTCTTTACTTTCTTGAATTCCTGCATGCACCTTTATTTTTCTTAAGCCTTATATATTCATCTTCATCCATTTCTTTTTTTTATCCAGATGTTTTTTTCCTGAAGGGGTGCCCACTTCTGCTGGCAAGTCAGCCCTGCCCTCTCTCCGTCACTGGCACGGAGCATTACTGCTGGAGGTGCCAGGCAAGAACAGCTCCTGTGGGTGGGGAAGTGCCTGTGGGAGGTCATGGCCATGGCCCACTGCCCTCTCTCCTGCTCTTAGCTCCCTCATTGAGTCACAGAACAAAGCGTTTGTTCCTGACGAGCAGATGGGGATGAATTGGCAAGGAGCCCGGATTCCTTATAACTTAATCTCTGTCTACTCAGCTGTAAGTAAAGAGAGTTTTGTCTCAAAAGAATATGATTTCTTTGGCTTTGACACCAAATATTTGCTCACTGACATATTTTTTTTCCTCATATTCTTTTCCCAAGAGAAGAAATGGGTAGTTAGATTTCTAGCTACTGAGAAAAATTATCCATGGGCAAGGGAGGATGGAGGAGAGGCCATTCACTCAAAGGCAGGTTACTTCTGATGAGGATATTTTGCCACTTACAAGCTTTTTTTTCTCTATATAAAATGCTGTCTTGCCTCAAATATTGTAATGGAAGGAATTCAAGGCGTAGAGAAGCATGATCTTCCATTTACTCCAAGGAAATCATGTTGAGATAGATGAGTTGAGGAATTCATGTAGAGTGATTACAGAGTTTCATGGTAGGCTGCTCTGAGAAGGAGTTTTGGGGACTGCCTAGAATTTTTATTGCGTTGGAAAGCCTATTTTGTTAGGAATGGACAAAAAGTTAAATTAACATTAAGCTGACAAGTGACATCGTATTTCAACATGCAAGATGTCATAATCATATTCCTTTACCTGGAATATAACAACAAACCTTTAAAGATCCATAACCTTTTTCTTTGTCAGACAAAGTACAAACAATTGTTTAATTTTTCTCCCTTGACCATCTTTTTCAGTTCTTACAGAACTGGGAGAAGGAATGGACACATGTAACTCCTGCAGATGCAATGTACCCCAAAATCCACAGAGGAACAGGAGGTGTCTTCCCTCTTCTCCAATTGCCCTCTGTTTTGAATAAATTGCCAAGTGAAGGGGTAAGTCTTGGCTGGCAGTGAGTGATTGGCAGGTATGAAGATTCTACTACCTGGCATCAAGCCAAGGCTGAAGTCAGGGATGCAATCACACAAGCATATCAGATATTCCTGATATGTCCTGGAAGTTTCCCAGCAAAGGCAATAGTTTCCATTTTACATTCCTGATAAGATTCAATCCTCCCCTGCCAAGTATGGAGAGCCCCCAATAGACCCATCCCAGGTAATGAGTGAGGACAACTCCTACAAAAGGGGTCTGACTTTGAACTCCTGAGTTTTACCCATGTTGGCTGTGCCAGGAGCCTGTTTTGTCCCAGAAAGGAGCAGTAATTTTTGGTCAGGAGTTAGTGTAGGGATGAAGGGGAGGACTGCACAGAGCACTGAGGGCTGGCAGGAGCCCGGGAGGAGCTGGCTCCGTTCCTGGGGCTGCATGCTTTTCCTGTGTGTAGCAGGAAACCTGTAATGTAAATGATCCGTGTGTCCCAGGGCTGAGAGCAGAGCACACCTGACGTGGCACTGGCAAAGTGAAGATCAGGTGCCAGCACTGCAGGTAGGCAGATAGTGAAAACCCGACCACAGAGGACACTTACCATCTCTTGCTAGTGCTACTCAGGGCTATATTTAGAGGCTTTGGTTAATGAGTAAAAGATATATGAGGAAATAACTGCTACTTCTGTGCATAGTGATGGCACTTGGTGGCGCTTCCAAGGCCAAAAAGCCTTGCCTGAGGCTATCCTGAAAACCCTTGGTGAGTGTGAATTTCCTGCTCCAGTATTGCTCTCCTCCACAGCCTCGGCAGAAAGAGAAGGCTCCAGCAGCCAGTGAGCATCACCTTGCTTGAACCCCGCGGTGCCCGCTCGGAGCGGAGCAGCCGTGCGTGTCCACCCCGTGCTACCAAACAAAAGGCTGCCAGCCCACTCCGGACCTTGGGCTGGCCCCTGAAGTGGCTGCTGAATGTTCCCTCACTGCCTGTTGATAAGCTTTGGTGCTTTGCAATTCCCCTTTCCAATTACTGGCCCTGCTCCCAGGTGCTCCTGGGCGCTGGCTGGGCCTGGTGTGTGCCGCCAGCCTGGCAGCGACGCAGGGGCTGTGGGGCTTAGGGTGGAAAGAAATGGGAGAAACGGTGTTCCAGAGCAGGGACTTAAATCAGTCACTGGGAGGGCATCATCTCACAGCTGCCTTTTGCAGAAGCCCTTGGAAGTGGCTGCTCGGCTGAGGATGGAGTCATTCAGATGAGCTGTGCAGACATGTTGGGTCAGAGACTCGGTGAGTAGGCAGGTGAGGGATGTTGAGGCCAGCTGACACACAAATATCTTTCTGAAATGGCTTGGTTATACTTGATCGTTTTGGGAGTACAGAAACAGGGTGAGCCCTGCTACCCCTTTTTCTGTAGCTACATGGCCACATTGCTAAAAGAAGCTTGAAGGGATTGTTGTCCATCTAAATCTAAAGATACAACAGTTGAATACCAACACTGCTATTCCAGGTATTGTGGGCTTGATGCTTTCCCTTATCATAGGCACATTCCCTTTTCTGTAACATCCACATAAAGTGATCCAAAGCTCCAGAGCTGACCCTGTGACTGAGTCAACAAATAGTGATCCTGCAGTCATCAGCTAGCTGCTGGCTCCCTTTGTGGCAGCACCGACACAAAGCAGTGTCCCCAGTGAGGATGTCTGATGGAAATTCCAGCTGGCATAAAGCTGGAACCCTCCTCTTGTCTCCTCCTGAAGCAGGCAGAGCACTGTGCTAGACATCCTATGGCATGGTTTGTACCTGAGACTGCTTTGCTAGCAGGACAAATCATGGTGGAGCTTGTGCAGCCAGAGTCTCTCACAAGGGAGGGATGAGCAACCTGTGCAATGCAGAGCGCAAAAGTGGGGAGCTGGCATCTTCATTTCCCCACATCTCTAAATTCCCTTTTCCTGGGAGCTGGGCTCCTCACCCAGGCTGGCATTGAGGTTTTATTGGTGTGAGACCTCAGACTGCCACTGCAGAGACTGCTCTTCACAATTAGCTCAGGAGACAAGTCTCCAGAGGGACAAAGAGCTTCTCACCAGGAGAAAGAGCTCTCAAAGTGTCAGCTCAAAAGCAAATCTTATCTAAGTTGAGAACAAAGAGACTGCTGAGACTGCTGGCTAGGTTATGATTTTTAATGTTCCAAAGAGATCCCTTTCTAAAAAGACTTTTATTAAAAAAAAAAAAAAACCAACAAAACATGAATGTGAGCAAATCATGAAGATCCAGTCTTGGCCTAGAAAGAAAAGAGGTAACATGCCTGGCCCAGCAACTATCCTAAAACCCCTGTGGCAAGCAATAATCTTGAAAAAGCTAGTGCAAGCTATGTTTTCAATTTATAAATTAAATGTGTTTAAAATTTATGAACTTTGACTGCACGAGTAACTACTTCATTAGACTTTAAGGCTGCATGTTTCCTTGGCTTTTTTCACGGTAAAGTAAAACACATTTCTAATAAACATGGAAAGAGATTCCAAGCTAGAGTCACTACTTTTATGTAAAGGACCCTCCAGACTCATTAAAAAAGTTTACCACCTAAATAAAGCAAGCACATTGTAATTCTTTAACTCATAAAGTTGGTAATATATACAGAATATTAGCCTACTCTTATATGTACACCGCTTGGTATTGATGAAGGACATACAGTAAGGGGTTTACTGTGAGGAAATTAGCATATAAAATGTGTTTTGGTAAGCCTTAGACTGAAAGATGAACTCGAGGAACAAGGGGATGTAAGTTGGGCTCTGCTCTGATTTGCTGAGTAAGCAGGGCAAGTTAACTACAGATACTGAGGCAGAGCTGTAGCTGTAACCAAAATTGCTCTGTTTCTCCAAGTTTGTATCCATGGTTTAGACTCCTTTGACAGTTGGCTGTGGGAACATGGATGGTGTCTGTACCATGCATTAGCCCACAAAATGAGGCTGTGGCTCAAAGAGCTGGCACATGCACTTCTCCTTCCCAATACGGGTGCATCCTCACCTGCAGTATAACATCCAGTTCTGGGACTTCTGCCTCAAGGGGAATGTGGAAAAGCTAGAATGGCCCAGCTAAGGGCTGTCACCATGGTCCAGTGTCCAGTGCAGATGCAATGTGAGAGAGCTGGAGGGAGCTGAGCTTGTTTTGCTCAGTGAAGGGGAGCCCAAAGGGTGATGGAACAGCAGCTTGTGTCTGCCTGAAAAGCAGGTACAAAGATGAGAGAGCCAAACCCTTCTTGGTGGTGCCAGAGGACTTAACAAGGGACAACAGGCACATGTGGCAGATGGGGAAGTTCAGCTTGCCCATTAGGAAAGCCTTCTCCATCAGATGCTCCAGAGAGGTGATGGTGGCTCCTTCCTTGGAAGCTTCTTATTACTTAGCTAGATAAGGCTGATTTAATGGTATAGTGATTGTGCTAGCCCTGCTCCAACAGATTAGACTAGGTGACCTCCAGCAGTCCCACGCCACCAACATTTCTGTGATTCTGTGTTTCTTGTTCGCAGAGCAACAGAGAAGCATGTCCCAAACCATCAGCCAGTTCACCTGGTCAGAGAGAGAGGGCAGCCCTGCCAGACCCCATTTCCTGAGGGCTGGGCTCAGCCTAGCACTTACAAGTGTGCATTAGGCTATGCTGGCCTTCAGAAACAAGTTTGCAAACAAACCTGTCAGCCTTAGCTAGCCAGTGTCTTAAAGTCATTAATGTCTGACTTCCACACGGTTATGCCTTGCAGTAGTCATGGCTCAATGACTTGTGCATGTCAGTGTAGCACACTGGCAGAGTCTTTGGTCTACAAACCCCATCTTTCTGCAAGAAGTCACTGTATTTTCAAGTCCAGTGATCAAAAATCCCTCATCAGCTTTTACTTTGCCTTAGCAGACACTTTGGCCTTTATGTGAAGCTTTGTATGTGTACTTTGTATTCAGTTCTACACTGGAATTAGCCAAATGAGCACCACAGGATTAGCTTTTTCTGGTTAAAACTCTACTCTGCAGAAACCCCGTCCTCACTGTCCTTAGGAAAGTGTCCCCAACCCTTCCATGGTCTCAAAGCTGACACAGTCTATTCTTTCCCTACCTCACAGATCCTTTCCTTTTAGGCTCCAGGGGTGCTGCAAATAACACTGGAAATCTCACTTCACAGTTTCTTGCATGACGGCAAGCAACAGAAACCACCCGAAAGAGCACCTTTTCCTGAGCCAACTCTCGTATGTTTGCAAAAAGGGTGGGGTTGCTGAACAAACAGCCCTGCTCCATCTCTGATTACTGTGATACTAAGACCACATGGGCCTCTGAGCAGGTCCCCACTCCCTGGAGCTTTTGTTTGTGGATATTGCATGTTCCTTAGGGAAAAAAAAAAGCAACAAAAACAAACCCCAATGATTTTACTAAGTGAAACAAGCAGGTACAGTAGTGCTGCATATGGTGCTAGTAAAATTGTAATAGTGAAAGTTGGCAAGAGTCAAGCAGCCTTTGTATTAATTCTCTGGAGCTTCAGGTAGAGCCTAATGTAATTACTTGCTTTACTTTGTAGCATTTTAAGAGAAAAGTGTGTGTTTTAAAAAGTTATATTTCCAAATAAAGTGGTCAGGTCTGGAGCAGACAAAGTGCCTGATTCTGGTCCCTCTGAATTCAATAGCAAAACTCCCGTTGACTTAAATCAGAGCAGGATTATGTCCCAGATCTAAGAAATAACAGCAAATAGACCTGTGCAGTTTTTTGGTTCGGTCTCCAGACTACCAGTTTGTAACTCTTCCCTATTTTTTATCCACTTGAAGTTCCAGAAGGTTTGTCTTTCCTCAGCTCCACTGGCTGGGTCTGAATATTAGAGGTGAATTTTCTTTTTCGCATGAAGACGCCTGCTTTGCAGACGTCTCAGTGTAAGTGGGTGACTCTGGAGATCCTGAATCTCACCCACACAAACACAGTGATTTCATTCAAGAAATGACTGTGTTATGCTTTTCATAGAATCATAGAATATGCTGAGTTGGAAGGAACCCACAAGGATCACAGGATCCAACTCCTGACCCTGCACAGGACAATCCCAAGAATCACACCATGTGCCTGAGAACATTGTCCAGATGCTTCTTGGACTCTGTCAGGCTTGGTGCTGTGATGACTTCCCTGGGGAGCCCGTTCCAGTGTTCAACCAGCCTCTGGATGAAAAATCTTTTCCTAATATCCAACCTAAACCTGCCCCATTACAGCTTCATTCCATTCCCTTGAGTTCTGTCACTGATCATCAGTGCCACTCTGCTTCCCCTCATGAAAAAGCTGTAGATGACAAAAATGTCAATTATTTCAAAATTCCTCAGTCTGTCAAAAATGCCATAAATTTAATTTTCCTGGGTAGATTGAAAAGCCCTAAACTCTGAAGTCATTGACATCGCTGCAGGAAGAATAATCTAAAGTGTTTGGGTGATTTCTGGAAGGAGCTTTTGATTTTTTTCTGACTGTTTATTTCTGTGATTGATTAAGACATTAACTAAGATTAACCTTCTTGTTGAAAGCAAGCCCCTGATCTTTAAAACCTGCCTTTAATTAATTGAATTCTGTCAATCAACTCATCAAAAGTTAGGCAAGGCTGGAATAGGTCTTACAAGCAGCCCTTCCCAACATGCCATTGATAATATTAGTAAAGACTGACCATTTGATCACCAAATTAAAAAATAACATGGATCCATTGGTTTTATTTCTTGGGTTTTGTATGTAACATATAAAGACAGCACTGGGGGGACCCCTTTTTTCCCTTGGATATCCAAAACCATCTTACTGTAGATTTTTTTATTTAATTAGCTTGCCATTTCAATTTTTTCCCAAAGTGCCTGCTTTCTGGGTACGTGTATGTCTTCCAGATTTTCACTTAATGCCTGAATAACAAAAAAGAGTGTCTGAGCTGCCTTTGTCTCTGCTGTGCTTTGACCTCACCATGCCAGTTGTCAATAGAGCAGCCAGAAGTTACAGAAGGCTGAAATGCACCAACATCCTTGCTCTGCCTAAATGTTGGCTTAAGATTTAGTCCCCAGACCCCCCTCTATATTCAAATGGTATATGAAGGAGCCTTGCATGGCCATCTGGTGCCAGATGGAGCCTTCTATCAGCTGCAGTTCACCTTCTTCTATGGTTCCTACGAGGAATGAATTTTCCAGCACCTTGGCTCACCCTGCGTTTTCTGTTCAAGTGTTTATGGTCTTTAATCAGCACCTAACTTGTCTGTACTGGAGTTTTTCCCATGCCTGCGGTGGGGTTTTCCTTTGGGCTTCTCCTGGCCTGCTTTCAATCACTGGGGTCATGTGCTTCCAGAGCAAGATGGAAAGGATGTTTATTAAATGGACATAAACCCCAGTAAAGCTGCACTGGCTTTTTCAGCCCACTGAACTACAGAGTTTAATACTGAGGTTTTCTTATTGATTCTCTACAGCCTCTGTAGGAGACACCCTTACAAGACAAGGGAGACAGTGTCCTGAGCTTGAGGTGATACCTGCTCCAGCTGAGACTGGTGGGAACCTTTGCCTCCCTTGGTTTTGTGTGCCCAGTCTACTGAGATCTCCTCCATGCCTTAGAAAATGCATCAGCATTGACTCTGGGTGTGAGGTCTGGGGCTGTCCCACACCACATGGGCTCTAATGTCAGATGACACCTTTAAAACTTCGGTGTCCTCCTGAAACCAGGGCCCCACTGCCCTCAGGGTGTTGTGCTTCCTCACACTGGCTTCTTTCCTCTCTCCTCCCCACACCTGGCCTTGTGTAAGGAGGACTATCTCTGAAAACAAATGAAACCGGAGCCCTTATTTTTATCAGGAAGCAATATTCACTCCTCTGTCTTGTGCCAAGGAGCTGCTGGGAAGCTGGAAGGCTGCAGAAGTCTGTGGCACAGCCTGTAAAAACATAGGTTGTTATGACAGGCCTGCAAAACTTGTGAATGTGTTTTGGGAACATGGAAATGCCTGCTGGCCCCTGGGGTTCAGACTGGAAGAACAGAGGGACATAAGGGTCCAAAAACCTACAGCAGCATCCTCCCAGCTGAGCCTTCCACACTGCAGGGCCCTGGACCTCTCCCTCCCTGTGCTCCTGCAAGCCCTGACAGCTGAGAATGTGTCTGGTAAACAGGAGCTTGGTGACCTTTTTACAAAGGCATGTAGTGATAGGACAAGGGGCAACGGCTTTAAACTGAAAGAGGGCAGGTTTCGATTAAATATCAGAAAGAAATTCTTCACTGTGGTGGTGACGAGACACTAGAACAGTGCCCAGAGAAGTTGTGGCTGCCTCATCCCTGGAAGTGGTCAAGGCCAGGTTGGATGCGGCTTTGAGCAACCTGGTGTAGCAGAAAGTGTCCCTGCCCGTGGCAGGGAGGTTGGAATGAGATGACCTCTAATGTTTTTTTCATCCCAACCATCGTGATTCATTTAGTGCTGTTTTACACATGCAAAGGGGAAGGATTTGTCTCTACCTGAGCTGCCCACCAGCATTATGGTATCTGCATACAGTGGCAACATCGAGGCAAAACATTTCTGTCAAACACTTGAGGGAAAATCATTTTTCTATGGAAAATGTCGTGGGAAGAGCTCCTGAGGGCACCCCCCTCACAGCCCTGCAGGATGCTGGCTTTCTTCAGGAAAGATGTTTTATGTGGCCACATCACACTGATCAGGTTTTCCTCTCTGGCACCCACACCCATCACTTTCTACCAGCCAAAAATCCCCCAGTCCTCCTTGCCATGTGGCATTTCGCAGTCTGGTGTGGGGCTTTAGGTCCAGGTCCTCCCCAAAAAGCTGTGTCACAAGAGCAGCAGCTCGGCAGAGGTGCGAGCGTGGAAAGCGAGAGTGAGTTTGCTCGATGTCAGTGGTGATTGCTACCGGCATTTCCGCCAGCTAAATATGGGGGGGGTAGCCACTAAAAACAAATCCTGAAACCACTGAAATTGAGGGGGTTTTGTCTGGTTTCTAATGGGAGCAGTAGCTGCCAGCCTCAGCTCTGAATAATTTCACTGTAAGTGAAAATGTGCGACAGTCCGAGGTTTGAGAACATGAGAGTTAGCCCAGAGCTTTTTCTCAGTTTTGCTTTGAGGTAAGCTGGTGATTCAAAGTGAAACCTGGCTAAAACCATGATGGTTACTTTTAAACGTTACCCTACCCAGGAGTGTTTGAGGCATGTAAATGAGAGCCCTCTGTGCCCAAAGGTGCCAATGCCTGAACTTCAGGCAGGAGAGAAAACATCCAAGGAAGGACATGGGGGAAGCTCTGGACAAACCATAGGCGTTTCCCTCTGGCAAATTTAACACCTCATTTCCTTAAATGTCTTTAATTCATACACAATAAGAAGCAAAGATTTCAAACCAAAGATTTTGGTGCAGCAGCTCCCATAAAACCTGGCCATGGCCAGGACCTCATTTCTGCCCCCATCCTTGCTGTGGGGTGGAGGTGAGGAGATGTGAAGATGAGCATGATGGATGAGCCAGTGTGGGAGACACTGGCGCTGAAGCTTTCAGAAAAATCAGCTTCCAAGAGCTGGGGTAGGGAAGGTTTTGCACAGGATGTTGCATGCTTCAAAAGCTGCCTGGAGTCTCAGAAACTAAAAAAAAAAAAAAAAAAAAAAAAGGGAAAAAAAAAAAAAGGCGTTTCCCATCTGAATGCTTTTGAATTCTCTAAATTATTCTACGACTAAGTAGCAGTCGTATGTCAGGTATAGCCAAGTGACTCAGAAGCCCTCGCTCTCAAAGCACAAAGCTTTTAGTGTCTCCTTCCCTCCTTGACGTTAATCGGCTGTTTGAATTCCGTCCCCTTCGGCAAACCTTTCCCGGAGCGTTTGCAGAGGCGGGACACTGGTGCTTGCCCCTTGAAGCAGTGACACGCTGTGTTGGTAAGGGATGGATGGATGGATGGATGGATGGATGGATGGATGGATGGACGGCCTGCCCTCCCCACCCCGGCGGGTCCGGTGTCCCCCGCCGGTGGCCCGGGGCCGCTCCCTCGTAGTGACGGTGACCTCTAGTGGCACCGGGAGCCGCTCCTTCTCCTGGCAGCGGCCCCCAGCGCTGCTGCCTTTCACCTGAGGAAATGGGGGTGTCAGCGAGATGGATTCTGGGTCTCGGTTTTCTATCCTACAGACGCCCGATCCCTGTAATTTGTGGAAGGTGTTTAGTGAGTGTGTTTCCCCTACATTAAGCCTGCTGCCCCAGGACAGTAGGCAGCAGCAGATTTCACCTCTAGGTATCCAAGAAAATAGCATCTGAGAATTAAAATCTATTTTTGCTGTTTCTCCCTTTTCCTACTTTCTTGCTGTAAATCAATATTTCTTTGGTATCCCTGACTCTGGAGAAGATGTGGGTCGGAATTCAGCAGTGCTGTTTCCCTCTGTGCCCCCTCCCTGCTCCAGACAGGCCCAGAAAGAGAAGGGAGTCATGTCCTTCTACACTTTTACCAGCTTCCCTCCAGCACCCCACTGGCACTCACACAAGAAGAGACCTCTGGACAAAGCCAAATCCCTCAGCCTCATCTTCTGTGTGGGCACCCTGGGGTGAGACATCAGTCTTGTGTGCACCAGCCCCATGTGCCCTTGTCCCATCAACATCTCCCACACAGGGAAGGAGCCTTCCTGCCACCCAGGCCAGGTGACACCTCAGCTGTCACCTCAGCAGCCCCTCTGGTCCCAGGGCCAATGGCTGCTGTATGGAGAGGTGCCTGAGCTCACCTTTGCCATGCTCCATCTGTACCAAGCAGGGCAGCACCAGCTTGTCTCAAACCCACAGACTATGTGCGATGACACTTCCCCCCCTTACAAAAATCACTTTTTTTCCGTTAAATGTTTTTGGTTTTTTTTCCACCAACTCCCCATCCTTCCTTGCCTGTGCAGGGCAAGCTCTGTCATGGGCCTCTTACAAGGTGTGCAGCAATTGGTGTGCAGAAGCAATCATGCAGAGATGTGAGCAACCACTTCCTCCCTCCACCACCTCTGTGAATCTGCACCAAGACCTGCAGACAGCTCTGCACACCGTCCTCAACTCAAGTCTGGAGAAATATCCACCATCAGAAACTCAAAAGTCACTCAACACTTCTTCCCTGCTGCACCATGCACACACAGGAGTGACAGCAGAGTGACTTTCCCCCCATAGTCTCTGGAGCATCTTACAATGGGAGCAGCAGCATCACTGTGGCTTTGGTAGGTCGTGTTTCCTTCCCGTGCCTCCCGAAAGCCCCGGAGATGTTAACACATCAGCCCACTGTGCCAGGGCTCAACCCCGGCATCACCCTGCCCAGGGCTGAGTGCCAAGGCCCTGCATGATCAGCAGGGCACAGAAAGTTCAACATTACCTGAGAAAGGGGGATTTGCACCTTGGCAAGCTGCCTTCCTCCAGTAGGGCTGTCCCATCCCACTGTGGCATTGCCCCATGCCACCCTGCTCCTCAATGGCAGACAGGACAGCACATCTCACCCAGCAGCACGGAGGTATTTTAGAGAAGGCTTCCTTAGAGGAAACAATCCTTAAGAAAACTTTTAGATTGGCCTAAGGACATGGTTTGCCATCTCTTGAGCTGGGCAGCTCAGCAGATATCCATTTAACCTGCCCTGTGGACCCAGTCTCCAATTGCCCTGCAGAGACCACGATCTGTCTGCAGAGGGTTATTTCTTTCACAGAAGCTCACACTCCATGCATGAATTTGCATCTCATTAGCATTCACTTAGTGGACCTCACTCAAGGACCCCAATGTGGTACCTTTCTTTTACCTCAGAGTGGTTTCTGATAAAAACTGGGTCATCCAAGTGGTAAACACCTTTTCTCTGTCGAGCTTAGTACATTTTAGAAGAACTCCGTCTTTCACAAGAACCCCATGTGAGGGTGCACAAACCTATTGGCCCAGAAATCCACCCACAGAAAAGTTCCACCTCAAAGAATAGGATGAAGAACATTCACATCTCAAGAAGAAAATGTGCTCCTGAGCATAAAACCACCTTCCCCCTCACCCTCACTCCAGTTAGCCACTACAAACATTACGAACATTATTCACATTGGAAGCTGGGTGTCGGGAGCTGGGTGTCGGGAGCTGGGTGTCAGGAGCTGGGTGTCGGGAGCTGGGTGTTGGGAGCTGGGTGTCGGGAGCTGGGTGTCAGGAGCTGGGTGTCGGGAGCTGGGTGTTGGGAGGCAGCTGGAGCCCGTCTGCCTGTGGGAGGGTGGCAGGACTGGCCTCCAAGGGGCCTCCCCCTGTCAGACAGGGTGGCATGGCTGTGACCAGGCCTTTTGTTCCCTGTTACGAGAAAGAGCTGAAGGCAGAAGCTGCTTTTTCACCTCGAGACATTCTGTCTGCCAGCCATAGCCAGGCTATTAATTTGTGAACCAAATGTGGGTGGGGAGACTGTGTGTATCCTTATCTGCATCTTCTGAGGAGTATCAAAGTCAAGCTAGTGAAACTACGCTGTCTCCATTTCTAGTAAATATCTAATTGTACTCTTCTTAGGGGCTGGCACTTCAATCTAATTTAGAATGATCACGCTATTGTCCCAGAGTACTTGAATGCATTTAAAAAACTCAACCAAAAAGAAACCCAAACAAAACCCAATCAAACAGAAAACCCCACTAACAAGACCACTGCAAACAGATGCCTTTGCTGTTTGTTCCTGTGTTTGTTCTTGTGAATTGTGTAATTAATGGTCAAGGCCAACTGAAATCATCAGATTACTACAACACTGGAGAGATGGGAAATTACTGGTCTCCCTCAAATTTCCCCCAGCTCTTGAAAAAAAATCCCCTTTGTTTCTCGTCCTTTTAGAAATAGTCTTCCTGATTTCCATTTTTTGCCAGCCAAGCTTTAGCTCATTCTGACATCAACCATTTGCAACAAAAGCAGTCCCTTCCCCTCCTAAGCAGGGACATTCACATAGTTATAGGGAGCCAGTGATTAAAGACACCTTTAGGAAGAGAGCTAAATTCCTGCTCACTCGAGTGTAGCCAGTGGTAGAGGATGCCATACCACGTGTGCTGTATGTGATGGTACTAAAGAACCAGCAGCATTGCTGTGATAGCTGGGTAAGGAAGGAGACCTGTTCCTGCATTGGAAAATTATTTCAAACTATCAGGATTTTAGACATCTTTGAGCTTTGATTGTGAGTGTGAGGAACAAAACACTTCTCTCTGACTGCATGTCTCAAGATTACACTTTTTAACAACTCCAGAGTACCTGGACTGCTGCAGACAATTAATGCTGGCAGAGAACCAAACAACAACAAGAACAAATTAAAAAATAATAATCAGAAACTTGTTTCCACAACATGCAAACATCACAAGCAAAATACCAACTGAATAACAAATGAATGATTTTAACAGCCTGTAAATGTTCCCTGTGAGCATGGGTTCACAGGCAAGGTCCCTCTTTAGAATTCTTTTTCCTAGTTTTTATGGAGTGCTCGGAAGTCTCTCCATTTGCAATTATGCTGACAGACCAAACTCTTAATGATCACGAATCATTTAAAGCATTAAGCATCTAATGTAGCTACAGCATGGCACAGAGACTCAAGTGTTTTCAATAAACATTAGCAGCTAAAATGTTGCAGTCTCCATGAATACATTAAAAGTGAGTGAAACCCCAAGAAGCAAAATTTCCTCTATGAAGAAACAATTTGAAAAATATATTCTCAGGCATGTAAGGGAGGAGACGAACCTCAAATTCAACTCAGGAGACAAGACTGGAGGAGCAAAGGGATGTAATAAACATGTTAAAACAGTATTTAGCCAAAAAACCTTGAAACTATGAACATTTAAGGTGGAAAGGATCTGTCTGGTCTTATAAGTAACCCCTAAAAAGTAAAATTTGATGACTGCAAAATAAATTCTTCCATATAATCCAGACCTTTAAGGCATATCCAAAATTCACTCTCATTAAATGTGTAGGTTTAAGTCAATCTGGTTTAATTACTACATTTTCTTAAGTAGACACAAAGAGCTGCAACACAGCAAAGAGCAAAGAAGCAGAAGGTATGGGGGGCTGGGTGAAGCCCATTGCCCACTGCAGGTGGACTTTGGGTAAAAAGATCTGCTAGGCAAGGGAGCTGCAGAGAAATGTAAATCCAGGCCCTACACAGGCCCTGCAACAAAAGCAACACCAAGGAGCCACGTAGAAGTTCTGGCCCTATAAATAAAGACCTGCCTGCATTAGGATGCATTACAGCCACCCTTTGAGCAAGCAAGAACAAACCTCTCTGGAAAAAAAATCAAGTGCTGAGGTCTCCAACTATTCACTGCTCACTGTGACTTCTCTGAGGTTTCCTTTCCCACAATAAAGCACAGAGCACCCCGCTCTCACATGCAAGTGCTGGGTAGATTAATCAGCAGACAGTGCTGAGGGTTTGAGGTGGGTTGAAAGGTGCATTGCCAAGCCCAGAGGGTGATGCTTAGTGGCACGGGTTGGAGGCCAGTAACTAATTGTGTGTCCCAGGGTCAGTACTGGCTCCAGTCCTGTTCAACATCTTCATTAATGACGTGTGTGATGGGGCAGAGGGCACCCCCAGCAAATTTGCTGAGGACTCCAAACTGGGAGGAGTGGCTGATATGCCAGAGGATTGTGCTGCCATCCAGAGGGGCCTTCACAGACTGGAGAAATGGGGTGGCAGGAATCTCATCAAGTCCAGCAAGGGGAAGTGCAAAATCCTGCACCTACGGAAGAATGCCCCTAGGCACCAGTGCAGGCTGGGGGCCAACCAGCTGGGAAGCAGCTCTGTGGGGGAAAGGACTTTGGGATTCTGATGGACACCAAATTGAACATGAGCCACCAATGTGCTCTTGTGGCAAAGAAGGCCAATGGCATCCTGGGGTCAGTTAGGCAAAGTATTGCCAGCAGGTTGGGGGAGATGATCCTTACTCTCTACTCAGCCCTGGTAGGGCCACACTTGGAGTCTTGGGTTCAGTTTTGGGCTCCTCTGAGACACAGACATACTGGAGGGTCCAGCAAAGGGGCACAAAGATGAAGGGACTGGAGCATGTCTCCTGAGAGGAAAGGCTGAGAGAACTGGGGCTGCTCAGCCTGGAGAAGGCTCAGGGGGATCTCATTGATGTATATACATGCCTGCAAGGAAGGTGCAAACAGGACGGAGCCAGGCTCTGTGTAGTGGTGTCCAGTGACAGCACTGGAGGCAATGGGCACACCCTGAAGCACAGAAGGATCCCTCTGAACACCAGGAAACAGCTTTTCAAAGTAAGGATGACTGAGCACTGGCACAGGTTGCCCAGAGAGGTTGTGGAGTTTCCATCCTTGAAGATATACATAAGCTATCTCGACACAGGCCTGGACAACCAGCTCTGGGTGTCTCTGCTTTAGCAGTGTGGTCGGACCAGCTGCACCCCCAGAGGTGCCTTCCAACCTTCCACTCTGGGATTCTCTGAGGCATTGGTGCACTGAACTGAGCACCCCATGGAAAAGTTCATGAGAATGTTCATTTTTCCACCTGCCAGAGGATTTACGTGGTATGTGTTAAACATGGCCAAAACCTGGTCATAACATGGCCTAAACACTGAATGCAAAGAATAAATGGAACTTAAGAGAAAAAGAGACTCCCAAATCACAAAATATGAAGGTGCCCTGCCAGAAGAAATTGTTGTATAGGATCATGGAGATACAGACTGAATTAAGATATGCATTTTTGGCCCTTTCTCTGTCATGCACACTCATTTCTGTATTTTGTGATCATCGTCTATGCCACTTGTTTTTGTTCGTGTTGTAGCCATACGTTATGAATCTGTGTGTACATGTATAGCATTTGTGGCCCTGGCATAAGAAAAACCAGATAAAAATAGGACCTCAGTTCTCCAAACTCGCTTTATGATTGTGTTTTTTTTTCAACAAACATTTAAACATTGTTTTTAACCACAGAAATCAGATACCAAGAAAACTTTCATCTTATTCCTGCAAAATCAAAATGGAGCTTCTAAGTCATAGCACAGCGTGGGAGAAAGTGCCTTTCATGCTCACTGAAGGAAGTTATTTCAGAATGTGAATTTCATTGGTATTTCTCCTATTAAGGTGCCCTGACCCTCCTGACTAAGAGTTGCCCCTGTTAGCACAGTTCCCGTCTCCCTGCAGCCAGGCTTAGGGAAATCATAGGCATGTGGAAACAGTGGTGGTTGTTTGGCCCACGCACAGAGCTTCATGCCCACATTTTGGGACTGAAGTCAAGAGGATGTGCAAGGAAGCAGCTCCCAAAGCTGCTGCCATGTTGTGTTCCACTGCTCGGGATGTTGAAATGAGCTGTGCCACCCCTCTGACCATGTCGTGGTGCTGCCACATCACTTCCAGAGCTGGTGCTGCATGTGCAGAATAAAATCAGTCAAGTCCATGCAGAAGCAGATCTCAGCTGCTTTGTTATTCAGTATTTCACACTTAGATTTAGGGCCAGATTAGGTTTCAAACATATCAAAACTCCAGTAATTGTTTTCTTCAGATTTTTGTCACAAATTGGTAGGAATGTTCAGATTTTTCTTCCTCTACAATTCCCATATCATATTAAGTTAAGGGCTCTAAAACACTGTCCTCAGACGAATGTCAAAATCAGGGATTCTCTCCTATGTTCTGCTCTACCAGATGAGTAATGGTGGCCTGGGGTGCAGAGGCTGAGCTGTGGAAAATCCCTGCCTCTTGCATAGAAACTAAAAGCACCTGGAGATTTTCGTGTCTACACCCAGAGCTTCCTGAAAATGTTTTGCACTAGAAGAGAGAAAAGGTAACCGAAGTCAACGTGGAAAGCAAAAAGGGAGAGGTGATGATACAATGGAAAGAGGAGGCGCAAACATCCTGCTGTCTCTCTGTGAAGGGGCTGTTACCTCATTTGTTATGCTGCCTTGCCCTCAGAAAGTCCAGCTCCAGATCATCTCTCAACTTTGGGAAATCCCACCAGATGTAAACAACTACCTGAAGGTGGCTTTGCACGCCAAGAAGCAGCCCTGGAGCAGCACCGTGGTGGATCTCCCGGCCGTGTGAGGGCACCCGCCTGCAGGCCCGGCTCTTCGTGCGCTTTCCTCGCCGGCTGATGGCCTCAAGGACCTGATCCCAGAGGAGCTGCGGCCTGGCTTTTCTGCTGGCCTGGGGAGCAACGTCCATGAGGGAAGAGAGGCTGCAGGGAGCCTTCATGGGATGGCAGAAAACGGTGTGCTCCATGAGGATGATGTGAGAAGAGCCACAGGGACTCTGAGGTGCACATCTATCCTGAAATACCTGACATCTGGCTCTGGGAAGTAGCATGGGGTGGCTGACAGGCAGGGACCTGGCTGGAGTCGTGTCACGGTTAATGACCCTGATGCACATGTTGGGAGAGAGACCCTCCGTGCTGAATGTTCGCACTGGACTCCCACAGAAGTTGTGCCCTGTGCCCTGGACACCCTGGGACAGCAGGTTCTGCTCACTCTGGGATGGGTACCTGGGCTGTGGGACTCTGCTTGCTCCCTTCCAGGCCCAGGAAAGTGTCCTTATGCAAACGTGGACACAGCGGAAGAAAGCCTAGACTCAGCTCTGAAGTTGAACCTCACTTCTCAAATCCCACATTCCAATGGGTTCAGTAGAGGTCAATATCTCTTAAATAAGAAACTGGAGTGGACAGGGCTCCTTTGCCCTCGGAGGGGGGATCCCTTTTCGGCTCACGCAGTGTTGCAGAGGCAGGGAGGGGGTCCCCATGGCTGGGAAGGGGATCCCCTCAGTGCCTCACCCCATCCGCAGGGGCCCTTGCTGTGCAGTGCAGAGCGGTGCAGCCCCACTGGGCTCGCTGGGGCCGTGCAAACGGGTGGAGCTGGGCTGCACTCCTGTAGCACAGCACCTGCTGCACACAGGGCAGGAGCGTGTTTTGCACAAAAGAAGAACCCACTTCCTTTCTTCTGCATTGCAAAAAGAAAAATAAAATCGGGCAGAGAGCATTGCTTTCCCTCTGTCTTATTGCCAAAGCCCTGGAAGCAGTTGTCACCCAGACCTTTGGGCTCCTCCATCTGTTTTTGAGGCTGGTGATGCCACTTGGGTCATCTTCTTCCTCTGCGCAGGGGCTGAGACCCCTCCAACCCTCCTTTATCCAGGCCCCCGTTGACACAGCAGTGACACTCCCGGCTCCCACGGGCTCCCATGGGCTCCCACGGGCTCCCACGAGAAGTCCTCCATCCCCAGGCAGGTGGCAGGTGCTGCTGGGTCATCAGATCCCTTCTGGGATCTGCGGCTCTTGTCAGAACCCAGGGGACAAGAGGGATTGTACAGGGCGGGTGTTTGACTGCTCGGAAAAGTCCCGGGCAGAAATTTTCATCACAAACCGCCCCGTCCATCCCTGCCAAGCAGCCGTGATTCCCACCGCTCTGAGGCCTTGTGGGCATCTGGCTGGAAGCCAATGGCATTTTGCTGAGCTTCATCCCAGATTTGTTTCCTCGACAGCGTTAATCCGTGGAGATAAAACTCTCATGTGAAGGACTGTGACGAGGAGCTTTGCAGCATGAGCGCCACAGTGACCCCTGAATTGCTGTGGCCGGTTTTTGTTTCAGCTGCAGATGTTTGCCGTGCAGTGCCTTAGGCACTGGATCCACTTGGTCAGGATTTGAGCTCAGGATTTGTGTAGGAGTAACACTTCTCTATCGGTGCATCCACTGGCTGTTTTCACCATCGTGCTGAAACAGTTCAAGAACATTCGAGCCCCACACAAGCCTGTTTAGCTTCACTCTTGACAGATGTGCAAGTAGAAAAATCCCCATTTTACTAAGGAATATTTTAAATCATTTACTCAGCAATTATTCTATTATTAGGAGACCTTTCTCTCTGTGTAATATAAACCCTCGAGCCACAAAAGTGTCTCCATTAGCAGATGCTTGTTAGCCAATTTTCACTATTACTCTTGCTAGGTACCTTCAACTTCTAGTAAATTCATGACAATAATCTGTAATTTCTATACAAATGACTCACAGTACATGAGTACACAGATTAGTACTGAGTTTAATGTCACTGTTTTAAAATATTAGAAGCATTATGCAATAAAATAATTAGTTGAGCTTTACAGACTCGGGGGGAGATATATGTTTGGATTAACTGTAATCTTAACCTTGACATTTCTTGGCTTCAGTATTTTTCAGTAGCATCCCAAATGCCCTGTGATGGGAATTTCCTAGTTTATTAGGACTTTCTTGGAGGGATAAAACCAGAAACGGCAAGATCATAATCACTGCCACAAAAAAACCCCAGACCCTAGAACCACGAAAAAGAGCATAAAAATTCCTCTTGGGATTTGAAAACCCCGGGGGCCTCCAGTAAAATAGCCACCAGGGGAAGGCTATGCTGCCGGTCACAGGGCAGGCTGCGCTTCTGCAAACATTTTGGGAAGTGCTGGGAAGGAAAGTGCTCTCTCCATGCTGCAAGACACACACATATAAGGCTGTGGGATAAATCACAGCCCTCCACTGCTCAGCACCCTGTGGGGACAAAGCCTGCCCCGAGAGTTACAGCTGGGACCAGGGGCTTTGCCCTGCTTTCACCACACAATATATCATCTTAATAACAAAAATATTGTTCCACTAAGGGCAAATTGTTTTATTCTGCTCAGTCTCTGCGCTAAGGAGCCATGCTTGGTGCTGTCTCCATGTGTGTATGAAAGGGAAATCTGGGCTTCAATACAGGCACAGCGTGGCTTGCAATGACCACAGGCAATAAGGTCCACGGAAAATTTGCCACAACTTTATTGGAAAAGCTGCCTTGGTCCCATCATGCTGCCGTGGCCGTGTGTGTGTGCCCGGGCTGAGCGCTCTGGGCCGCACATGAACCAAAGCTGAAGTTGTTTTCATCGTTCAGTTGCATTTTGCATCCTTGTAGAAGTTTTCAGAGTAAAACCCGAAGTCGGCGCAGATGTCGGGAGCGATTGCCGCGCAGGTACAGTCATTTATCTTCTCCAGCACAGCCACTACTGAGAATATTCCCCGCGGCGGCAACATGCCTCTCACATACCGAAAGAAAAAAGCCCCACCCAGAAAGAACACACAGTTTTACTAACCCTGTTGCCCAGAGAGGGAAAAAAAGAAAAACCCCAAACCTCACGGTGCTTTTACAACGTGAGCGAATCCCGGACGGCGCTCACACGGCCGGGGAGCCCGAGCGCCGGGCGCGGGCAGGAGACTCCGCGCCCGCCGCCACCAAAAATCGGACGGGACGAGGAGGAGGAGGAGGAAGACGAAGAGGAGGAGAAGAAGGCAGGTTGGAGCCCCCGATTTCCCTGTCGTGCGTGCGCGTGTGAGCATCTCAGCCCCTCGGGGTCCCCGCCGCCGGGGACGGGAGAGAGCGCCGTGCCCGGGACGCCCCATCCAGCCCC
>VZRZ01006017.1:503751-623625 GCA_013398175.1 Climacteris rufus | reverse complement strand
CCCGTCCCGTCCTTTCCCGTCCCGTCCCGTCCTTTCCCGTCCCGTCCCGCGGGTGCTCGGAGCGGAGGAGCGGGGTTTCGGTGCCGGGGTGTTCCCAGCTCCCTCATCAGCCGATCACGGGACGCGGGATTTTTGGGGAAGGTTGAGGTTTTTTGGTGGGGGGAGGGAAGACTAGGTTTTTCCTCTCTTTGAATTTCGTCAGTTTTGTTCCTGCTTTGGTCGGGCCCAAAGGTTCCGAAGGTGCTCCTCAACCCTTCTGCCCCCAGCCCTCCCGGGCCCTTGGCCCCTGCAGTTTTTGGACATTTTCTCAATGAAGCGCCCCATTCCCCTCACAGCAGTAAGTAAATTATATCACTGCCACCAGATGAGTTTGGGACCTTCCTTGTGTGACAGGTGATTCCCCCTCCCTGGACCCCCAGTCCTTTCTTATATTGATTGGGCTTGTGAAAAAACAGAGTAAGAGGAGCTGGTGATAAGAAAGGAGAATGAGTCACAGCTCCTGTTGAGATGCTCTCACCAAAATCACGAGAAGCATTTTTCCAAATGACTTGAGCTGTGTGCTGCCGGGAGGGGGTGGCAGGAGCAGGGGCCAGGCCTTTTGCTTTGTGATGAGGGCCAGCTCTAGGGGTGCCACTCCTGTTATCAATAAGCTGCAAGTTTCACATCTGTTCTCATTCCAAGGCAGAGAGCAAGGGCTTGTGAGGCACCGTGGAAATGGCTGTCGTGGAGGACGTGTTCCTGCCCTCCAACCTCACCTCCAGCAACCAGAGCAGCTGCAACGTGCACAACCACCACTTCTCCACCAAAGTCACCTTCTCCCTTTTCTACATCATCCTGCTGGTGTTCGGTGCCTGTGGGAACGTCCTGGCTCTCTGTATCACCTTCCAGCGCAGGAAGAAGAAACTCAACTCCACTGACCTGTACCTGGTGAACCTGGCCCTCTCCGATGCCCTCTTCACCCTGGCACTGCCCGGCAGGATCGCCTACTACATCCTGGAGTCCGACTGGCCCTTTGGGGACTGGTTCTGCCGGGTCACAGCTTTCACTTTCTACATGAACACCTACGTGAGCATCTACTTCATGACCTGCGTGAGCGTGGACCGCTACGTCGCCGTGGTGCGCACCAGGCACCCCGGCAGGATTCGGAAGATGAGCCGTGCCAGGGGCATCTGTGTCCTCATCTGGTCCTTGGTGTTCCTGCAGACGGTGCCGCTGCTTCTGCGGCCCATGACGCGAAGGATGGGAGACAAGCTGACGTGCATGGAGTACTTCAACTTCGAGGAGATTCCCAATCTGCCCTACCTGCTCCTGGTGGCCTGCGTGCTTGGCTTCTTCCTGCCCGTGGGCATCATCTTGGTGTGCTACGTGAGGATCAACCTCAAGCTCTGCCAGACAGCCAAGGAGAACCCGCTGACGGTGAAGAACGGGCACCACCACCGGGCCTTCACCGTCATCCTGGTGGTGCTGCTGGCTGTCCTGCTCTGCTTCAGTCCCTACCACCTCAACATTGTCCAGTTCATGGTCAGGAAGATCCTTTACCAGCCATCCTGCCGTGAGCAGCAAGCCTTCAAGATGTCCCTGCAAGTCACCGTGGCGTTCATGAACCTCAACTGCTGCATCGACCCCATCATTTACTTCTTCGCCTTCCGGGGCTACAAGCGGAGGCTGCTCCGCATCTTCAGGAACAGCGGCTCGCTGGCCACCTCCTCCACTGCCAAGACCCCCTCGGAGAGCAACAGCAACAGCCAGAGCCACAGCCAGGCACCCGCCTCTGTCTCTGTCTAGCAGCACAACCCCCCCTTGCTCAGCACCTCCAACAGGCTCCACTGCTCCCCTGCCTGGGGTCAGAGGCTCTTGCCAAGCCAGCCCCGGTGGGACACAGCTTTGCCTGGCTCCACGTGCCCAGCTCTGTGCTCAGCACTGCTGCACCTTCCAGCCTGGAGCACAGAGAGGCACGTTTCTATCCCAGCCCCAGAGGAGGCAGCTCGTGCAGCTGCTCTGGCTCCAAACCCTGCACTGCACCCCTCTCCCATGCCTGGCTGCATTCCCTTTGGGGCTGAGGGGTGCTGGTAACCATCATGGATGTCCCTCTGCCCCATTCCCCTGCACTGCCCCAGGAGTGCTGGAGCAGCATCCCCACAGGCCTCAGGGCAGACAGCAAGGAGCAGATGGACTCAGGGCATTTCAGAAGGCTGGAATATGATTTCCATGCAGAAAATGGCCTACAGCTCCTTCCCTGCACCAACACACAGCAGCTCCACTCTCCCCTTCCAGCATCCTGCTCCTGCACCTGGGCTCTGCATGGGGCAAGCAGTAAGTGGAGGCGTGTGGGAGATGCTGGAAAAGCCCTCCCTCAAGGCAGAGGGGTGAGGATGTGAATGTGTAGAGCTCCTGGGAGTGCTGCTGCCTACATTCACCACTTGGGTGGCTGCTCCTTCCCCAGGGTGCCCTTCCTCACAGCTGATGGCACTGCAGTCACCCTTGGACCCACTGCTTGGAAGGGGATGGTGGGGATGGCCTGGATCCCTGCCCAGCCCTAAGGCTGCAAACCTGCCCTGGATGTACTCACAGGGGAAACCTTCCCATTGGTCCTTAATTTGAAGGGAGTGGAGGAATAGGGACAAGGGGACAAGGACTGAGACCTTTGCTTGAAGCTGGTGCCCTGAGGAGTGTGAGAGCCTTGCTAAGGGAGGTTAATTGTGACTATTGCCAGAGTGAGAGCAGAAACCCTGGGACATCAGGCTCCTGTTGAGGTTTGTGCCTCTCAGACATGGAGAAAGGTGGCAGGAGCCTCCTCAGCTCTTTTCTGAAGTCACTAGACTATGATAAAAAGCCCACATGTAGGTTTTCACGGTTCCTGGCATGTCTGGCCTTTTGTTTGAAGTTGGAAGGGACAGACATGCACAGAGACCTGAAAAGGAAAAAAAAAGCTGCTTATTTTGCTGAAAAGAATACCTGAAAAAGTTTTGTGAGCAGATGCTTTTGATTAATACAATTCATTCCTTAAAATATTAACCTTTTTTATGCCTAGAAAGTTAATAATAGTCACATGCAACATTTTATTGTTTTAAATGCACATGAATGAGCTTTTGGATGGTGATGGTTTTACTCATGGTACAAGTCACTGTAGCATCGTGAAGGCTGACTAAGAGGGGTGCCTAAAGTGGGGGGAGTGGGAAAGGGACTCCAGTAGGTCCTTTCTGGAGACCATCTGAGCCCTCCTCAAACAGGTCTAACCTCAGTGCTGACCTGCAGAGAGCCTTTGTCCTGAAAAGCATATTAAAATGGACAAGAAAGAGCTGGGATGCAATAATATAAGGATATCAGTGGTCTGAACATCCTTGAAGGAGTCTGGCTGGTCTGGTAGTTGCTGAGCAGTTATGCTGCCCTATTAACACTGTCCAAGAAGTGTTGGCTGGAAGAGAATCTCTGCATCCCCTCATCCAACAGCCTACCCAAAGCAGGACTGTGGTTGGCACAATGCCAGGCTGGACATGGCTTCATCCAGACAAGGCTTGGAAACACCAGGCAAGGAGGGTCCCCTTGATGAGGTGACAGTTCCCATGCTGCAGTGGCCTCTGGATAAAAACATTTTCCACACTGTCGTGTCTGAACCTCCCCATCCATAGCTGGTGGCTGTTGCCCCTAACATCACCTGCTCACGCTGTGAAGAGCTTGGCTCTGTTATCTTTGTAACTCAAATTCCACAAATTCCCACTGTGTTGGGGGCTGCCAGGAGAGCTGTCGGTCTCCACTGGAGCACAGGTCTGCAGCAGTGGCCAACCCTCCTTCTCAAGACCAAGGCACAGAGATGTTTTGCCAGGCTGGAGCCCAAAGCAGAGGCAAAGGCCAAGCTATGAGCAAGCCTTCTCAGGAAAAGGTGGAGTATAAACATAAGCTTGTTTGCACCTTACTGGGCTCTGTTTTTCTCGAAAGTACTTAATTAACAAAGGTACCTCCACCTCTTGCCACCAGTAGGAGCCTTTGGAGTAGGAAATAGCTGAAGAGTTGGGTGTAGTGCTTCAAAATGCAGAAGGGATCTGGCCTCTTTCCTCTGGATGCACACCAGCCCGGGCTTCTTTGCTTTTGAAAATACCCACCCAGGGACAGCAGGCAATTAGCTGGAGCTGAGGAAACATCCATGGGATGGAGAGGGAAGGAACTTGGGCAGGTCAGCAGGAGTTTGGGCACTGGAGAACTCTGAGGAACCCTGTATTGCCCAGACTAGCTTGCCCACATGCAGGTGGTCCCTGGCTGCTTGAAAACGGAGCATTTCACTAAAACTGAAGAGAAACCATACAGAGTGTTTTGTCTAGAGGTACAATATTTTTCTACACTTCACCATTCATCTGCTCAGCCCAAGTACCTCGAAGGATGCCCTGCTGGCCCAGCAGCTCCTGCCTGCTGCTACACTTCGACCTTTGGAATCACAGAATCACAGAACCATTTAGGTTGGAAAAGACCTCTGAGATCATCCAGTCCAACCATTAACCCAGCACAGCCAAGGCCACTGCTAAACCACGTCCCCAGCTGCGTGTCCTCTCAATACCTCTCTGCTGACCCTGCTCAGCTCCTGCTCCTGCCTGGCCCCCGGCTCCCCCAGGATGCAGAGCCCCGAGGCGCCGTGGCTGGGGGTGCCCGCGGTGGAGGGAGCCCCGGGATGCCTCCGGGAGAGAGGGGCGACGCCGGTTCCCGCCGAAAGAGGGAGTCGGAACCTTTACTCGGTGAGAAAAACACGCCCACGGATGTAAGAAAATAATGACAGACGCGGCTGGTGCTTCCCCCAGGCGTCTGCTGCAGGGACGTGGCTGTGGAGTGCATGGGAAGCACATGGCAGCGCGCTGGGATCCGAAGGCATTCCGTGCAGAGGTATCACTGCACAGATATTCCTTGCTCTTCTGCAGCCTGTTGCTGCCGTAGTGTCTTCTAAGAAGAGCAAATGGCACTTTTATCCAAGGGCAGAGAGTACACTTCGTGGATACACGACAAGATGTAATATATTTACAGGTATAGCATATAGTATATACTGGCTGCATCAAAAGAATATCCTGGGCTGAATCAAAAGCACCATGACCAGCAGGTCCAGGGAGACTATTTTGTCCCTCTATTCAACTTTGGTGAGATCCCACCTGGAATACTGCATCTGGGGTCCCCAGCACAGGAACAATGTGGACCTGTTGGAGGAAGTTACCAAGATGATCCAGGGTCTGGAGCACCTCTCCTTTGAGGACAGGATGAGAGACTTGGGGTTGTTCAGCCTGGAGAGGGACCCAGGGACACCTTAGAGCACTGGCAAGCTCACACCTAAAGCCTGTCAGGCAGCTGGAGAGGGCCTTTGACAAGGACCTGTTTTGACAGGAGCCTGTAGTGACAGGACAAGGGGGAATGGCTTCAAACTGAAAGGTTTAGATGAGGTAAAAGGACAAAGTTCTTTCCTGTGAGGGTGGTGAGACACTGAATCAGGTTGCCCAGAGAAGCCGTGGATGACCCATCCCGGGCAGTGTTCAAGGGCAGGGCTGGATGGATCTTTGTTGGTCTAGTGGAAGGTGTCCCTGGCCATGACAGGGGGTTGGACAGAGCTCAAACAGCACTGCTTTCCCCCCTTAGTGGTGGTTCCCAACTTAGACTTTCAGCCAAAAGCAAAAATTTCCAGGAGAGCACTGGAGGCAAACAGCTCCTGGTTACAGTCACACGTGACCTGTTAGCAAACTCCTGTGCTGTGCAACACAACTCTTCAGTCAACACTTTCCATCATCCCAAACTGAAGTGATTCCGTGTCACACATGACATTTGTAAGCCATCATTGTAAGCCAGTAAAATATTTGTAATGTAAAAACGCACATATCTACTAAAAATAAAAGCTTCTCATGGCCAAGTAATAAGCCCTGGTGTGATTGATCAGGCCAGGTGATGTGGGCAACTGTTTTCTTCTCAGAGGTGCACGTGTCCTCAGTTCTATCTTCTACTTTGCTCCTCTTTCCCAAACTCTCTGGGTTTTCTTGGTTCCACCTCCCTCATCTCCCTCCAGTCCTTTCCTTTGCTAACCTTATATGACACTTACAGTCCCCACCTATCTCCAGTCAAAATGCCAGATCCTGCGGGCTGAACTTAGGATAGATCTGGAATTTTCCACCCATTTTTGAAGTGTTGCCACCATTCAGGTGTAGAAACAGACCCACACAAACATGTGTGAGTCAAAGTAACTTCTCTTTCCTCTTAAAATTCTTCTCAAAACAAATGATGACAGCTGAACTTCCAATTTGCTGAGATTCCCACAGCTCACACCCATTTGTCCAGGCCATTGCAGGTGTCTCGCCTCCTGTTTGCACCAAACACTGCTGGAAGCACATACCCTCTCTGAGTTTCAGAGTGGACTTTCTGTGGTCAAAGAATCCCTTTACATATGGAAACAGGAGGAGTATAATCCTACTAAAAATTAAGCCAGTATTTTTTAAGTAAACACATATTATATATGGTAAATATATATAAACACATATAGTGTTTGTGTGTTCATGTGACCCTCCTAGCAAAACAGTACTTACATCATTTATATAAAATACTGATTACTGAGGCCACCCAATTAAAGAAAGTTAATCTCATTTAGGTTTTTCTTGTGGAAGAACACAAAAGAAATTGGTTGCACTTTTGTATCAAATCCCTCCATTAGCTCATTTATTTATCCTCAAACAGATGTGGTTCCCCTCACAACCTGGGAGCTGTAGTTTGGAGTGTTTCCAAAGCTGGGTGCCTTTGCAACTGCACAGATACTCCAAATACACACGTTTGAGAGAGGGGAGTCTTTGAATACAGACTTTTAATTCTCTTTAACAAACTCTTAGCTCCACTTAAATTCACCAAGCCAATACATAAATATTCTCACTCACTCTCTGTATATATACATATGCATACACAAATATATGCATATATATAATAATCATATATATACATATACATACAAACAGGAGAGCCAGAAACATTGCCCTTCACCCAGTACCTTGCAATAAGTTTTTCTGGCTCATTTTTCTGTTTCAGACAAAAATAACAAGACCTTTTCTCCATCCCATGTTCCAAAAGGCACTGGTAAGTGCTCGACAGCACAGGCTGGTGCATGAACCAGCTGTGACAGTCCCTGTGCTCACCCAGCAACAGGCAGCCTTTAACGCTTGTCTGGAGGGGGAAAATGGTTTTGGTAGGTACTGAGCCAAATCAAACTCCATCTTAGCAAAAAGTTAAGGCTTGAGAACCTGAACCTGGTGGCTTATCAGGTAGATTTCCACAAATATCAACCTCACTGTGGGTGTATTTCAAAGTGTCACATAACTGTCTAGGAAAGTCCCCAATGAGTTACTCCAGTGCTGTCTCACAAGATTACATTCCCAGTCTAGTAGGGAAATTTTAACAGCAGCAACTACTTTCATTTCAAAATATCAAATCTTGGCTTTACTAGAACTAGAGTGAATTTCTTAGGGACTTAAAATGCAATAGGTAGAAAAGTATTCTGCCTCCTCATGCTGCCCAAAAAAATATGGCTTGTGTCACACACAAATTAGAAACTGTGTGATGAGACATTCAAAACTGTATCAGACAAATACTGTGTAGGTTGTGAAGAGCACGCTCCACACATTCCCAGAAATAGTTCATGAAAATTTCACCATCAAGTGGAAACTGAGTTGTTTTCCAACTCTAACGAGTGAATCTTTCTTCCATGGTTCTTGCATGTAACAGGAACTGTTTTCAACAGCACCTGAGACCTCCTCTTTTACCACTTCTTTCCTTTTTTTAATTGGAAATCACAACCCTGGAAGCATTTTGTGCACAAACCTTTCTCACAGATGTCAAGGGGAGTTTTCAACTGTTATCACCAAAACCTGCATTTTACCCCTTATGTTTGACCCTGTTCTGCAGAATGCCCAAGAAAATGGGATTTTCCACACAGCTGTGACATTTGGATTGCCCCTGTACAGGCAACAATAAGAAAGGATTTAGACTTGGAGAATATCCACTTACACACCCCAAATGCCAGTCAACATGTTTTAAAATTCCAAGGAATAAATGCTCTTTGTGCTTGTCCCTGGAGCAAGGCAATGTCTGAAACAGCACAGGTCATATTTAATTTACCCTGGGCTAGGTGTACTTTCATTTCCTACAGACAAACTCTGATTTCTGAAGTAATTCACCAGTCTTTATTGCTATTCTGGATTAAATATTTGTGAAGAAAGATTCTGTATGTTTCAAAATTAAAACCTGTACTTGTTTGAAAACATTTAACTAGTCTGTATATACAAATTATTGTAGGACTTATTTTTCTTACATGTGTCCTTGTTTTTTAAGATAGCAGATTTCCAGAGTTCCCTGGGTACAGAAGTGTCTGTGGCCTACACACAAACATTGCCTCAGCTTCACACAAGTAAAACCTTTCAATTAAAAAGCAGACCCTGCCTAAGTAATATGATCATAGCAACAAGCCAAACCCTGAAGGAGATTGATCAAAGCCCAAGAAAATACACTGTCATTCCAAAAAACCCTTATCTCACCCACTGGAAAATACCAAAGAAACACATACAGAACACTGAATTTATTAAAAATGATGTCATGTGCTGAAAGCTGCACAAATTTGATGCAATTTCTACATAAGGATTTGTATGCCTGAAGGACTGAAGGTATCTCTCTCTCTCCCCCTAAATCTTGGCCTGTAATTTCCTGGTACATTTTCCAGGTCAAGTGAGACTGTGAAGATCTGTACTGTGGTACACAGTGTGAGTCTGGATTTCCAAAATATCCTTCTGTCTCCTGTATTCTTTCACCTCCTCCCCTTTGCACCCATTGTTCCCTTTGTTTCTCTTCTTATGAGCTGTAGGTTACTCTAAATGTGTGCAGGTATTAAAGATGCCTGTGTGTACCTAAACAGACACACATACACACGCTGTACAAACACAAGTGCACACAGAAACATCCATGAAATGCATAAGATACGTGTGGAGATTGGTTTTACATGGAGTGGCACGTTGGAATCTTGTATTCCTTCTGGTTGGTTTTATAGAGATGTTCCCTTCTTTCCACCCCACCTCCTGCAACTCCTAAAGTGCTAACACTGAGCACTTCCAAGAGTCAAGCCAAGCAAGCTGCTTCAGGAATCAATCCAAACTTCAAACCCTTCACTGCACAAGCTTGGCACTGCTGTCCTGTTGCCTCCTGTGCCAGCCTGAATCACCCCTAATGTTAATGTTCCAGCCTGTGGTCAACATAAAGCAGCTCCAGACAGTGAGGATTCAGCAAATGCAGGGCCTTCCTCATCTCTGACACTAGAAAACTAGAACTATATATAGAAAACCTAGTTTTTTCATCTTTTTCTTTTAAGACAGTATATAGCCAGCTGAAAAAAAAATGAAAGCAGCACGTAGGACACTGCATACACCCACTGTTATAGAAGTCCTCTCTGAATTAGCCCTGGAAGTCATTCAAGTCATTCCAGTTCTGATCTTATTGCATCATTCCATTCACCTTTATTGCTTCCAGTGAGTATCTTCATCACCCGTATTTGAACAGCAATTCACTCGGTTTGTAAAAATTCAAATTTGTGGTCACTTGCCATAGCTTGCCATACACACAGGAATTTTCTCTCATCCTATCTGTCTATTATGTGCTGAATGACAACTTTTATTCAAAAAGAAATCTCAGAAATAAAATATTACAGGCATTAATAAAACTTTGCAAAGAATGACATAGTAGTCCCATAACCCTTTACTGAGTTGAAAATTAAGTGATCTTCAAACCTCTTATTACTGTAACAAAAAAATCAAGTACTGTAAAATAACATGTAAGCTAGAGAAATTAGACTTGTAAATGAAGAAAATACAATTTTTCTTGACAGGTAAATCTAGTTCTTGTAGTTGTTGGAGCTTCTTTTCCTAGTCATTAAGTCTGATAATGTCTAACAAGGATTTACAAGAAAAGACCCACCTATTTTATTTCAGAAACAAATTTAGGTGATATCCAGTAACAAGTAGAAACTAAAGTTACTTTGAAAAGGAGAACCAGACTAGAAACCACCAAGTGATCCGAAGGCTTGGGAACAGTTCTCACCATTTCCTGACATCGCTCTGAGCCGCCAGGCACGCGGAGCCGTTTCTCTCTGGGATGCTCTGGCAGGGCTGACCTTGGGGAGTCTGCCCAGCAGGTGGCTTTGATCCTCTGCCAGGCCTGGACAAACCCAGGGAGTGAAGGTCCTTCACACAGAAAACCATCAGTGCTGCAGTAGAAAATTAGTGGCTACATTTAAGTCATTATTTGAAGCCCTCAGAGCTTCTAGAGCGTCTCCTCTGGAAAATCCCATTTCCATAAGTCGTGCCACCTGGAAAAGAAATAAAGTAACACTGCTTTAAACCCGGTTTTATTCACACTGTGTGCACATTAGTCATGTCAATAGCGTCAGAAATCACTTTTCCATTGATCAAAGACCTATCTGGGACAGCATGCTTCAAAATGTTGCCACAGAGATGACCGCTTTCCGATACTTTATTCAAAGCTGACTGCAGAAAATGCCACACCCTGTATTTCCCTAGCTGGTCCAGTTTTGAAAGAAGAGTAAAATCCAAAGGGTGGTACCACACATGACAGCTACAGTCTGACCTGGGGCTTCTTGCTCTTGACAAGAACAGGATCTGAAGAAACCAACACTGACCATAATATGGAATTATACAGCAGATGCAAAAACCTACCCAGACACCTTCAGCTCTTTTCCTTGAAAAGACCTACTTCTCCAGAGGGCATTAAAAAACCCTCAAAGCTATTCATTCTAGGTGTTGGGTTTTTTTAATAAACCTTAAAGTTAGCCCTAAAATAGAGAGTACAATACTTAAATTGGTTTAATAAAAATTCTTAGAGGGCTTCTACTTATACTCAAAAAAGCACTTTTTTGGAAAAGATTTTTGCAAAGCAAAAATCAATGACATCTGATGGAAGACTTATGGGGAGAAGAGCACATTAAGACAGTGATTTTGTTAACTCAATAACCACTTGACCATCCATCTTTATGATATGGGTACTTGACACCTAACCTTCGTGCTCTGTGTTAACAGCTATTCAAAGCACCACATGTAAAAAGCAATGCATGCATAACCAAATTTAATTTATGGTTAAATACCAATCTAAAGTACATTTAAAATCTACAATTCTCACTTTTGTATGAAAGTCACAATATAACTCATTCATTTTTATAATCACTCTTCCAGAAAGTGGAAAAACAAGGTCGAGTGGGGCAGGGCAGTGGCATGCAAAACTAACTGTGGCCACTGGCAGTATAAAGCATTCCTCATCCTGCTTCTAAGGGCCTTGTCACCAGACATCACAGCTCCTAAACCTGGAAGTCCTGGGCTACTGCTGCTCCTCCCTGCCTGTAGTGAGCCTGTAGCAGCAGAGTGAAGTTGAGCAGGAAGGCAGCAGAGGCTGTTTACATCTTGAAAGGAATCTTCCCAGGATGCAAGACCAATGTGCAATACTACTACTGAAAATGCTTTAAATGCCTTTTAAGAGAAAGGTGCCACCAAAAGCAGCTTTTCTTTCCCCTAAGACACCTCCAGAACTTTCAGAATTTGTAGTCATCTCTGCTCTGGTAACTTACTGAGAAATACACAACTGCCGAGTATGCCCGGTGGCACGGGTCCTCCTGTTCTTATTATAAATACACCATCACAACATGTTTGAGAATGTCTATCCTGGTTGTCAGAATATCAACATCACAACTCAGTGCCACTTTCTCACCTTCTTGTTGGGACAGAAATGATTTGTTACTTTCAACACTTCTGCAACAATAGTTTAACTCCACGCTCAGTTTCGTAACCTGTAACTCTTATTTTTCATCTAAGATTGTGTTTTTTATGAGAAAAAGGGCAGGCACTGGAATAAAAGCTAATCACAGAAACACATTTCAGAAGTAAGGTTTTTACTGCAGTTGCCATGAATTCTGACCTTAAGAAGTGGTGGATGGAACTGAAATGTTCCTATTTACAGAAATATCCATCGAGCATCATGGGGTATAGTAACAACAAAAACCTCTTTTCATCTGAGTATATTCTAACCACAGGAACTGAGTCCAGCTCCAGGAAACAGAGATGTATAACTGGCCATGGCAATTTAAGGTGCTAAAAATCCACAAGAAATGTGGAGATTTTTGTACTGAAAGCATTGCAAATGCTCACAAACTTTAATGTGAAGAATAGCTGAAACCCTTGCATTTCTGCCATTTTAAGACAACTTCATTAGTACAGTCCCAAGAAATCAAAGGTGCTTCAATGACTTTTTCTGTGCAGGGTAACCAGAGAGCATTGCAAAGGACAGCAATCAGGTGAGCCCTATAACCTGAGTGCATCAGAAAATATAAATGTCTATTGCTTTCATAAATCTGGGCCTAAAGGCCTTGGGTAAGAATCTAGCATAAGTCAGAGTAGTAACTATTTCATTAGTTCCAGCCCAACAATAAGAGTTCCTGTAAGCAGAATTTGTCAATAAAACAAATAAATAAGCCAATCCATCAGGGAAATCTTTTGGTCCATCCCACATTGGCACTGAGCAGGCTTTCAAGCCAGCCAAAACTAAGTTTCTGGGTTTTGTCTCAGAACATGCCTTTTGGTGCGGAGTTTTTATTTTTAATTTTTATTTTTACTTCCATTTTTGTTTGTTGGTTGGAGTTTTGCTGGTTTTTGTTGGTTTATTTGTTCTCTTTTTGATTTTTGGATGTAGCCCAGCAGGTTTGCAGCCAAAATTGCAGTTAAAAGTTTTGAATATTTTGAACATTGAGTCAAAAACACATCATAGAAAAGATTTCTGTTTGGGACAGGCTCAGTTTTAACTAAAAATGACAGTGTGGTGCTAGCAAGTGTTGATTTATCTCCTTAAATAAAAGAAAAAAAAGGGAAAGGAACTTACACTTGTTCAAGGGTAGCAGAGACCTTAAAACATAAAATGGCCAATGCAGCTACAGGCAAGTATGCTACGACCTGGAGAACCTGACTGTGTGCAATAAATCCTGAATGCAGGAATAAGACTAATCTTAAAATCTTCAATTTTTGAGTAAATAATCCTCTCCTTTGAGAATAAAACTATCAACAAAAGTCTAGAAGTCTAAATCTATACTTGACAGAAAGGACACAAACTTCTCTGTGGCATCAACCACATTATTGAGGGAAACATCCAAGTTTTAGCCCAAGTGTGTTTTGCAGTCCAGAGCTGGCATAACATTCTTATTTAAAAAAAACCCTAAATGACTGAATCGGAAACTTAAACTGGGGACTTCAGCAAAGATGATGTCTACAAGACAAATAATGAAATCTATTTATCTCTCCTTCTTGTTTGAAACATTTATTTTATCAGATTTGAATAGTTTCCACTACTGAAACCATCACATCCTTAAACACAAAAGACAAGCAGTTACACATAGGAGCAGAAATTCCTGAGCTGCTCTGTAACTCTGGCTTGGATGGTAGTGACAATATGCTGTCTCTGTACTGTGACCATTAGCTTATATTCCAATTTGTGCTGTTATACAGAACGTTAAAGAAACTGTGTAAGCAGGTGATAAAAAATTTGTAGAGTTAATTCCTAAGCATTTTTAATGCCATTTTAAAATCAAAAGTGTTTACCTGCTCTTCAGAAACCTCAGTAGGTGGAGGTATGCCTTGTTCAGACGGGCGGTGATCTTGATAATTCGCATTATGTCTGTGACGTAAAGGAGGAAACAGTCTATTCCAGTTAATCATCCCACCCTGAAAGCAGACACTGCTGTCAGTCTTTGCAAAAAGAACTACAAATATTTTAAACAAAAACATCATCCATACCACATAAAACGAAAGCAAATGTTTAAGCAAAGTACTTTATTTTAAACAACAAACACTTGTGTAGTCTCTTATGAAGCAAAAATTGGACTGGTTACTGCTTTACCTGTTATTTGAAGTAATCACTGCAAACTGAGGAAAAGTGCTAAGAGAAGGAGGAAAGGATGTTTCACATCCATTGGGATAGATCTGGTTTAGTACAGTGCTAGGCTTCTGAGGCTGAAAGACAGCTGTCTTTGTTGATAGGGATTTGCCTGGCAACAAGTGCAACAGCAGGTCCTGCAAGTGCTCTGCAAGACTGCTGCTGGAGTTAACCAGGGAAAAAGAGTGCAAAACATAAGTGAGGGGAAAAAGCAAAAGGGGCTTCTTAGGGCATCAGCAAAATCGTATCAGGAAACTCAGAACAAACCCAACCTTCCTGTGATTTCCATGCAAGTGGCTACTTCTGTGACACCAATGTGACTTACAGACTCACACACCACCTTTACCTAATTTCCATGTATTAAATATTGTTGCAAAACCTGGCCATGTTCCAGTGCCAAAACTTGCTGTAACTATACAGATACACAGCAGTAACATAGGTATGGTGCAAATCACAGAACTGAAACTTCCTCTTAACAACCAAGCTTCAACTCTTGTAATAGTGAGGCATTTAGAATATAAAGTAGAAATACTAAAGTAGAAACATTGTAATTGTCCAGAAATAATGAATCCTCATTTCATTAGCTTAAACAAACATTTTTTAATGGAATTTTGTATCACACAAAACCCACAGATCCTGTGAGCAGGTAAGAGTAAGCCCCAAATCTCTCTTCTCTATACAGTTTGTTGAAACATCTTTTGCAGTTTATGTAGTCCTTTTCCTCCTCCCTCCTCTCCCTGTTACTATGGAAAAGATTCCCCCTCCCTTTCTGTATATATAGGACAGAGGCTTCCTTCCTCTAGTTGCTCTATTTTAGTTCTATAATGTTGTTTCTCAGAAGACCTTCCTCTTCTAAGAGTTTTTTCTTTTCTTCTCTCACAGTGCTCTTCCTGCCTTTATGTACCCCTAGAGCATTAAATCCCCTCTGCTCAATCAGATCAGCAACAGCTAAACCTGTTCCTAGACCACAAAAAAAAAAAATTTAGTTTTCCCGCCCTTTCCTTTGTTTCCTTCCTTGTTCTCCAGAGGATACCCAACCAGCCAGACACCACAGGGGGCAGTACAATTGCACACTTAAAAAAAGCATTTGAAGAGTCATGAGATTTGAAACATCAGCTTCAGAAATGTTCTAGTCCCTTCTGTAGAAGAGTGCATTTTTCCTTGTGAAGACATGCAACAGCCAGGAGCCATCACCCATTTTCAAGACATACTTTCCACTGTTAGGGAATTTGAATTTTAAAAAGTATGCATCTACATTTTCCATGCTGTAGAAAATATTTGCTTAACATTGACGAGGTTTTAACCAAAGCCTTGTGTTTGTCAAGCAGCACAGCATAGTAAAAAGGAGAACTGGTTTGTAGTGTAAGCCTAAGGAGAAGGAGGATTCTCAGATCTTCTACTGACACCACTGCTCTACCTTGTGGTCTTGGGAAATCACGTTCTGTACTTGCCCACCTATAATTTCCCGTAGCTCAGAACTCTATTGAGTTTTAATTCATGAACTTTGAATTTCTCAAAGTCTGATAAGCTCTATAGTTCAGAAAGAACACTGGACTAATGCTGTTTTACCTGTTTTTATTATTTAGAAATGACTTGAGGAGGAGAAAGTAATGCTACCACAAGTCATCCATATTGAATTGGTAAAAATACTAACACGACTATGACACATTCCCTGAAGCACTATAAGTCATACAGAATAATGTGTATCAAATATAATATCTACAAAAAAAACATTACTTTACCTTTCTTCCAGTGTATCTGAAGAATGAAATAAAGGCACCTTTTCAGCAGTGCCCTCACCATCAATACTGAGCTGCCTATTCCAGCTTGATTTTGCATCCTCCCTGTCCTAACACTACAAAGAAACTTGTCAACTTCCTTACCTTAAACTTACAATACAGTTTGAATTAACATACAGAATTCATTACTTTTAGTACAAACTGCAGTTTCCTTACAAATATAACTATTTAGTTTTGAAGGCTTACAGCAGATACTTTGATAAATTACAGAAGTTGACTGAAGCATTCAGAAGAGTACCATGTGAAGACAGTTAATCCCTTCCCAGAAAAAACAGACTAGACAATTTAGATGAAAATAGAGTATTTCACCTTTGGAAATTGTCATAAACATAAGCTATCAGTTCTTAACTATATTAATGAGGGGAAAATATCCAACATTTAAAGGTACGTGAACACTGATGTTTAGGATCAATCCCAACATTATGGTCCACTTCTCATCTGTGTATTACTTTAAACTGCACCAAAACCAGGCACATTATCATTCTTTATCTTAACTGCAAGAAAATTGTTTCCCTTCCCACTCTTGTCTCTAATTAGATGGTGGACATAACACAAGGTCAACCTCAAACGAGCAGGGATTCAAGGAACTGCAGCAGGAATTATGGGACTGGTACTGGGCCAATCTCATGAAGTAATGGAAAAACTGGGAAGTGCAGCTAACGTCTTAAATCCATGAAAGACAGAGGATATAGGATAGGACAGGCTATGGATTTACAGTGTGGATGGTGACTGTGCAAAGGCCTTCAGACAACCTTCACTATCACAGCAGAAATGCATGAAGATCTGGTTGAATTTGAGCCACATCAAACACCAAGTAACATATTATATTAAGTAAATATCACAGATTCCAGTAAAAAAAAAAAAAAAGCACAGAAAGAGATTTTCAGACCAGTATTCCTTCTTGCCTCACAGAAATTATTTTGCAGACCTCCACTTCATAATTTTATAATTCTTTCTGTACTGCAGTGGTTTTACACTGTGCTAACACACATGCGAGAAATCAGGAAGATTTCACATGAAGATATCCAGTCTGATTAATTTATGTAAGTGATGCTTCTAAACCATCTGAGAGTCACTACTGGGGAATCAGCAAACAATATTTAAGCATTTCACATTATACTTGACCCTCAGCACCAGCACCCAAGAGCACAGAGGAGCTCACACCAATCTCCTCACTCTCCACAGGAGTCTTGTCTCAGACAACATTCAGCAGTGGGGATGCTCAAGGGTCCAATATGCAACCTTCTTTCCTGAGCAGCAGCTTCAGTGACAAGTGTCTGCCAGTCTAATGCATTTAGTGAAAAATCCAGGCAGTTCTTCTGTGATTCTGGTTTGCAGTTTGTTACAAAAAGAATTAAGTTTAATCCAGTTTGGGAGCTGGGACTTAGCACGACCTGGGGCTAGGTAAGGAGGATGCATTAAACCTCTTACAATCAAGCCAGATTCCACAACTGACTGATTCAGGATATAATTGCACTGAGGTTATCTCAGGCAACATTTTTCTTTGTCCTGATCTTCTGTGTTAGGGAGCAGCTGGTGAAGGTGTATTGCTAGAGAATGAGAAGCATTGAAAAATTCAGTTTACAGACTGTGATTCACAATAATTCTGCACACAAATTGGTGCCTGGGCCCTTACTTCTGTTTGCAACACAGTCTTCAACATGTCCTCAGGAACAAGACTTGACAAAAACACTACTTCATTAATTATTTGGCTAGTAAGATGACAAGACACACCTAAGAAAGGCCTATAAGCCTTTCTCCCTCCTTTAATCCTATGCTGTAATTTTTTAACTACAGTAAAATTCCAAAATTTCCTTTGGTTTAGCAGTGCAAAGACTGGGTGAATCAGTTGATTGTAAATTCTTTGTTACTGTCTGGTAGGAGACAAACATACCAAGGAAACCATTTTACTGGTCTCTAAAAAATCACTACTGGAAGTGGATTAGGAGAACACTGGTGATGTTGGAACTTCCGTTACAGGAAGACAACAAACTCATCATAAGTTCAGGTGACCAAAGAATGAGATTTAAGAACAGACTGGACTAAGGGAATGGGAAAACAGCACCTCTTCATCACAGAAAAGATTGGAAGGAAATGCCAAACTGATGATTTATTCTTGGCTAACTGCCAAGGCTTTACGTACAGAAGCTGTGCCTTCTGAGGTCACATCCTTCACGTCTTTTTTTTATTCGCGTTATTTTTTTTCTTTTCATGGTGCCTGGGACAATTCTGTTTACAAGAAAGAAGTATCCTCCTTTCCTACAGAATATGGAAGAAATATCTAGAGCTAGCAAATGCCTCTGCTTGCACAGCCTGATAAAACCCTAATTATGCCATTTCTTTTCAGGTAATCTCTTTCCTCTCCTTTTTGAAAAACAGCTTGGCGCGTTTCCCATGTATACCTGCCATGGCATATTTTGTAAAAGCACTTCTTATCCAAAGCTTGACAAATAAAAATGTTGTATTATAGACAACTAACAAATATCCAGTTATACAGCTTTCAGATATATACATTTTAATTAGATTAATTGTAAAAGAAATGAAAGAAAAAAACTTTATAAAAGTCCTCTTGAAAGTGATGCAAGTGGTTAAGATATTTTGATAATGTTAGAGATGGTTAATGCCAACTTGCCATCTGTTTGCACAAACAGGAAGCACCTCCTGATATCTGTTCTGTTCACCTTTTTTTGACATAACAACCGCAGTGAAAGAAAAGAAAAAGGAAATTGCTTTGCATTTCACCTTTTAAAGTAACATTTGTAAAATATTCCACTTTGTGTAGGAGCCTTTACTTGATAAAGACATAAATGTTGTCATACTTCTTTCATATAAATCTTCATTAAGAAAATGTACGGAAAGCAAGAAACTCTTACTTGCTTTTCTGACATAGATTTTTCAACAAGGTACTGACTCTAAAGTTCACACACTGGTGATATAAACAAAAAAAAAAGCACAGCCTTGAATGACATGATATCTGCTGCCCTAAACATTGCATAAGAGATAACAAGGGTGAAATTTCCAGTACACTTATTCAAACGTCTAGCCTGCCTCTTTTTGTGAGGACAAAACTCTTCTGTTTTTTGGTTGTTTGGGGAGACTTTTTTGTGTTTTGTTTTCCTCTTACTTTAATAACTTCCCTCTTTTGAAAGGGGGTAGAAATGCAACAGTATTAGTGTTCTAAGCATTGTTCTTAATGACAGAAAGAATTTTTCACTAAGTAAAGCACTCCAGCAATTTCTAATGATATTCTAATTTCTCTGGAAATTTATCCTACAGACAAGCCTCTTCAGCCAAAAGGCTCTGTCTCCAACTCTTAGTTTCTGCATCCTGAACTTTGATGCCTGCATTGTCCCTGAGGAGCTCATGTGTCACAGAAGTTCAGAAATCCCCATGTGGTCTTTTCTGAAGCCTGATCAGCTATTTCCTTTGAAATCTAGAAGGAACATCTTAATCTGGCTTCTGAAGCTGCCTGAGAGACGATGGAAGGGATTTCAGCACTGGCATGGCACTGGGGGTGTCCAGTGTTCCAAATGCTGAAGGCTGTTTGACCAGCATGAACATGGAGTCTGTACTTGAGGAAACAACTTTAGCTCTGTTTTGGACATTTTGCACAAAATAGAGACAGTTCTAATCCTTACCACATGGCTCTTTGGATGTGAACTGGTGACAGCGAACTGGTACTAATGCGTGGTGATGAGACAGATAATTATTTACTTACCTGCTGTGCAAAAACCTTCTCAAAGAGTAATAAGGAATAAGTAGAGACTGGAACCAAAGTGAGAAATCAGAGTTCCAAAACGGTTTTGATTTGACAAGCTGAGATAACAAACACTGGGCACAAAGGAAACTCAAACCCAAATTCTCCAAGATACTACATAAACACATACCTGAGTATATAAAAGGCTGTGATGATCTAGGGAAAGAAACAGATCAGCATCCCATTTTGGGAAGTAAAGGTTCAAGTTCTGTCTTAGGCTGCAAATAGGAGTAGCTTCCACTTGCTGACATCTCAAAGTCAATATACAAGGTGGCATATGCAACACTATGGTGAAACTCCTGCACCTAGAGTGACTCTTTAGGTATCTCCTGATTTCAGCTGGGATAGAGTTCATTTCTTCTCAGTAGCTGGTACAGTGCTGTGTTTTGGATTCAGTATGAAAAAAATGTTGGTAACACACTGATATTTTGGGGTTTGCTAAGTTGTATTTATCTTAAGTCAAGGACTTTTCTGTGTGTGTCTCGTGCTCTGCCAGTGGGGAGGGACACAAAAAAACAAAACAAAACAAAACAAAACAAAACAAAACAGGGAGTTTGCACAGCCAGACAGGTGACCTGGACTGGACAAAGGGATATTCCATACCTTAGAGCATCATGCCCAGTACACAAACTGTGGGAGTTACCCAAAAGGAGGGCTGATCTGGGTTAGGGAATGGGGTCTGGCCATGGTCAGTGGGTGGTGAGCAATTGTATTGTGCATCGCTTGTTTGGGGTTTTAAAATTTATTATTATTATTACTACTACTACAACATTTTACTTAATTTCAATTATTAAACTGTTCTTATCTCAGCCTACTTTTGATTCTCCTCCCCATTCCACCAGGGTGGCAGGGGGAGGTTGAGAGTGGCTGTGTGGTGCTCAGTTGCCAGCTGGGCTTAAACCACCACAGCAGCACACTAAGGAACAAGGGGTGGAACCAGCTCAGAGTTGTTATATGAGGGTATCAGAGTTCCAATCAGCAAACCTGAATACTAAGGAGGACACTTACTACCTGAACCACAGGCTTCTTGTTTACTACATGCTAGAGAAAATGGCATGAAGAAGAAATGGCTCATCAAGACTCTCTCAGTGCAGACTGGAAAGACAACAGAAGCAACCCTGGAATCCAATACCTGACTGTCCCCCAGAATGGATGCATTACCTGCCCCATGTTCACTAGAAATGAAGGGACAGGTACAGCTAAAAAATATTTGCTCTCTGTAAACTTGATCAGACAACAGTGAGTTAAATACTCTGGAAATGCCTGGGGAGATTTGTATGCCATGAGCTTTTTAATGAGAAATTGCTTAAGTTACATTGCCAGAGGAATGGAATATATACAGGAGAATAAACATACTCTATTTCTCAAAAAATTTATTTGTTTTGAAATAAAACAGTGCTTTGCTTTAGAAAATTGTCCAACCATTGCTTCTTTAGGGAAACAGATTACAAACGTTAAACCAAATCCAAAGGCTATAGCTCAAAAACCAAGTCAGACAGAAAGAGAATGCCATAATTCCAGTCCATGAAAAAAAAGAATTGTTCAATATGTGAGCAGAGTGATATCAATGAGGAGGAGTTAGAGAAAGTCAATCTTGTGATTGTGACAGCTGGCTTTTAATAAGACACACTCAGCTTATTCTAGTAGTCCTAGTGTCTGTCAGCTTGTGGAATTGCCAACTTCCATAAAAAAGACAGAGACCTGAAGTTTCTGTGCCAGTCTCTAGAGAATATAGTCATAAATTGTTCATTACCTGGATCAGGACTCTGGAAATTCAAGTTTTAATTTCACACCTAGAGTCCATGAAAGAAGTTATTCAGAAAAATAAACCAGAAATATCTAAATAGCAGTGGGTTATCAGTTGGTGCAAATACATTATTGAAATGAAACAGTAAAAAAACAGAGTTCAGGCATGCAAACACCAGTAGCATATGCAGTTTTTACACTCAATAACCCCTTGAAATAAATCCAAGTTTATTCTCAACACAAAAAAAAAAATTAAACAATTTCAGAGAATAATCAAGATTTGAAAATGTCAGAAGAGTGCAAAAAAACAAAAGGATGAGTTCAAGACACACAGGTCTGAAGGAAAAGATAGTGTTTTCTCTACAAAAATGGAAGCTGCCTGTTATTTCAAAAAAGGTGTGGGGTGTGTCCACACATGTACATTGGCATGCAGAGGAAGGGAAGAGCGATGGAATACTGACTCTAAATTTAGTCAGTGATTACTGCTGCAGCATACATGCTTCATTCACGGGCTGAAATGAACTCCCAAATCACTCAGCAGTTAACACAATTCTTTAAAAATATGATGTCAAATCTTGTGCACACACAAATCCCAGGAGTCTGGGCACAAAAGCTTTTTTATCCTACTGGTACCTTATGTATCATTGTCTTTGGAGTTTCTATTCAAATACGTCACAAAACCCCAAAGAAGCCCAAGGTAACACAGACTGATTGGAATGGAAACCTAATTAGAGAAAAAGACTTTGCATGAGACTTTTGGCTGAAAGTCTCACCCATTTATTCAGGTAAAGTAGTCTGGTAGTTTTCTTCCTGACAATGAGACAATGTTTGTGGAATAAAACAAATAAGCTGCTTGCACCCAAAGTCCCAGCTGTGAGAGCAAGGACCTGGCAATGGATAAAGGTTAGAGAAGGTCTTCATGGTTCAAAAAATCTGTTTGAAGGACTTCTTGATGGCACTCAAACTTGTGAAGTTATTCAAGAAGACTTCACTGAAGTGCCACCTCAGTGCCAGTAGGAAACCTGAAAAATATGCCCAGGTCTAGTTCTTAGACTTTGAGAAAGCAGAATTGGACTGTCTGGGAGTATATTCACTGAGGGATTTTTTTTTCCTATCATCACAAATGAGGATAACATTCCTGAGGAAGAATTCTTGTGCCAGAAAAATCTTTGCTCCATTAATCTATTTTTTTTTCCAGGGTCAGGGGTTTATTGCTTAGATATAACCAGAAGGTAAATTACCAATCTAGCCTCACACTCCTTATTGACAAAATATGAAACTTGAAAATTTTTCAGGATATGAGGCTCCCCATAACAATAAAGACACTCAGTGTGCCTACCCACAGAGCATCTCTTCAGTGTCCCAGGAGAAAGACATCCAGTGAACGAACAATTAGAGGAAGTCCCTTTGTTATAGAAAAAGTCTGGTCTTTGCAAGCAGTAGATTGTCATATATGATGATGATGAGATATATATATATATGAAATACCATGTGGTATGAATCAGAGACTGGCCTCACAGAAAATTAATGGCAGAACAAAAAGACAGGAGGGAAAAGACAACATAAGCTGAAAGTGAACAACTGGGTAGACAGAGAAGTAGTGAAATGAAGATATTCATACATGGCTGTAGGCTTGCTGCAGTCTGGAGCAACCTGGTGAAGCTCTCCTCTGATCCAAGACACTCAAGCTGAGAAGGCACCAATTTGGTGCCTTTAGCATGCTCAGCAGGCATGAAGCAATAAATGCTCTGTGGATACAAAAACCTGCTTTTTTCAAGAAGAAGGCACTGAGGCTCATACACCATCCCTCCCAAACAGGCACAGGGATGAAAGCTCAAAGCTGTATTTAGTGCCAACAGAAGGTGCTGACCACCTTCTGCAAATGCAGAATTCCCACCACCTTCCACATAACTGTCTGTAGTGACAGCAATGTAGCCAGTAACACCTGGCCACAGAATACTCCCTTATCTATTTGCAATTTGGTTATCTGCCAGCCTCCCTCCAAGTGAGTCAATGAGAAGTGAAAGTCAAGTTGACTCCCTGATACCCACACTGGTGACCAGATGCAGTGGTTGCTTCCCTTTTCCCAACAGAGTTTGATTTGGGTTACAGAAAGATAAACTGTAGAAAAATGCTGGGAAGTGAAAGAGATCTAAAATTAGAAACATTAGGAGAGGAAGACCAACATTTTAATCAATATTACAGTATCAAAAGGATAAAATAGCAAATGGTTGCTGGTGGTGAGACACAATGGGAGAACTTCCCCTAACTGAGGAAGCATTTTGTATAGAAGCAAATACATAGTATGGGAAAGGAGAGATGAAGGTAAAGAGGCAATGAAAATGCAGGAGGAAAATGGCACAGTGGGGAATGAAAATGTGAAAGTGATATGAAGGGGAAAAGGAGATCAGATAATGGGAAGAAAAGAAACTATTTACAAAATAGGATACACAAAAGAGTATGAAAGAAAATAACTACGCAACTGAAGTTTTAAAAGCAGTGACAAAATAGCAAGCTGGTATTTTTTGAGGGAATGAATACATATGGCATACATTTTACTCTACTGCCATTAAAGGTGCATGGAGGTGATGCTCAGTAACACATTTGTGACAAGATCATAATTTCTCAGCAATATCTGAGGAGGAAATAAAGAACAGAAAGTTTTCTAGATGCACGCTACTATGTGTTTAAGAGCTGTATCCACAGCAACTAGAAATCAAGACAAAAATCAGTCACCATCTAACCAAACTCCCCTGAGAAACTATCAATGTAACAGTTTCTAACAACATATTCAGACACCATGACACTGAATATTTAAGGACTAAAATGAGGTACAACAAGTAATGAACTTGGTGAGTTTATTTTCAAATTCGACCACACACTCAATCTACTCATTAAAGTCATGGGTGTTTGACAACCCTTGACTCACACTCACAGTTCCATGCTTCAGGCTCCTCCAGACCAGAACATTTCAGCTAGAGAAAGACTGGGAAAGGTAAAGTTCAAAATAATTTTGAGGTGATTGTTCTTTGCATTTTCTTTTTTTGTAGAAAGCATCCAATTCTGCTTTGGATAAAAGGACTCAGTGAACAGCAGGGGAAAAAAAGGATAAAATTATTTAAATCTCAGTATTATAGAGGTACATGATAAACAACTTTTGAGAAAGGCTTTTCCCCCAGGTTCTTTCCCTGTTTTAAAAAAACCCTTTTTTTAAAGTTTAACTTTTTTTGTGTTGGCTTGCATAAATTGTCAGGCTCACATCCTTCAGAATTTCTTTCGAAGACTTGAAGAAAAACTTACTACAGAAAGTGTCTATTTAAGACAGGGGCCTCCCTTATGAGAGTTCACCAACATTGCACAGACAATGGAGCCCCATTAAAAGCACTGATCTTCTCCTTCCATTGTGCTACCAACATCCAGGGAACTACATTGTCCATTTCTCAAACAGATGAACCCAAGAGTAAAGGAGTGGGAGGAGTGAGCAGAGCACTTCCCAAGGAGCAGCTGAACAAAACTGTTGCACTATGACATCCAGAGGAAAGTTAAAGTTCACTTCCCTCACCAAGCAAAATGGAAAGCGTGACAGAAAATGTGAATTCATCTCACCTATGGCACACTACCTACAGACAGCATATTAGGACTTCAGAAATTCACACAACATTCACCTAGAACATCATTCAAAGCCCTATCTGATGACTGATGTGTACTTCACAGCTTTCAATTTCACAAAGAACTGTCTAAGAAAATGATCTGCATTCTTTATCAGCTTCACTCCCACAGGTAAAATTATCATCTAAATTCCTTTCACCTGTAGCATGATCTGTTCCACTCCACTGTCTTCAAATTACACCTTGCCAAATCTCTACAGGCAAAATAATTGCCCAAATACAGCAATCCAGAAAACGGTTTTCAACTTTTCAAATATTATTTTGATATTGAAATTAGACTGCTTTCCATTTTTACCACTACCCAGCGGCATTTGTGAACGATGCTTTTTGTGATTTAGTAGATGTCCAGTAAATTCTGTAAGCGAGTCATTAAAAAACACCAGGCAGGTCAAAAGCTTTCATGACACAACTTTTCTGAAGAAACATTCATACATTGATCCCATCACCTTCTGATCGCTGGTTTCACACATTAGCACTACCAGTTAACTAAATGCTGCACTCAAGTTAAAGGCTAAAGATGAAGGTAACTTGAAAGTGTTTCAGCAACTTGTAAAGGGAAGCATCTTACTGATGTTCAAACAGTGTTCCTGCATTTTAGTCAAACCCTTCCACCTTTTTAAAGAATTCTATTTGAAGTCAAACATGAAAAGATATTTTTCCACTTTCATTGTTCATAGCCTAAGGAGGCGACAAGATGAGAAGAAAATGTTATCAACCGTTCTTTTATCATTTACCATTTTGAACTTATTTACCACTTTTTGCAATTAAAGATATATTAGAAAGACTGTCCTTCATAAGTGGAAATGGCTTCTTTCTGGCATCTGAAGAAACTGTCTGCACTCTTCCCAGCTGCTTGTAGCCCAACATGCACTTTCAATTCATTTCCTATTACAACGGCAACATTCAAGAACTGAGTAATTTCTAGTTCAGTTCTTATGTTAAAACTGATCATTGTTGTAATGGCAATACAGAAAAGTAGATTAGAAGTTTCAATTTGAGGCACAATTGATCATACTGAAATGTTAAGGAAACAAGGAAAACAGAATAATGTTACCAGGTGCTGGAAACAAAGATTCATACTCCAGCTGCAAGCCAAAGCTTTAGGCCATCACACCTCTAATTTGGGGAATGCAACAAGGGTAACACAGCTATACCTGTTTGCACTACACCATCACAAACACAACAAGAACTTGTGTATCTGTACAGAGCTGTGTTTCAGGCAAAGGAAACTCAGTAAAGACTTGACATTGCTAGACTGTAAGAAACTTATGAGCAAAATAGGTTCTCACAGAGCAATGCAAGGCCCATGTTGCCCACTAGTAACATACACAACTAAGTAACACATCAAAGAAATTGGGACACCACCTGCCTCGTTTTACTGACCTACAACACAAAGTCTGAGAAGATCTGCATTTGTTGGTTTGTCTAAAACAAAGAATAAAAAGACTCTGCTATTCTGTTCAATAAGGAAATGCACTAAGAGCATGAAATGTGGCAAACAGAAAGTTCCTTGTGGTTTACCTCTGTAAGTTATAGAATTTAATTTCTGTCCTTAAGAAACAACCTGGATACCTGCAAAAAAAGGAATTCCATAGACAATTTTCAACCTCTCTGAAAAGGACACTAACAATACAGATACTGAGAAGAGTCAGGAGCATTTTGACTTCTAACTTTACACAATGGTCTTTATTAAAGACCATCAAGACACAATCACTTTACCTTTCAGCCTCTTTTTTGGTGACACAATACCAGGAATACCGATATCCCCACAGGATTGTTTGACATTTTGCTTACATCTTGTGAAGCAGTTTTAACATACAAAGCTATGTGAACCACTTAAATGCCTATCAGCGCTACAACAGCATATGAAAGACTGACGGAAAATTTAAAAACCCCATTATTTTTAAGAAACAGGAACCACACATGATCTAGGGACCAAAAATGTCTATTTGTTGTAACAATACAATGCTTAAAGAATGTATAGCAATACCTGTTGCTGTCTTTGCCTCCTTATTTGGGCAACCTGAGACATCATGATCTGACGATCCAGCAGCTCCATCCTCTGCTGCCTCTGGATGTCAACTGTCGCTCCCATTCCCACTCGAACTTCATTCGTTGGTTCCGCAGATGAGAAGACTGGTTCGAGAGTCCAAGAAAAGATCTTTGCTACCCATCTGGGTACACAAAGAATTCGATGAACTTTTAATATACTGCTGTTGTAGCAAATCCCAGAAATCTAAAATCAAAAATGAAATGTTAAAAAAAACCCCTCAAAATCAAAAAAACTTAAAATACATCAAATTTACTTCGTATTTGGCTGCAGATAACAGTTGGTCTTTCTGGTTTTCAAAGCGCTTTTACTGTATTTACTCAGAGTTCTCAGTCAAGAATCAGAGAACGATCCGGGGATTTCTTTACTTCCCCACAACTACAAACTATTACTTTTTTAAATCCATGTAGTGCATTGCCTGTGACTCATAAAGTTGCTTGTGGCTTTTTGTTTGTTTCAGAATTTGAGCCCAAGCCAAATGACCCTTTCTAAAACTGGTCAAAATTAAATAAAACTGTAATTTTTAGTAAAAGAGCTGGTCAGGGTATGTTGCATGCTGACCTAAGAAGATTAAGACTGCTCTTGGGGATGCTGAAGCACTGTAAACACTCCTTGAAAAAATACACAAACTCCCTTAAGGGTTCTGTCCCCACCACCCAACTCTCTCCTTCCAGTGAAAATAAAAAGCAAACCAGCAGAACTGAAGTTAAATCTAAGAGTACACACAGACTTATTTCAAAATAAGCCCATCTACCTTCTAGAAGACAAAAGAAAAAAGTTTAAAAACCAATTCATTAAAAACTGTGATATTCAAAAAGCCAGTTTTTGTGAGGCCTTTCTCCCACCTATAAGAAAAAACCCATTCCCTGTGTTCATGCTTGCCTTGGGGCTTGATGATTCAGTAGGAGCAACAGAAATCCACGTGCCCCACAAACAGATTTACAGCCATCTCTCAGCCATCATTTTGAATGCCATTATGAAGCACTAGAGCTCAAAAGGGTCCTGTCTGCATTCTCCTTGATGCCACATTTCAACATTCAGAACTCTTTATTGACTGTTATGCCACAAGAATTATGCTGTGACAGCACAGTGAAGTGAACAGGAAGAGAGATGAACCTCAAAAAATCTGTAAACATACCCCAAGAATGTAATTATGCTAGAAGCAATGTAGAAACTCCGTATCTGAAGTATTTATTTATTTGGGGCTATTTATTGTATCTCAGTGACATTTATATAAACATACTAAACGCATTGCTGAGTACAGAAAGGGAGACAGTATAGGAACATGCAGCATTCTTTGGGACGGGGGATATTTTTCCGAGTATTTACAAGGTTATTCTTAAATATCCAATGAAGCAATGAGACTTCTAGCAAAAACACATTCTGCTTTGGGAAACACTGATTTTTGTTTTATTCTACTTTCATTTTATAACTGCTCTCAGGGTTGACTGTAACACCAAGCACAGGTTGCCACTCTAAAATAAGAAAGAACCGTTTTAAATGACTCCTAACCCCTTCAATCTTTCAATCATGCTACGAGAAAGGAGGTAGATGGTATAAAGGCCCATATCACATCAGAGTGAAGGCTGCTTTTAATAAAAATTTTCTGTATTCAAAGGAAGGTTCTAACTGGACAAGGCACTGTAACAGATGCTTCTTCATGACCTCAGAAATTCTTTCCTCGGGTCTAGTGAAACTGTTCCAGATGACTGTAAGCTCATGACTAAAACTTGCGCACATCAAGTGGAAACTAAGATACAGCTACAATCGCCAAAGAACAAGAGGAGGAAAATTCAGACCACTTCTGCAATTCACCTGCTTTTGTACTGAGTAGTACTGAGGTATGTGCCTAGCAAGAAAGTCCCTCAGAAGCCAACCACCTGGTCCTGAGGGAGTTACATAGATAGGCTCCTCACTCAAGAAAACCTGTATTGTAGGGTAACTGAGAAAGCAGTTTTCTGGGGAGCGAGAATTACTGAACCAGGCTGCAAACATCACAAATACATTGAACCTGATGATTTCTTCAATGCAAAATGCACAAGCAATACTGAAACCTACAGATTATCTTCCTTCCTCCCACCTTGTGAGGCGTAGGTGTAGGTAGTATCATTAGGCTATGGAGCCAGGCCCCCTCTTTGGTTCCAGGGATTCTGCACACCTGATTGTACTAGGCAAAGAAAGAAGTCCCACTCAAAATACTTTGTCCAATATCACACCAGCATTCCCTCACTTCTTTCAAACGTCCCTCCCACATCCTGATCTCTGCTCACTCTTACCACCTTTGATAAGGTCTAATGTTTTCAAAAATCTTGAACAGGTTCAAAAAGTCACAAGAACAAAACAAAGCAAGTGGTGATAGGAAAATCTACATCTCCCTGAATGTAAGACAAGTCTTGACACGTGTCTGAACATATTAACCACAAACAGAATCATTATTTTATCAGCTCAAGATAGGAAATAGAGCAATGAGATAACAGCAGCATGTCTTTGGTGTCAGTGCTTTGGAACTTGTTTGTCTCAGAAGAGAAGGCGTACTGCAAGCACCAACTAGCAGCTGCATCAGTAAAAGCATTGTTGTATTTTTCTTAGTAGGTATGGCTAGTCAAGAGAATCATTTAGGTTGGCAAAAACCTTTGAGATCATTGAGTCCAACCATTAACCCAGCACTGCCAAGTCCACCACTAAATCATATCCTTAAATGCCACATCTACATGTCTTTGAAACACCTACAGGGATGGTGACAAATTCTTTCTGCCCTGGGCAGCCTGTTCCAGTGTTTGACAAACCTTTTGGTGAGCAATTTTTCCTAATATTCAATCTAAAGCTTCCCTGGCACAACTTAAGGACATTTCCATTTGTCTTACTTGGAAAAAGAGATTGACCCTCACCTCATTACAACCTCCTTTTAGGTAGTTGTAGAGAGCAAGTCATTCCAGAGCATTTAATCAGAAGAAAGGGCTTTATAAAGTTAAAAGTTTATGAACACTACTAAAATGAAGAGCTATCAGATGCAAGTATACGAAACTTTAAAACACTGGGGTCAGTTATAACAAATTTTCCAGAAGTTTCACCTAGTGAGGACCAGATAGCTATTTGCATATTTCCAATAAACCAAGAATGGAGACATTTGTAGTTAAAATAAGTCTTGTGATTCAGTCTGGTTCACTGTCATACTCTCATCTTAATGTCAACAATTTCCAAAGCACTTCCTCTTTAGCTAGTTCATATGCAGAACTTGATAGATATCATTTAAAAAGACACAAGCTTTGACAAACTATAAAGCAACTTTTTACACCATTTTTGTTACACATTGAGTGAATTTCTAGTGTTTTAGAAAGCAAAGCAACATTGTTTATCCAATGAAGATAAGAGAATCTCATTATATCCCAACTTCAGCCCTGTACATCACACTAAAGGGCTACTTCCCCCAAACAGAGGAACCTCCACAGTATTTTAGCCTCCAAAAGTCACCACAAAAAGATGTGGTTATGGCAACATAAGGTGCATCTTAGTTGTCTTCTGTTAGTCACAGCATCATCCACCATGTTGTATGTGGCACAATGCTAAGCAGAGGAAATGGAGCATGCTGGAAACTCTTTGGCACACTGCAGAACAGAAGTATGCTTATATTTTTCGGTTTCTTAACACCTTAGCTTACTACTGGTTCTTCACATTGTTTCCTAACCTCCTCCTGCCCCTGTATAAAGCCCAACTTCCCCTCCCTTCCCTCATGTTCTTCCAAAGTTGTACACTTCTAAGAAAAAGGAAGTAGTTGTAGTTTCTCTGTTACAATTAGGTAAACCAAACATGGAAGCTCTCCAGTATTTTGCATGGCAAAGGTACATATGCTCCATTACTAGCTGGAGTAGTATTTAACATTTAAAATTTAAATTCACTGTACTTGAGTAACACCAAAAAAGGAGATCAAACAGAAAAAAGTAGGCAGACTGGTGTAGAAAATTATATTGAAAAATCTTTTGCCTAGCAGAACTTGACAGCAAACACTCAACTATTTTGTTCTGAAAAATTTAAATACATTCATCATATGCACTCAAGACTTGGCTATTTTCAGATAACAGCATACAAAAAGCAAATAGTTTTCTTAAGGTGAAGTGACATTTTTATACCTATTTTATCTGTTTAATCCTTAGTATATTCTGAATTCTACCCAGCTAGAATCAAACTATGGGGCTGAAGTTTGTGTAAAGATTCTGTATTTATTTTCATTAGGGAAAACATTTATCAAACCAAGAGGGATCATGTGAAAAGACCAAACAAATAGAAACACCCAACAAATAAACCCAGTACACATGTATTTTAAATTTCTGTTACAATTGTAACAGAACTGATTATTCTGCTTGGGTTTTCTTTTTGGAAATTGTTACAAATACTACAAATAGCCTTTTGTAATAGTTACCTTGAGAAAAAAAATAAGACTATAATGATACTAAAATGATTCTCTTCAACTTTGTTTCCAGTTGACTGGGCTCATAAGTTTTCAAAGTACCTTGAAATTTTTTTCTTCAGAGTTCATCAATGCTTCATGGGTCAGATGGAATCATTATCAGCTAAAAAACATTGTGTATGTGCAAGCATGACTGTACTGCCATTTCAGCACAGTACAGCTATTCTTAACTCGTACTTGTGCCCTAAGCATAGCTTCCCTTGGGTCTCTGCCAGCATTCTGTAGGTGATCATTATCGTATTGTTCACCAAATCTCTTTAATTAGAAGATCAGGATTTGATTAATCTGTATTTTAAAAGCCTACTTACAAGCTGGTTGTTTAAAGTTGGTTTCATAGTCAACAGAGAGAAATGGGCACCCTGAAGATGTAACTCATCCTATGGCAGATGTCTCCAAAGTATGCACACAGCTGAATTACTTTCACAGATTCCCTCTCTGAACAATGGCAACATTGCTGCCAAAAAAGCAAATCTGGATAGAACAATCTAATTCCTAATGAACCAGTTGGTACAGCTGACCAAGTAGACAATATTTTCGACAGAAATTCCTCCTCAGATCTGAGAGAAATTTAGAAGTGAAATACAAACTGAAAACTAACACTCATTTTTCTACAGGATCTTAGAAACCATGAATACAAAAGAGAAAGTATCTTATGACACATTATTACCTTTTCCCATCCTTTCTCACTACTTGCTCCTTTTTCCAGTATTGGAAATATCTGCACCTGCCTCCTCCTCAGACAATCCTCACTTCCACACCAACATCCCCTGCATACCAGATGAATCAACTACTTTTTTTCTCAGATGCTTTAGCTGGTGCAGCAATAAGTGCTGGCAGCTTAGTCAGTTGTCAGGTGTTTACATCTTGATGTGGGCAAGGTGTCTAAGCTGCCACCACAGGAGGCATTAAGTCATTACAGTCAGTAAAATGCAGTGACATCCATCTCAGCCTGTGTCACTCACTGTCACTCAGCTGAACACTGAGCATTGTCCACGTGCAGATACTTCACGTTAGTTTTAGGCAGGATTCAGCATATGTGCTACAGTAAATGTAGATATCTGCATTTGTCCTGAAGTTAACAGACAGAGAGACAATGTTTCTTTTCACTTTCTAACCTTTGTTCTCCTATTGCTTTTCCATTTGTTATTTCAGGCTATGCACTTCACAAGCTGTGCATTGCTGAGGTTGCAGCTGGAGCACTGTGTTCTGCACTCCCTGGCAAAGGAGACGTGGACTTGCTGGAGCAAATCCAGTGCAGGGCCACAAAGATGATGAAGGGACTGGAGCATCTTGCACATGAGAAGAGGCTGAGAGAAGTGGGACTGTTTGACTTGGAGAAGAAAAGGTCCAGAGGAATTCTATCACAGGAAAGAAATGCCTTCAGGGAAACAAAGAGGACAAAGCCAGGTTTTTCTCAGTGGTGCCCAGTGACAGGACCAGAGGCAATGGGCACAAACTGAAACATGGGAGGCTCCCTCTGAAGATCAGGAAACACTTTTTCACTGTGAGGTTGACTGAACATCAGCACAGGTTGCCCAGGGAGGTGGTAGAGTCTCCATGCTTGGAGATACTCTAAAGCCATCTGAACACGGTCCTGGGTGCTCCTGCCTGAGGAGCAAGTAGGTTGGATCAGATGTTACCCTCAGTGGTTCTCTGAAGGTAATTCTATCAGCAATAGGAAATCACACCAGTTACACACAAAATACTTGGTTATATTTAGGAAATTTCTTAAGCATAGGCAGAATTTTTTAGTAAGTGAGTAGTCTCACTGATATTAGCAATACTACTCATATTGTAACACCAATGTCAAATATTCAGAAATTAACTAGATCTAACATTTAACTAACATTTACCTGAATCCATGTAATATCACAGTTACAAAGAGTTCAAGGAATATCATACTTTGACTAAGACCTACATGAGACCAAACATGGATGCCTGAAGGATATCCAGACTAACTGGAGGATGAAGCACATGAATGTGGAGGTAACTGCATACCTTACACAGTCACATCAAAGATTCTCTTTGGGAACATACATATTTAATACTAATTTAAAGTATGTAGAAGGGATGGTATTTTAAGTGTGAATACTATACTGTGGGATAATACAAATGAATGAATAACTAACAGAAAGGATGGATACAGTTCTTAACAAATAAAACTCAAAAGTACAATCCAAGCACACTTGGGAGCACTTAACAACAGACATTTGTAGTCTATGTAAAAATAAGTTAGCCACTTCAAAATTATGAATAATAACTAATGCACTCAAAAAAACAGAACTGAAATTAAAACCACGCACACGACATTGTCTGAACTTTCTTAACCTTAAGCCATTAAAGTACATGCTCTAAATTACAGATTCTCTACATTTTCCAATATCTAAATATAAAAAGCACAACTTTTCATCCAACCCGAGAAAAGTAAATTCCAGTGTAGCAGAGTAACAACGCAGAAAACTGTTGCATTTGGCTTAATGAAATCTGCAAGGCAAGCAGGGTTTTAGAAACTTTTCAATTTCATTTTGCTAAGGTTTGAACTGAACTCTACCCAAATTCAAGGCAGCTCATAGGAGACCTCGTGTGTTCCAAATTTTGAACTTTATGCAGTGCAGGTCATCTTGCAAACAAATAAAAAAGTGACACAAGGTAAGAAGAAAGAGGCTACAACACTAAAATCACAGAAAGGGCTGGAAAGATACCTGCCCCCTATGAAATACAGCCCTAAGCTATACAGTTAGCAAAATTCACAGCATGTTATCTGCCTGATGACAACTGATCTATCTGTCAACATCACTCTAGAAAAAGGAGGGAACTGCATGTCCCAGCAGGACATGTCTTCTGCTGGTCACCAACCTCAACTTACTTCTTTAGGCAGGTGTGTGCTCTAGCCATGACTGAGTGAGCCTTGACATGCCTCTCACATTTCAATCCTACAAGAGGATAGCAAGGAGAAATGCAAACTGGGAATCCAAGAGGTTTTAAAGGGGTGAAAAAAAAAGGGAGAGAAAAACATGAATACCATTTTCTAAGGTGTTTTGACTACTTTACAGAAAAAAAAGTGAAGAAACTGTTTCAGGCCTTCATTAAACTGAGTGATATGCACTAGATGGAAGCACTTCCGTAAACAACTATTGAAAGAATTTTGGGCAGCTCTAATACAATTTTCCTAATTTTATGACTTAAACTCCCAAAAATTCCTATCATAAGAAACAAATCTGGTCTATATGCACCAGGCATGGTATATTCCTGGCAAAACAAAATTGGTCTCATTAATTATAAGAAGAACATTACAGATTACTGATTATATCAGATTTGTGAATTGCTTTACATTTTACTTCTTAAATTCTCTCTTCCTTATAAAGAAGCATGTATTATGTATTGAAACAGCATGTTTTACACAAGATACCAGCAACTCACATAGCAAAAGTACAATAACTGATTGTCCAGTTTTATGTGGAGAGTCAAGAAGCTGCCTTTAAGTGTGTATTCCTACATTGATTCAAAACTAGAGATCTAGCAAGATATATCTTATCCCAAAGACAGACACAGCAGTCCTTTTGTAGCCCAATAACAAAACACGAGCTGTAATTCCTGCAACTGAGAACAATTCACCATCAAACTACAAATTGTCTAAAATGCCCTGTCACCAGGCACATTACATCAATGCCTACCTGCCCACATAGACTCACACACATTTCTGTAAGGATGGCATCACTCAAAACCACTGAAAACAAGAACTCAAGGCAGCACAATTCCCAGTAGCTCTATACCCTACCTGGAATTCACAGGGAAGTCTAACGATATTTACAAGGATGTACCTAGAAAGTCAGATCCTGTTTAGTCTAAGAGTGTTCATTACATATTAAAATGCAAACTGTGAGAATTTAAATAAACCTAAACCAGGAACACAGTGAAGACAAAGTGGAAACTGACAAGAACTCAGAAATCATGCTGGCACCATCCATGTTAATATTCTACATAAGCAGAAGTGCAACAAAAGCTGAATTACAGAACAGCATCATAAAACAGCCATATGAGTGCCTAAGTGATCTTCAGTGCTAAAAATACAGTGAAGTATCAAACAGGCAATGAATCAGTGACTAAATATCACACCTATCTGACTTGGTATTCATGCATTTACTCATCCTTTTTGTACGAATACATGAAAATTTGAGTCCATATAGATGAAGACAGTAAGCTAGAAAAATGTCAAGAGCAGTGAGAATTACATAGCATAGATTGTCAGAATGACTTAACATTAATTTGACAATCTATTTATTTCTGTAATCGTGCATACACGCATTATCAACCAGCTACACTTGTAGTGCTAAAAAGCATCTTTATAGTGTTGCATATCCTTCTTCAGATTATTTAATATGCTGTGAACCTTTATTCCTTTACCAAGTTTTCTCAAAAGATGCCAAATTATAATTTCTAACAGAGGAGAAAAAGGGACTTTTTAGTCACAGAAGTGTGGCAGATATGCTGTGCAAAAAAAATGGCTGAAATTCCTAACATGAATTTCTTTTCAAACTGCAGCACTTATTACAAAGTGGTAGAGTGCAGTTGTCTGCTTGCTGCAGGAAAAAATTGAGACTGAAAACACATCATCATTGATGATGGCTTAATTCATGATGACCAAAGCAATATAAACACTTGAAATTATATTTTTAGCTTTCCTGTGACACAGAGATAGCTCAATTTAATCCTATGGATTTATACCTAAGTAAAACATACTGTCACCCTGAAATTTTTAAAAAAGCACTAATTTATAAAAAAGAATACTAAGAAAGTTGATAAAGTTTCGTTATGCAGAAGAATAAATATTTACATTAAAAGGCAATTAAAATAAGAACTGCATAATATATTATGAAAAAAACCTTGAGCTATTCTTTATATGTCTGTATAATCAAGTATACGTACAGCTTCTGTCATCAGGAAAGGGGGAGTTAAAATGCCTTTCCATTTCTTTCCTTTCCTGCCCTCTCTAATGAACACCTGTTCAAAAGGAAGGGCTATTAAAAGCCAGCAGAGCAACAGGAAGGGTAGTGCATTTGGAGGAAGTCACAGATCTTTAGGTGGGCACAGAGGCTTGGGCTGATTTCCAGCAGAGATAGATTCTGGTTTGTTAGCTGCACTGCTTGATTCGATACTTACAGGAAGATCAAATCATGAACAGACTTCACTACTTGCTGTTCTGTCACTCCTGTTATGAGGTATCCTGCAAACTCAGTGTTCTGCAACAGTCCATGCAAATGGTAAGAGACCAAACTAGTGAATTGAAGCAGCATTTCACTCTGAGCTCAACACAAATTCAGATTTGTAGCTTCTAAACAGCAAGGGCATAATTTGAGTTCTTAAGACTCCATCAACTTAATAATGAGCTTCCTTGGAAGCAGTGACACTCTCACTATTTGAAAGGTTACAGTCTTTTGGGCCAATAAATCAGAGTCTGAGTTCCTAATTTCTAACTTTGCAAATTTTAAAAGAAGCTGATCAGTATCTAACAATCTGAAAGATTTAGTACAATCTGTTTCAGCACTAAGTGCCTTAGTACTTAAGACCAGAGTCAGAAAGGAAAAGACAGATCACACCTCCTTTATCTGACTGGTGTGAAGAACGTGATTTTGTACTCTTACTGCCCTTGTCATTCTGAGAAACAGCTATACTACAGATCTCCTAGGAGAACAGTAAAGCATGAAAAATCCTCACAGCCAAGTTACTAAAACCTGATTTTTGGAATCAAAACTTGAGGCTTGCTGAAAACTGAAAAAAAAAAAAAAAAAAAAACCCAAACCAGGGTAAATATTTCTACCATTTCCTCAATAATCTCACTTATAGTTGTGGGTATAAAGCTATATCCATGGCAACAAAATTAATTTTAGGCAGAGAACAGTGGCACCCTGAAAACTTTAACCACCAATTTTGTTGTCTGTCAGTTTATCACCAGCTGGTCAATGCTTTACACATTCGAAAGCTGAAGAGGAAAACTTTCCACTTACCAACACAAAATGTTACTTAGTAATTTCTGTTCTTTTTGAGTCCAAATATGTTGTGCTGATCACATACATAACAGTGTTTTAAGCAACACATGATTTTTATAACAGTAAGACTTACCAATCCACTTAAGGCTAAAATCCAGATGTAGGAACCAGAGGTTAAGAGCTAGAAGACAAGAGCAGGGGTTTAAATTTTTATTTTACAAAGCTGTTGCTATATGAACTGCTAAACTGCAATATGATACAGGCTATGCACTCATCATGACAATGGGAGACGTCAGACATTTACCTCTGTTAAAATTCAGTTTAACATTTAAAAAAAAAAGTCTTCCAGAAGCAGCAAAGTGGAACAAACACAGGGATCCAACAATTGTTCCCTTTCTTCAGAACAATACATTTTCTTTTCATATAGCTTATAACAGGATGTCAGTTATAGGCTGCACAGAAAAACAAGTCTGAAAGACGGGCTGAAGCAAAGGAAATGACTCAGCAGCAACGGGAGAGGAGTTCCAAGCAGGCAGGCACTGCAAGTGAAGCTCTCAGACACGCAGTCACAGACAGACTAAGCATGAGCACCAAAATTAAAGAAATAAAGTTCTCACCCAGTGACATAGTGCCCACATGAAATCACAGAAATAAGTCAGACTGAATTTGTTAAAAAATCCTGATAAACCAATATGGCAGCCCATTGTTTCTAACAAAGTCTCTGACTAATCACCTGGAGAAGGTTATTACCAGCTGGAAAATGGACTGCAAATGAGACCCATACTGTTACTGAAATGTTTCTGCATCATGAGAACACCTTCCCTCTACAGTTCTGACTACGGAAAGAATGACTTGAGATAAGGGCAGAGTTTACAAATGAGGAGAAGGCAAATGAGTCTTCCCCTCAGCCTCTGTGTGATGGCAGCAACTGTTCTGTGCACAGCAGGGAGAGACCCCCCCAGAGATGACAGCACTCATCTGTACTGGAGGTGGTGTGTGCATGAAAGCAAAGGTGAAAGACACGATGGAAAAGAGGCCAGAGTCATGGCTTTGCCAAAGACTGCAATAACAGCGGAATTGGGGTTCAGAAGAGAAGAAACAAGATTTCTGAAAGATCCAGAAAATAAGGTGCTGGAGCAGAAACTGAAGGAAACCAAACACTGAACAGGAAAGGGGATGAATGAAATGTTCATGTGGAGCACAAGTCAATATTCTGAAACTGACCATTCATTCTAAAGTACTCTCTGTGACATTTCACATAACTATGGTGCTTTCCCCATTGCTAGTGCCAGAGCTACTTTTGACTCCCCGGAATATATAAAAGTGAGCCTAATTTCCCATAAGTTTGCATGTCTCCTGTTTCATAATTCAGGTTGTGACACAAGTGTCCATTCAATTCTAGGCTGCTGGGTTTTGGGGTTTTTTAAATTGTTTTTTGAATAACTACTGGCTTTCTATACCAAGTAGCTATGTTTTTCTAGTCATATTTCACAGAATACTACATGATGTTGCTGTGCTCTGTGTCACACTATTTTAAATTACCTGTCACATGGTAAGGCACAATATACAAATAAGATTAATTTATGTAAAAGTGAAATTCAGCCAAAACCTTGATTATTTACTAACAGTCTTACCAGAGAAAAATACTGTATTCTACAGCTTTGTTCTAACTCTAATAGACAAGGAAAAAAAAATTCAAGAATGTATGTAAACTAGAAAGGTGAAAGACACATATGCCTTAGCATCACGTTCTGTTTTAATCTCTTTTCATCAAATTNAATTCAAGAATGTATGTAAACTAGAAAGGTGAAAGACACATATGCCTTAGCATCACTAATCATCATTTTACTGACCAAGAAAAAAGGATGATTGTCTATTATATTTTTCCATGTAAGACAATATAAGAACAGATCACTTGCTCACCACTTCAGCATACTAGTAACACATGCTTCTCTATATTTTGGCTGAGGGGATAGTTACTAGGTAAATATATGTTGAATCATGCATCTAGAAGCATCAAAATTCATAGACAAACGTACAGAAATACTAACTACTACATTAAAAGTTTATTATAAAGATGAGCAAGCAAGTACATACCATACCTGTAAACCCAGTATGTAGACCAGAGACTTGTTTGTGATAGAAAAGTGGCCCAATACTTGTGTCACCTGCACTCTGGGAATGGAGCAATAAAACGGAACAAACAGAGCAAACACAGGACTCAGGCTGCAAAAAGAAAGATATGGATGGTTTTAACAATGATCCTAGCAACAGTAGTGTCAGACAGTCCAAAGTAGGCAATTCTAAGGACATAACAATCCAAATATTATGCCACCTTGCAAACAAAGGTGGGAAACAACAATTAGATAGTTTGTGGCATCAAGGTAGTAGATTCATTAGCAAATAAGAACAAGTGACAAAAAGTATGTTATTTCCAAATGTTTACAACTGGAGGCAGAAGGGAAGGCAACATATTCCATCTAATAGCAGACTCTTTCTATAAAACACAGCAGGCAACAAAACCAGCAGTAACCTCCAGTACTGGAACAAAACTTGCTTGATTCAAATTGACAAAGGGCAAGGACTTCACCTTTCCCAAAAGGTTAAGGAAACCACTTCACTTGTGAAGCTCCTGTTATTTACCCAGACTTAAGGTGTTAGAAGATTGCCAATAGAGTGCAGTATCTGAGGTGGAAATATTAACAGTTTGATTTAACTTCCCTTTGCAAGGGATTTCTGTGGCTCTATAAATAAAACTTTAGGGTTCTCATCTTAATCACAACACAAGATGTTTATTAAGTTCTTAAACCATCTAACTCAGAAACTACTGAAAAATGCTCAATTTTGCATATAATCCTTACACAGACGAAACACACCTGTAAAAACACATACCAAATTCTTGAAATAAATTGAAATAAGTTGTAAGAGTCAAAAGACTATAAGAAAGCAACATACAAAAATAATTCTCCATCTGAAGTTATTTCATTGTAGACAATATTCATTGAATAAATCAGGTTTTATTAGTAAAGATAGAAGAAAACCTAAGAAAAAATATATTTTTCTCTTCTTAGAAAAGTAATTTAAAATAATTTCTTTCTACTCTGACCAGATGAACTGAGAGATTACAATTGTGGCATGCTTTTCAGGTTTTATTGCTCCTGTGATAAACAGTGACTCAGACGCAGAGATTTCACACGCAAGGGTGCACTCAATCACAAGATGGGAAAGTGCATAAAGGAATTTCCCAAGACTACAAGTGCATTTTAAAAAGAGATTAGAGAATGCTGAAAAGTTCCTTAAATGTTAGTATTCACCATTTATGTCAATGGAGACCACAGAAAGCACCACCCCAGTCCAGAGCAGTGACCAGCACAATTCAAAATCCCGTGTCCAACACAGCTCAGTACCTGACAACCCAGAGGAGGAAGAGGAAACCTCGTGATGGCTCTTTTCTCCTAAAGCAGTAAGTTCACAGGCACCATGGAGGTGTGCCCCAAAGGCATCACTGTTTGTTTTTTAGACAGAGGTTACCTCTAATGTAAATAGGAATTACCCAATATCCATTTGGGTATCTCTTTTTAAAATATCAAAACTAGTGCCCTTCAAAATACTACGTGAAACTCATTTGTACGAGTGACTCCACTGTGTGAAAATTCATTCCAATTAATTTTAAACTTTTGCCCTCAAGTTTCTTTATATAATTCTAGACGTTGAAATTTTCCATTAATATTTTTGTTGCCTTCAGAATTTTCAACGCATTACTTATGCCTTGTTTTAAAACATCTACATGGGGATGCTGCTTATCTACAGCAGATCTGTAGATAAGAGTCAGAGAAGTTATTGATATAGTAATGCCAGAATATGGCTGATATAGGACAACATAGGATGGTAAAGGAAAATGTGGACCCACTGGTGAAAAAAGGAACCCAGTGACAAAGGACAAGAAAAAAGCATTCAATGTCTTCTTTGTGTCAGTTTTCACAGGTTGGTTTTGCCCTCAGGCCTTGCAGGTCCCTAAGCCTCCTGTGTGACTGGAGCAACACCAGCTGTAAAGAAGACATTTTGGAGGCTCTTGAGCCCAACTGGTCACAAAGGAGCCAAAAGGACCAGACAGGACATACCTCAGGGTTCTGAGGGAGGTGACCAATGCCACGTCACTGAAACATCATGGTGATCAGGGTAGGTTCCTGATGACCAGACAAATGCAAATGTCACCCTCATCTTCAAAGAGGGCAAGAAGAGGATTCAGATAGCTACAAGCCTCACATCTATCCCTGGGAAAGTTCCAGAGCAAATCTCCTAGAAGCTGCATGATGGACAAGGCAGCTGCTAATGTCCCATATGGATTTACCAAGAGTGACTCTGGTGCTGTGGAGAAGCAGCTGTACACTCTGACTTTAGTATGGCCTTTGACTCAGTCTCCTCTTGTGCCCTTGAGGAAAAACTGGGGAGATATGCACTGTATAAGCAAATTTGAGGGAATCTCACTGCACTGCTGGACACAAAGGGTTCTGATCAGGAGCACAAACTTTAATGACACCCAGTTAGCAGCAGCTTCCCTCAGGAATCCATACTGGGACTAACACTATTTACAGTCTTTATTAAAGAACCCAGATGATGGGACAGAGTGCACTCCCAACAAGCTAGTGAGTGAAATGAAATTGGAGGGAGCAGACACCTTTGGAGAGCAGAACTGTATCCAGCCATTTCTTGATAAGCAGGAGAAATGGGCTGACAGTAACTTTAAGGAGTTCAACACAAGTAATTTCAGAGTCTTCCACCTAAGTTGAAAAAACCTTGTGCAATGGCACAGACTGGCCAGAAAACAGACTTGCAGCCAAGGAGCTGGAGAATCCTTTGAATGTTAATCAGCAGTTTATCCTTGCAGGAAAGGTCAATCACATTGAGGGCAGCATTATCAATGTGTTGTCATCAGGCCAAGAGGAGGAATTGCTCAGCACATCTGAGCCTGAACCTGAACCATTGGGTCCACTTTTGGGCTTTGTGCTTCAAGAAAGGTATTAATATACTGGAGCAAGTCCACATGGGGGTAATGATGGTCCAGTAGTGTACCAGGCTGCCCAGAGCTACACTCTCCATCCTCAGAGATACAGCCTGGACATACAGCCCAAAATAATCCATTCTTGGACATGTTTTGAACCCAGGGTTGAACAAGAAGACTGCCAGAGGTCCTGTCAAACCTAAGCTATGCTATTGTTCTGTGAATAATCAAAACCTTGTTTCTGAAGCTCATAATCACTGGAGGAATTTCTGTTCCTGTATTTCCCTAGACAGATACAAACACCCATCCACGTGTTGTAAATGAAAGGACTGGTTTTTAACTCTTTTAGTGACGTTAATCATTGTTCAGTAGCGTATATCAGATTCAACATCTACAAGTGGAAAAAATACTCTTATTGAAGGACTACTTCAGCTTTTTCTTTTCCTTCACTTCTCTCTTATCCTCTTATTTTTGCTTTCCCCCTCATCTCTCTTAATCTCCTTTCCTGTGCTTTCTCTCCTTTTGCAGAGACCTTTGTCCCAGCCCTTTGTTCATTATACTGTGAGACTATCAGGATGATCCTTTCAAGTGCCATGATTAACTTTTACTAGAAATCTGAGACGTCTGTGTGCAAAGAAGGGCTACAGACACAAGCACATGTTGACTCTAAACTGAGTTTATGACCACTTCATATTTAGGAAGTTAATTTCAGTTGTGTGGGTTAGCAAATAAAATTTTCAAATAAACCAGAAAACTCTGAAACCTGAAAGACTGAACACTGAGAGTGTGAACACTCTACATGGATACCATGTTCATCCCAAAGATGTGTTGCAGTAGCAATCCCTACAACAATTATTATTATGCTCTTTTGGAAGAGCATGTAAAATTTCAACATTTGCAGTGAAATAGAAACACAGAGACCAGATGGGAACATTCTCCATAATATGAATTGATGAAATTGGTTTTGTACAGAGAAAAAACCCCACAAGATGTAGAAACAAAAGTCCTTGAAAAAAATAAATCAGAGTTGTAAAAATTACTGCCAGAGAAGAAAAAATCAGGAGCAAGTACATCTTAGAAGAGAAATGCACTACTTACTAAAAGGGTGACTATTAAATGCAGATTAAAATAAAACATTAGCACTAGCAAATACATGCACAAACTAGAGGAAAAAATGGTTCTAAAATGCATGAACAGATGGTTAGAAAGCTAAATAAATGTAGCTTCTGCAAAAATACTTGCTGTTGTGGGATTAGGTTTGCAGAAATAACCTGCTATTTTATTTAGGATGACTCACTACGCTTACTAACTGTGGTGCTGTGTTTTTCTTCGTTCAAGTTCTGCAAAAAAACATTAAACTGACAAATTCACAACCACATACTTTTTGGGACACTAAAAATATCACTTATAAAAACAGCTGCAGATAATACAGGCATGTAAACAGTGCACTTGCAATTCAAGTTACTAAATTACTTCAGTGATCTGCGTTCCTACAGTCTGTCCAGACACTGCCATGTTACACTTAAGGTGCCAGCCTTTTTTCGGAACATGTCAAATATTCACAATAACATTCCTTAAAATTAAGTAACTCTGTGGAATGTGACCACCCTTGGTAGTTGTGTTCCTCTCCCTGCTGGAGCCCAGGACTCAAAGGACCCATCTATTGCACCCAACCCTTTCACTACACATGAGCAGGACACCCCATTGCCTGAGGCCTCTCAATATCAGCAAAAGCATTAGGATTTGTTACCCAATGCTCACTGTATTTAACTGCCAGTATTTAATAGGAAAGTAGGAAGAAAGCAAAGAAAAAATAAAAACCCAATACAAAACTTGAAGTTATGCATCTGGAGATGAAAAGAAAGGTTCCTCCTGTTCATGGTTATCTCCACAGAATCACTACAACTTGGAGGTCACTAAAATATGAGGCCAACCAACTAATCAACACTTTACAATCCCCTCATGAAGGCAGAAGTCAGACACCTATCCTAAAAAAAGCTTCAGTTTTTAATGCCAAGACTATCCAACAATATATTCTGTAAACTGCTCGGTTCCATGTTACTTGCCTTGCCTGTCAAAAACAAAACAGTAAGTGTTTGCACATATATGGTAAACCCAAATGTGTATCACACTTTCTGACACACATTTTTTCATTTAAATGTTCAAATCCTGGAGCAGTCAAATAGAGCAACAGCAGCTGTGTAAGAACAGAAAACAAACCTCTAGAAGGATAAATAGTGAATGAAAGAATGCAACCTGTACTGTTTAGCTCAAGCAATTAACAGCACATCATGCTAGGCTGGATTGGTAGCTAATACACCAGTGTGACTCAAAGGGTACAATCTACTACTGTATCTTTATCAAAGGAATATTTATCAATATTTATCTTTAACAAAAGCCAGTATTTTATCAGATCAGAGCAGGAAACACATACTGGTATTATTTTATAATGGTAACACCATTTTGAAGCAAACATTTCCTTTAATAAGAAGCTGTGGCATTAATGTCAGTCCTTGAGCAAAGACATGTCTGTGTATCTCAAAATTTCCCACTTCTACAGCATACTTTAGGTGCTGGACAGGGAACCACACTGTGGTATTACTTTGCATACATATGAAGCAAGTTCCCTGTGCAATTTCCCTTTAAACAGTCCTTAATGCTCATTACTTCATTTCATGACATTTTACTCTGTGATGAAGCTGATTAATTAAAAAAAAAATTTCAAATACAACAAAGGAAAAAAACCCAGAATAAGACCGATAAGGTCTCCCAAAGACTTTGTGAATGTGATGTTGGAAGATGAATGATGCACAAAGACTGAGGAGCTGAAAGCCCCAGACAGAGCCCTTCAGCTCCCTGGCATCTAAGGGAAATCAAGCCACGTGTACACTGGGAGTTCAACACCAGAAAAATCAGCGTACAGTGTCAACCAAATGCTCCAAGTGGGTACAAAAGTAGCTCACAAGGCTCTACATTCTGCTATAGCAAAAACATTTCCCATAACACAAAGCACTTTTAGTAAAGTTTAACTTTGTCATTAGATCTACATTTACTTGAGGCTTTCTGATGAGATGGACACGTTAATAGAGATCCTATCTGTGCACACCTTCACCACTCCAGTGTCAGCCAACACTTGTGCTGTGAACACAGGCCTACCATTTCCAGAGAGGCATCCCACACTCTGCATAGGTGGGACCTGCCAAAAACAGCCTCATCGTGCCTCTTTGTTGCTTCTTTAAAATCAGGCCACTAAATGAGGTCATTTCAACGATAAATAGTCCTCTGCAGTCATGAATGATCAGTATCAGTTTTGGGGGAAAATCCCAGGGAGCTCTCGACCATAGTTTCTAACAGCAAACGAAAGGATTTTCCATCTATCTCTGATCTCCCAAACATACAATTAACTCTTAACAAACACACACTTTAACTCTTAAGTCAAAGTTCTTCACCCAGAAACAAGGTTATTTCAGGTAAAAATAGGTTAACTCGCAATCTGACATCCCATTCCTTTCCTACTCCCTAGCCACTCATTCTTACCAATATTATTTTAGGGGAATCAGATTTGTGTTTCAAAAGTTTTCTTACCTTTCATGTATTTACCTTAGGTTTATCATTATTATTATTATCCTTGCTTAAAACGCAATTAAAATCTAACAGAGGCACACATCCTCATTGCTTTCTCGAACCTCAGAGCTCTTCAACTCCCTCATGTATTTTCAAAGGCATTTCTGTAAATCCTCCTCATTACGATACTAAAACCGTGCTGGGAATGTCCATGGGCGTTTGAGATGTCTGCTTGAACATCACATCTCAGAATGTCTCCGTTTTGAGGTTTCCTCCTGCTGCATCAGATCTCATCGCTAAGAAGAAGTTTTAAAGCACGTACTGATCACACGGCTCTTCGCTGCAAATTACGTGATTTTTAAATGCAGATGGCATATAAACAAAGTTCTTTGCATATGAGAGGGATTTTAGTAGGTCAACAATTAGTCAAGTAAACCCCGGGTAAAGTCCCTTCTATGAAAGCCAGTAATGTGTAATTTCAGGGGGGAGGAGGAAGTGCTGTTTCTAATTACTCTCTTTGAGCAGACTAATTGTAAGAGGATCAAAAATAGATGCTTTCACATCCCATAAAACAGTAGGCAGCAAATCAAGATCAGCATACAAACAGGGTTTTTTTTTTTTTAAGCACTTGAAAAAAAACCTACTCCTCCCACAAAAGCCTCACGTAATCACTCTTGAGAACAATGTGCAAGGGAAAACCTTCGCAGTCAAGCCATCCTGTCAATGCCCTTAGCTGCTCAGAGGATCCAAGAAGCTACAGAGATGTAAGTACTGAAAAGAACTAACTTTTTACACTTTTTTTTTTCGGTCACTGAGCACCAGCAAACAATTCCAGAAATATGATTTGCTTTTTTTGCATTATACTCGATATTTTCATGTGGTAGTAAAGATAAATGAATCTTTATATGGGAAAGGCCCATGGAAGAAATTCTGTGATATTTTATGTTCCTATATTAATATGCTGCCAGTTAATTTCCTAAAGGATCTGTTGATCCACAGCATCAAGTTATTTCAAGTCCTTTCTTATAATACAGCCTTCTGACAATCACAGGGAAATATTTCATATTGCCTTAACTTAGACAATTTTTTAGCAACACTAATTTAAATTATATTAATTCAGAAATAACTCCTGTACAAGTAGTAAGGGGAGCACTGCAGCTCTCTAAGTCATTCACTGAACCTCACAGAATACTTTAATATAGGAGAGAGCCTTAAAACAAATCCATACGGTGGCTGAGAATGCCTAGCTCACTCTTATCACATGTGCTCCTTGTCTATGAAAAAAGCCTTTATTATCAGCTCAAAAACTCCTCAGTCACTCTTCTCATGTCTAAATATTGCAACAGAGTATTTTAAGAATTCAAGGTTTTATGAACTAAGTCCTCTTTTAACTTCTGGCACATTTTTTTCAAAGTTTTTAGAAAGCATTCTTCTTCTGAATTGCAGTGATCAAACATCCTTCTTATTACTGATCTCTGTGCCACAAAGCTGAAGAAATATTACATGTGAGATGATATTTTATAAACATTCCCAATTTAAAAGGATCAGTTATTGCTATTATACCGGCAAAACAAGGCAGACCATTCCACAGACAACAACTCAACTATAATTTATCTTAAAAAATAAGACAGTACACGCCTTTGAGCACAGAACACAAGAGGTCTGTGTAACATTTTCATGGCTGCTCCTGAAGAGACAAGGGGATTGAAAATCTTCTTGGCAATTAGTCTTTTAAGACCTCAAATCTCATCCCTTTCTGGTCAAGAAATCGAGGATATATACATGTATAAAGAATAATAAACTTAACACAGAAGATGTAATCTGCAGTTGCAATCTCTAAAATTAAAGACTGTACCCGTACAAGTTTCATGTAACTCAGAAAAAAAAATCCTATAAAAGATGTACATGTTTTCTAGTACTAAAATACAAGTTCTCATTTGGCCTTTTTTTTCTTCTGCTTGCAAGAATATAATTGTCAGTGGCTCACACTTTTATTTTGCTTATTTGCTGTATTTGTAGGCTCTTTTTTACATTTAGTATATGTAAGCCACTATAAACTGAAGGGAAGTTAATCATCTTAGCATCAGCACAGATCTTCAAATTAATATGTATTTTTTGCAGAGATTATTTATGTTAGATAGTTGTCAGACTTTAAGTAGGGCAGATCACACTTGGAGAGAGAGAGAGAGATCCAATAGATAACAGCAAGACATACACTTCAAATGACTTCCACTTTTTCTTTAACCAGTTATGCAGCAATTCAACTCAACTTTTATTTCCACTTCACTTACTGTAGTTGCTATTATTTTTGAGAACCAAATATAACTGCCATACAACTGTGCAAAACCTATTTTAATAGGCAAAAGTGGGACCATAAAGATCCCACAGTGCTGTGCACTTGCATATTCTAATAAGCACTTAAAGTATATTATAATTCTTTATAACCATCGTGAAGACAATTTAATTAATGAAGTATGTACTTGGGATTCTCTGACGTGTGGGTTACACATTTGGCTTTACTACGCCAACAAATTTGGGTCTATACCAAAGAGGAATAAAGCACTGGCCTGGAAACTCTCTCACCAAAATTAGTTGTGGGTTGTGACCTGAGGACTCAGTCTTCAGGTCATCAGGCCTATTCATTGGTCTTTAGAACACAAAATTCAACACCTTTTGAAAAAAAAGAGGTAAATTAACGTAATGCACTAGAAGCATATGAGTGTTAAAGTGCTAGAAAGAAAGAGGAAGATTTAGGACATGCCTGTCTCTTGCCTCATTTTTATTAAACCACCTGCAGTTCCCAGCTGCCAGTCCATATACCCAGATATTATGTACTTTAGGAACATGCTCTTTCTATATTAACCAAGTGTTCTACTATGCAACTCAGCATGCACACTTTTTAATATACACAACTGAGTTGAATTAAACCTTTTTCTCAAACAGAGAAAACACTTAAAATAAAGATCACCCATACTGTAAATTAGAAATTCAAATAGTAAATATGACTGGTCAACAGAATAAAATAATCTTGAGATTAAGTAAAAAATTAAATCTGCATAAACACAGCACTGCATATTTCCCATCTTCTACTATTTAAAAACTCTGTAAGACCTACACAGATTGTATCTATAGAGGTCTGTATGACCAGTGAATCTTGCAGGGAAGAGAAGTCTCTTTCCTGACTATTCCTTTTAAATAATTTATACTCTTTATACATTGACAAGCAACATTATCCCCCAATACTATTTGTTAAAGAAATATTGTCCATCTCATAATAACTAAACCATACTATGTACAGAGTCAGGAGAGGCCTTTCTAATGAACTGCTGTGCGTTTCCAAGAATTTAATTAGTATCCCTCTTAAATTAGCTACTGGACAGATGGACCAGGGATTCATCTTCAAAGAATGAAAATTATGAAGAGACAGAGAAATCACACATTCCATTACAATACACAGTACAAGCCTTCTACACGTTCCCTGTTCTGCTGAAAAGACAGATGGTGCTCCTCCAGCAAAAGCAGGAGATGAGAACAAGAAGAAATTTCACTGAGCATACTGAGAGGGCTTTGTACCATTGCTAGCACACAATCCAAACCCATGTCCTCTCAGGCTGTAACACTGCAGTTGCTGGCTCATAGCTTAAGTCTATGCTTCTTAACAGTTAAATGTATGTAATATTATGATACTACATATACAGCTCATCATAAATGTACATGTCTATGAAACCAGAACTTTGGATTATGTAGTGCTTCCAGACTGGAGCCACCATCCTGGTTCAAACACCTTCTGCTGCAGGCATTAAACACAAAACAAATGTATAAACATACAGCAAATTACTAATGCCAGTCAAATATTTTCACATTTTTTCAAATCTCCTAACCCAGGTATTACAATATTGGTTCAGAAAGGCACCTGCCCAGATTTCAGACATGCTAGATTTTGTAAGCAGCTTGCCATGGTACTGCTGTTTTTTCCCCTGGTGAATACTATTGCTGCAAAACAGGGAGAAAGCACAGAGCATAGACTAACAGCTGCCCAGCTAACCAACCTCATGAGGCAATCAGCTAAAGAAAGGTGGTGGTCAGAAAGCAAACACAGTGCTAAGATTTGAAAATGGCAAAAGAAAGAACAATAAAGAACAACATGCACTGATTGCAAGCCTGGGCATAGCATTTAACAGGAAAATTAATTTTAAACTCTCCCAGGCATAAGGACCTCCCAGGTAGAAGCAGAGAGCAATGCTCATGCCCTTACACTGGAGATATCCTATGACACAGTGCATCAGAGAAATACTCCTGGATCACAGTGAACTAACTTCCCAAACTCCCAGTGCAATGCTACACAACTCTGTCTGGGATACATAATCAGCTGAGCAGGAAAAGCAGGGATGTAGTGATGAATATGCTGACAGGCACAGCGATACCGAGAGGCATCTGGAACCCCAAATCCTGTGTGGGGCACACCTGGGGTTAGAACAGACATCACAGGGGTATTTCACCTTGCAGTGAAATATTTGAGAAGTTCAGCTCAAATTGCCCAAACCATGAGATTGTGTAAAGGTAAAAAGGCTCAACAAAATCAGCAATTGCAAATTAATTTTAGAGAAATTTAAGTAAGAGACCCAGCTTTTTAACAGGGAGGTTGACTGACCAAAGACTAGAGTACAAATGGCTAATTTGCTTTCTCTTCAGTTCTCCAAATCAAGACAAATGGCATTTTAGAAAATATGCTTTAAATGAAAAGTTACTGGAATCCATACACAATGACTAAAATAATAACATAACTTGGACTATACAGAAGACTACATTAAGTGAATAAGTGGTTTGTGTCACTGAGCATCTTCAGACTCAGAAAATGTGAAAGCTTGAACAATCTTCTTTACAACACAGACATACAGAGAGGCTTTTTAAACACTTCATACCTTAAAATTTTGCATGTTACACTAAGCCAAAACCTTCTGGCACTGTTTTCTAAAATTATTAAATTGGTAAGGGAAATTAATATTATCTTTTTGCCAAGTATACACTTCAAAGCAGTTTGATTAACAAACCTGGAAAGCCACTGGAGGGGTATTTAATCCAATCTGGAAGAGCACAGATTTTAGTAATTATTGTAGAGGCTAACTTCAATGGTGCACCTGGATTTGGGACAGTAAATGGCCATGTCCTCATAAGTTATTCAGGCACACAGCTCATTAAAGCCAGTAAGAGTCAAATCCAGCTAGTCTGAGGTTTGCAGCAGTAAGGATGTAATTTTTTCTCCAAGAATGTAAACCTCACAAAAAGTATTCAAAATGTTCTTTTTTTAGATACATTGTGTGGATGATGTCATATGCTGTACGTATAATAAGTAGATCACTCAGGATTGCTGCCAAGAAATAAACAGCAACCTGACACAAGGAATAGGATTTAAAAAAAAAATCTTGTATTGCTTAATAATCTAGACACCTTTTAGGAAAAAAGAGATTTTTTTTTAAATGAAGCCTTCTTCAAGATTAATAAGAAAAGGTGAAATACCTGCTGAGGTGAAGAGTTCATCCAACAACAACTAGAGTTCAGAAGTACAAAGAAGCTATCACAGCTCAGCTAATGCACATTAAGGTGGATGGTAGCAACTTCATCATCTGAGCTACAAACGAGATACAATCTCTCTCTTTTTTGTTTTTTTGTTTAAGTATATTCAGGTGATATAGCACCTAGACACTAGGGTGACTCTCAAAAATGCCCATACATACCTACAGATAGAGAAAACACTAATACTCATCTAGAGCATTTTAAAATGTGTTCTCCACATTAACAAAATATTTTGGTGATAACAGAGGATCAAAAAGAACACTTTCTGCTGCCAGGGCTGACTCCCAGAGCAGGCAGAAGAGCCTGCCAAGGAGCACAGCTTAGCTGGAAGGTCCATGAGCTGTGCTCCTCCAGCTTTCTCCTCATGTGTTTGTGGCCAGTTTGTCCTGCCATGGAACTGCTCCCAGTGTATATCCATTTTAGCACCATGGATAGACACAAACACTACCTCAGCTAGGCCTCCTTCTCAATACAGCCACGGTTAGATGTGAAGATGAACATCCTGATTTGCACAACAAGTTCTAGATTAATTTATTACATTAAAGATCCAACTTCATAGCACAAAATTAGGTAGCGTGCAATTGATTAAATTCTACTCCTGATGTAAAAGATTATGCATTTTACTGCAATTACAGGCTTTTTCCTGACCCATAGTTAAATGTGTTTGTATAATCGATAGTCTACATTATACAAATGTTTATAGAAGGATTTATGAGTAGATGTGACAATTAAGTGTGTTATTTTTGAACCAAAACTATCACAACTTTGAAGCAAAAATAAAATTATGCACTAATATGCTGTAGCCAGTTACTACAATTGAACTGTTTATCATAAATCTTGGATTATTCTTCTTCAAATATGTTGGCAAAATTATTTTACCTAAATTTCATGGACAAGATTAATAGTAGATAGATGCGTTGCTGGAAGCGTGAACAAGTAATCAGAGGCATTTAAGTATGAGAAACAAAACAAAATACCTCACTGACTCATATCCAGGTGCCTACACAAACCCACACCATTTTAGGCAAAAAACAGCCTGTTATACTTAAATAAAATAAAAGCCATCCCAAACACTTCTACAAGGAAAAAGATGAAACAGGAGGAAAGCATACCAGAGCTATCCTCAGGGTAATAACTACTGCATTAATCAATCATCAAACACACTAACACCAAGGTACTGTGAACAATGCAGGATTAACTAATATAAAGTTACAGACATTCTTAAACCTGCTCTACAGTTGGAGTTATCTACCAGATTAGTGCCCTTATTCAAACCACAGAACTCCTGCTTCAGATTTGACTTCCAACCCTGAACGCAGTATTCCCATGTCCTGACACACAGTACACACTTCACAAATACCTAAGAATCAGAACACTGTACATGTATCAGTCAGAAATCACTCACCTGTCCTCCCTCCTGTCTACAGAACACAGCAAACACAGACTTAATATAATACCTGGAAGTTAAATTTCTTCATTAAACACTTAATATATCCAGTTTACATGCTTTAATACACACCATTCACTATCTGCTTTATTAGCTTTACTGTTTACAGAGAACCTGATGCATCCCAGCTAACCCTGCCAGAAGTCTGATAAACAAGTTTATAATACAGTATGTGATTCAGGTACATTAACTGTGAACAACTTGAAATAAGCAGGACAATCTCCTCAAAATTTTTAAGTCACTACCACTTTGCAATTCTCCCATGCTACTTATGACTGTAAAGATGAAAAAATTTCTAAAATCTACTAAATTGACAAATATGTAAAATATTTCACCTGCATTATCTCTCTTTAGCAGTGTCACTAAAGAGTGATTAAAGTAGTGGTCTTAAGAATTTATGTATGTAACAATATTATAATTAGATTTCAAAAGCCAGTTCTTAAAACTAGAATTAAACAAGTTGAATTATTATGGTTGGAATCTATGATCTTAAAGGTCTTTTCCAACCCAAATGATTCTATGATTCTATTATAATGTCAATATTATAAGAATGCTGAGAAAAAAGTTTTTCTAAACAAGTTAAAGCATCACAATATGAATTGTTAGAAACAAAAACTTCCTAAAAATTAACCGAAACACATTTAAATTATTTTGTCTGCTTGTCTGACCCTTGGGGACTTCATATGATCCTTTCTTACATGGTTTCTTCAGACTGCTTTTCCCACCTCCTGACCATCTACAGACTTCACTTTCTAAACACATTACATCCCTGGTTTATTCCATTGCCTCCTGTCTGATTTTCTTCATTAGAAAAGGAATTGGGATCAAAACACAAAAGCCAAAAAGAGACATCTCTTTGTTTGTTTGTTTTCAGAAAGTCTTGAAAAATACTTCACAGCAATGGAGTTTCATTTCAGTTTTTCAGTCTTATTTTGCAACAGAAGTTGGCCATTGTTATGCAGCAGAAGTTTACCTACATTTATTACAAAATGTTCCTTTTCTTGTTTTTCTTTTTTCACGTTAGGTCTACTGAGCTTCCTGCAACAACAGTGGTTGCAGAAATGGACACTTTCGCAGCCTTTGAGACCAACAATTCCACCTGTGACTTATACGAGCACAAAGACACAGCACGGATATTACTGTCTGTCTTCTACGGCTCCATCTTAATTCTCGGGGTGCTCGGAAACACCATTGCCCTCACCGTCATTTTTAAAAACAGAAAGAAGATCAACTCCACCACGCTGTATTCAACAAACCTGGTGTTCTCTGATCTCCTGTTCTGCATGGCCTTGCCCACCAGGATAGCCTACTATGCCCTGGGGTTTGACTGGCCCTTTGGAGAGGCGCTGTGCCGAATCACCGCGCTCCTGTTCTACGTCAACACCTACGCGGGGGTGAACTTCATGACGTGCCTGAGCATTGACAGGTTCTTCGCTGTTGTCCACCCCTTCCGATACAAGATCAGAAGGATTAAATATGCCAAGGGCATTTGTGTCTTTGTCTGGTTTCTTGTATTTAGCCAAACTTTCCCCTTACTTATACAGTCCATGTCACAGGAAGAAAAAGAAAGGACTACATGTATGGAATACCCGAACTTTGAACAAATAGAACATCTACCATTTATACTTCTTGCTGCCTGTTTAATAGGGTACCTTATTCCCCTGGGGATTATACTGTTTTGTTACTCTCAAATCAGCTGCAAACTTTTTCAAACAGCCAAGGAAAATCCACTGACTGAAAAATCAGGGATAAACAAAAAAGCCATCAATACGATCATATTTGTAATTATAGTGTTCATCATCTGCTTTACCCCTTATCATGTTGCAATCATACAACACATGATCAAGAAACTTCAGCACGAACCCTTGTGCCCCGAAAAGAAAATTTTCCAGAAGTCACTCCATTATACTGTATTTCTGATGAATTTTAACTGCTGCCTAGATCCTTTCATCTATTTCTTTGCATGCAAAGGATACAAGAGAACAGTACTGAAAATACTGAGACGACAAGTGAGCGTATCAATCTCGAGTGCTGCCAGGTCACATCACGAAGAAAGCTCACGTGACGTGGGAGAAACACAAATGACGGTACTTGCTAAATCTTCCAATGGAAAGCTACCTGAAAAATAAAGCCTGTAGTACACCACAGTGGGCCAAGATTAAAAATCCAGGGTCCATAGCAAAGACTGTTAGTGCTCCTCATACAGCAGCTTAAGTAAAATTCTGTTTCTCAGGATGTCAGGAAATCAAGGGGTGGTGTTGGACTGAAATAGAACTGTCACAGGACAGCAGGAAAACTCTGCATTATAATCTTCTTGCTGTATCCTTTTGACTGATCTCTTATTTTTTCCAGGAAATACGCACCACTGTGAATGTTGAAATTCCATGCTGCACATATGTATGCCTGGATGTTATTAACTCAGAGTCAATTCACAGTTTGGATTAAACACAAATAATTTAAAATTCAGACCACCTCCAACCAGAACATCTGATAATTTCAAGACCTCTAGCTGAGCTCCAATTACGGCAATAGTTTTGTTAGCCCAGTCAAACAAAGAAAAGAAATCAAATTTTGAAATAAAATGGACAACTTCTGTGCTCATTTGACAATGACAAGTACTTAAGTTTATAGTCCTTTGGAGGTGAAACTGTACTTCACAGTATTTGGAGCACAAATGTTTTACTGGACAATTTACATGGAAAACATTGTCAAATATACCATATGAAAAGTTAATGAACTGTTTGGTTCTCCCCAACACTGAATATTCCCTGTATGCTAAATCACTCATCTTCATCAGGTGTATTATCGTTTTACTCCTTTTCCTAAAGGAAAACTTTCCTTCCTAGTGGGTATTGTATAAAGTCTCTACTCCAGTTGTATATAGATTATTTATAAACACAAATTGAAGCAAGGGACTGTAATATGAAAACTGCACCATTTCAGTTAAAAGAACAGTGATATTGGGTTCTTCAGAACTTCTGCTCAAGTCAGACATGGACACAAAACAAACATTTTAGAAACCTGAATAAATGTTCACAGTTGAGACGACCAAGAAGTAAATTAATGAGTTCATTCTGATGGTGTGAGATGGCAACCTCTCTTTAAGCACTGCTTACCTGAGAGATCAATAAATGAGAACAGCAGAATTGGCTGGGAAAGAACAAGTTTTCCCATCACACCTTCATACAGCATATCTGGGATCCCTTTAGGCACACAGAAACTGGCTCAGGAAAGAGACCAAATAACTTAAAACACATCCTGCTGGAATCAGCTCAATACCAGCTGAGAATCCAGGATGTAAGCCCCGGGTTCCTGCTGATGTGCCCTTCCGTCACGTTTCAGTTTCCTTCCCTACTTTATTTCTGGCCCCTCTATCTTTTCTTTAGTGTTCTATCTTATGAAAATGCCCTCATTTGCCAACACAACTTGGTAACTCCAGCAGGAGGTTGTGATGGCAAATTGAAGAGTGCCTGGTAATTATTAGTAAAAGCTGTGCCAGATGTCAGAATAAATGTTATTTATTGCAGCTGTATCTCCCTGACACTGAGGTTGTCCTGGAAGTCAAACAAACATAGCTGCATTTGTCATCTTTGCAATTCCTTCCTTCCTCACATGTTGACCTCTGCCTACCTGCAAACATGGAAGAGTCATAGCTGAAGAGCAGTACGGAAACATTAAATTAACAATTACTTTTTTATGGCAAAGAAACCACAAACCCCCATATATTTTATACCACACAGACTGCCAAATTTGAGTTTCTAATTCTAAAATTCTGTCTTTTCTAATTCTAAAAGACACTATGCAGCTTCAGGAATACAGAGTAAGAAAAACAGTTTTTATGAGGAGAAGTTCTACTTAATTCTGTATGTTCTAGTGGTTCTGTTCTTGTCAGTTTTTAAAATAAACTATTTAAAAATATTATTTAAGGTTGTGTTCCTATTGGAGTATGCAAATTATAACCTGATAAAATCACAGACAGACCAGTCATGAATACCTAGAAGCTGTAGAAATAAAATATATGTATTACTAACATCACACTAGTACAAGCTTATTTTATTCTACTAACATCTAGGGTTTTTTGGGGTTTAGTATGCATTTCATCCAACTGTGATTATAAAACATTAAAGACAAAAAGACTTTAATTTTTTTTTAAAATATAACACATATGTATTAAAAGACCACATACTGCAGATAGCTACACTCTTCTAAGTGGAAACAAAGCGAAAATCTCTTTTGAAAATCTTTATCCCCATTTTCTCACATTAGCAATTCTGTTATTTTCAATATTAGACTTTGTTTCTAATTCACATCAACATTCCTGAACAGCTAACTTTACATCAAAATACTGCTTTTGCTCTAGTGTGAGTCCAGTTAGATATGGGTTTGAGAAATGCTATTTCTTCTCCTTATTTTAATACTTCCGAAATGCTGGAGAAACCAATAAAATAAAACCCCTTAAAAGCTAAGCTAAGCTCAGTTTCTGCACAAAAGTCCTACAAGCACAGACATACAGATGGACACTGACAATTCATATCTGTGGCAACTGATGCCACTGCTCCTCCTCCCTACTTGTCAGGATGCACCTCACACACACTTGTGTCGATGAGGAGACTCTTCTGTGTGCTTTTGTCAATCTGCCAAAAGTAGGAGTGGGGGCTTCACTTGGCCTGGGACACTGCACTTCAGCCAAATGTTTAGAGAGCATTTGTCCTGTTCCTTGTACCAGCTGTGCTATGGGGCATCACCAGAGATACGGTGACAACCTGCGGCCTGCGACCGAGGGAGAACAGTAACAGTGAAAAGTTACCACTGTTCTCAAACAACTGGTGTCCTTCATGATGCCCTTATCCATTTACCCTGCTGGTGGTCCTTCCCCAGTACTGTTTGTTTGACTATTTTCATTATAGCAGTTACCTATAGTGGCACACCCTCAGGTCTCTCCTGAATGCCACACGGACATGAAAGGTGGAAATAAAGGTGGAAAATCCATACCTGGTATCTCTTTTCCTCTCCAGCACTGAGTACATAACAGATGTGTCTGTCTTAAAAGGCATGAGCATGCCATGCCATGCACCTTGTGGCTTAAAGCAGTATCAGCTTTGCAAGAGAAAAGAAGCTTTTTCTTTGGGGAAAGCTTTTGACACATTCCAAGCAATGCTCCTTTCTGTGTGAAAAGCTGGTAAATGGTCACACAGACCTGGGGCTCTTTCATGCTTTTCACGTATAAATAAAGCAGCTGACAAGTAGCAGTAGGTTCAAATGGCTCGCTCATTGTTAGGATCTGACTGGAGCTTCTCAGAAAAACTGGGTCTCTGGAGAGTGAAGTCTAGTCAGGACCTTGAAACCCATGTTCATGACAAAACAATGGAGTATCTTTTACCTCTACACTTTGGAGTGCTGGATCAGGCAACTGCTAAGAGGACTCCAACTATGTGGAATCCTACAGCTGATGCTGTGTGTCCACTGCTGATATCTCTCTCAAATCTTACCTGGTAGGGAATGTGACAGAGCACATAGGAAGTAAAAATTATGATGGTGGCCAAATGGTACACTTTGTCTGTCTCTGTCCAAGTCCAGAAAAGAAAGTTGGATAGAGATTTGTTACCAAACATATGACCAAGTAAAGTGCACCATGTGAAAAATCCCAAAACACACACTTCCAGCAGAAGAGCATCTAAGCACCTTCACCTTTTCTTTCGCTGAGATCACAAAACTAAAGATCAATACTGCAAGTACCCTCAGTTGCCTTGGGCTTGAAGGTATTGAAGACTAACTGCAAGTGTTGAGATAAAGAACACAGTCTCCTGTGCCCTACAGTCCCAGCAGAAGAGGACAGGTATTCCCCAAGGCACTCCTGCCTCACTCTTGTCTGTGGCTCTGAAAGCTAAGTAGATGAGGAACCTGTCAGCAACATGGTCATCTAGCAAAAGGCAGTAACAGCAACTGTCTGAAGTGGTAAACATGCTACAAGAAATAACACAGTTCTTGATGGTGGTTAATGACTCCTCTTAAATCAGCAAGCTTATTAGTGTAAAAAAAAAAAAAGGAAGGTTTTGGGTTCTTTTAAATAGATGTTCTGTTTAAGACTAACATTGTTCTGATACTTAAAAGCTTTTAGGTAAGCAAGGAATGAAGAGACTCCAAGGAAACAATGAGACAGCCTGCAACATAGGAAAAATAAATAGCATGCAGCTGAAGAGAAAGAGAAGAAAAGCTTTGCCTTATATGACCAATTTTGGAGGAACTGAAAAGCAGTGACATTCTCTGTTCTCTTCCATTACCACGTCTGTGGTACAGAGCAGGGGAACAACTGAAGAAAAACTGAGGTTTGTATTCAGCAGCATCCCACTGTGCTGGCTCAATATAGAGCCAGTGTGTCAACAGACACAAGAATGACTTGAAAAACAACAAATTCATCTGAGTGCAATATTTCCTAAAACAGTCTTGGCTAACCCGCAGCCTGCAGGCTAAGGCTGTGGTACAAAATAAATACAAAAACTCTGCCAAGCTGGAACTCTTCTCTGAAATAAAATGGGAATTTCTGTTTGTGTAGTAAATGCTAAGATATATTTCCTCAATTTTTTTTCCCCTCAGAATACTCCCTTGGCTTCCTGCAATGTCTAACTTCAGACTTCCTGAGACAGATGTCTCATCTTTGCACATGACAGTCCTCAATCAAATTTTTCTTCCATCAGCCTGTCTGGTCTCTTTTTGAACTCAAATAAAATGTCTGTGACTGCAGTGCTTTGCAGCAAGAAGTTGCACAGAATAACTGCCCACGGTGTCTGGAGCCATTTTCGTTCACTCGTGACACCTGTTAGTTTCATTCGAAGTCCCCTGCTTCTTGTACCAGAAACGAGTGAACACAGTGACTCCCTGTTTACCCTGTCCACACTACTTGTGATTTTACAGACCTGCATCAAATCCCTTTCATTCAAGTCATCTTGTCTCTTCTCCTGCGAACAGATAAAAGCTGTTCACCACTTTATTCAAACTCTACAGGAAGGAAAGAAGGCAAATGCAAATAAAGAATGGAATCCAACTGTGTTTGAGCTGTGTGGCAGAAGAGAACAGGGTATATCTATACACAGGAAGATCAACAGCATACTGAACTACCTCTCCTACCACATTAGCATAGAGGTTCTTTAAACTAGGGTCTTGCCACATGACTGACAAATTCGGATAACCTTGCTCCAATGCATCAAATAAGGAAGAACCGGCCCTCAACGGGCTGGAAAAATGGACTCACATGAATGTCACGAAGTACAGCAAGCCAAATGCTAAATCCTGCATCCAAGCTGGGATAATCCCACACAACAGTGCAGGCTGGGCATGACCTGGTTACAAAGCAGATTGGTAAAAAAGTCTGGGCTCCTGGTGGACAAGTTAAAGCAGAGTTAATAGTGTGACCTCATAGCCAAACATGTATGGGACTACATTCAAAAAGAAGCAATCTTTCCCCTCCATTCAGTGCTTGTGAGATCATGCCTGGAATTCTGTACCAAGTTTTGGGCCTCTGAGTATAAGAAAGATACCTGGCATGCTGGAACAAGATCAGCAGCCAGCCACCAAAAGTGCTGAAGGGGCTTGCAGCACATGCTACAGGAAGAGTGGCTGTGGGAACTGAGATGGTTCAGCCTGGAGAGGGAAGGTTGAGAGATGTTACTGCCATCTTCAACTGACTGATTGGGAGTGATACAGAAAAGATGGTAAGACCCAGTAACAGGCACAATTTGCATCAGGGAACAATTAAACGTTAGGAACCATTTTTTCATCGTGAGGTTAGTCGGGTGTTGGGAAAGGTTGCACAGAAAGCCTTTGAAATATCTGTCCCTAGAGATACTCCAAACTTGATTTGACACAGTCCTGATTAAATTGGCACCTCCAGGGTTGGGCAACATAATCCCCAGTGGCTCCTTTCAACCTGTGTTCTATGACTAAATTGGTCCAAGTCAGACAACAAAGAAACATGAAACTCAGTGGCCTTTCAGTAAAACTAGAAAATTACTTAACTTTAAAATTTTCTATCCTTGTCCTCTACTTAAGCCCTTATCAAAATGCTGTCCTTAGCATGCTCCTAAAATAAAAGGTCAAGACACGGCATAGATTTCTTTCCACAAAACTGCATTCATTTTTCCTCAGTGCAAAAGCATGAGTTTCTCCTCTTCCTCTTTTGTTTTCCTCAGTTGTGACAGATGTTCTGCAAAGGACCAAACTAAAAAAAGCAAGTTTTGCACCTGTTGTAAGGCAGTAGCATTTGTGGTTATCCTATCCCCTCCAGAAAAGTATACATTGTCTTATACCATGCAAAAGGAGAGCTATGTTCCTCCCTCTAATCAGCTAAGCTAAGCAGTTTCATCCTTCCTGTGGCATGTAACTTTCGAGGGAAGTTGTGGTTAGTTAACTCCAAGGCAGCCCACTTTAAATATAGAGATGATGAAAACCAATTGTTCTCAACTCGCCAGCCTGAAGAGCAGCCAAGCAGTGTTTTACTGGCAGCTACTGATACTAAGGGACTAAGAACTTGAAATCTTCGTATCACAACTCTGAAGTATGGAAAGTTACAGCAATTCTGTCTAGAAGTAACAGTGACAGATCATTGTCCCCAGTTGGACAGGGACAGACGAAGCTCCCTGGCCAGCTGCATGTGTGGGGCACTTTCGGCAAAAAGGAACAACTGAAGATTCCTCACAAGTTATCAGACTCCAAAGACAACTCTGGGTCAATTCTTTCTTTCATCTTTTAAAAAATAAATACAGTGTATTCCCAGCTAATCAAAACAGCCCAAACACCCACCAGAACCTTACTTCTTCATTTACTCAGATGGGGGCAAATCAATTATTTCAAATGTGCAAGGCACGGTTACTAGGATAATCATGTCATCTGAAATTACTGACATAATAGATTATATTGACATTATAATAATATTATATTGATATAATAGATTATATATTATATTGATTTCATTAAACAAAGGGGGTTTGCACTTTAACTCCTTTTAATCCAGAAGCTAGAACAGAAGCTCTAAAACAAAGATACTCTGAAACCACCACCAGCAGGAGAAGGTGACCACAAACACCAGAGGTGACCACAAGATGAGCAGTTCACAGCTTCAGGTACAGCCAGGCCACCTCTGGCCCTTCTTGCTGCTCTCCTGCACCATTCCAGCTGTTCAGGTAGCACCCACATCCCAGGCCCTTGGCCATACCCAGGAGCACAGGGAGAGCTGCCCAGAGTTGCCAAACCTCCAGAGTCCAAGCTCATGGCTGAGAGCAACCAGCAGAGGACCAGTGCAGATGGAGAGCCTAGGCTCAGGGGAATGCCTCCTCCTGTCCAAACTGGTTTTACTGCCTCCATAAAATATCTCTTTACATTTCCTCCACTGCATGAGGAAGGTGAACTTGGAAAAGTGAATTCCTCTGGCTACAGTCCTGCCTTCCTAATAGCATGGCTGCTGGTGGTGTGGAGGCACGCACTGTACAGCTCAGCATCTCTATTCAAGCAAATACCACTGCCATTACAATCCCCTGCAGCACTTCTTGTGCTGCAACTTGCAAATTCCTGCTGAAATTAAGTGATTAATGACCAGATTTGTTATTCTAAAATGTCTATAAAAAGATTTTTGGAACAGAAATCAATAAAGAGTTAGTACTATAAGCCTTGACTACAGATGAAGTAGTCATCCTCATTTTCATATGGTCCAGATAAGGTCTTCACAACAGCAAAAAAAAAAAAAAAAAAGAAAATTCTCAGAAATCTGATTCTATTGCTCTTTCACAAGGTCCCATTTTCTAGTCCCAAACAAAAACAGGAAACAAGTGTGCCTCATTGGCCGCAGACCCACAAGCAGAAAAAAATTTTTGCTGCTCTCTTTTTACAGTGTTACTCAACTTTCCCAACATCTCAGAAAAAGGTCTAAGCAAGTAAGAACCATGATTTACACTCCATCCCATCTGATGATACAACACAGTTGCTCACAGCAGGACTCCTCCATACAGAGGATGACGAGAGCAGTGGCCAGAGAAGAATGTCAGAGTGTACCAGCAAGACACACCAAGAATTACAGAGCATCTCAGAACTAAAAAGAAAATTTTAGTTAAGTGACTTTTGCTTATAACAGCAATACTTCTTTAATTGACAAGAAATCATAAAATCAGCAGCACTTTGAACCAAAATGTTTGCAGCTGCAGAAACAACCTTATCAAGAATGATTTATCTACTGTAGTAGACAGCAGTGCATAACTATTCTTTGAAGAGGCAGTGACCCACATAACTACCAGTTGAGGTGTAGGCCTCTGTACCATGCATATTATGTGACTGCTACTTAATCAAGACATGTTGAATCAATAGTATAATTAATCACTATATATATAGTCAATACATAATTACCCAATGTGGAGTCAATGCACACTTAAGATGAAGTATGTTTATAGAAGGTCCTGTTGATATGAATTATTATATGTAACAGTTTTGGGACTACAGCTTTATTAATAAGAGTGTATATTGCCCAAGGGGGTCTTAAAAGCTATGTCCTCACTCCCAGCTGGGTTCTGTCAGTGACTGATCAATCTGTACTGGGAGAAGACCCTAGAGGAATACTGGGGATGTCAGAGCTGGTGAACCTCACCACAGATGGGATCTGCCCCTGACCAGAGGCCCAGACAATGCTGCAACATCTTCTTGTTCCCAGCATTGGAAGAGATGTAAGATTTCCTAACTTGCTATTTGCTTTTCTAGGCTATTAGTGAACAGTTGTCTGCCTTGCAAATGTTTATGCTCTTCTTATTGGGATCCAGTCTTCTCCTTGTATTTTATTTATTTTATTTATTTATTTACCTGGTATTTTATTTATCACTTTTCCCACTGCAAACACCAGTAGGATAAGGGATAAGTCATAGTATTTTTTCTCCAAGAGGTATTCTATTAAATCAAAACCAGGCAAAGATTACTAGCAGAGTGGTAAAAACTGTTCAAATTAACGTCTTCCACTCTTAGTATCTACCTCCCTCTCACAAAAACTGGCTGTATGGAGAAACGATTTCTCACTAAAATATTACAGTTTGGGGTTTTTTAAAGTATATTATTGCAGACAAAAATAATGTCTGCTTTTATTTTTTAAAATTTTGTTGAAATACAAAAGAGAGCAATTTATCTTTCCTCTTCTTTATTTTTTTTTAATAAGTTCACAATGTTTGGACATTGTGCAACTCTCAAGAGCATCACTTCCCCCCTCCAACTAACTCAACCCAAACTTCATTACTATTTCTGTGTCCTCACACATAACAAGAAAAATGAAAATTGCCTCACCAAAGCATGTTTCTCTCTAATCTGCTACCCTGATTTTGATAGACAAATACTAAATCACTCAGAGAGATGCAATGTCTCATCATGATATGCCTACTGTGGAGCTTCTTCATAACAAATACTGCTTCTAATAGCCTTTGCTTAAAATTATCCAGTGCAGAAATCCAATTATGGCTCATTTATCTTTAAAAAGTGTTAAGACAGCTGACATTATTTAGCCAGGTTGGCAGAGACACATGTAATGTTTACCTCCATAAGCTTCTTACAGAGTACTGACTACAGAGACTAATCCTGCAGCAGGGCAGAGCAGTTTCCAGTCAGAATAATTATACTTAGTTCACAGATCTCTAACCCTGCTTGGTGCTTTTCACTTAACAAAAGCAACTAAACCATAAGTGTGATGGTGGTGACTGCCTGCAATTACAAATGGCACTCAGTACCCCGAATTTGAAAGACACAGCTCCTTTCAGGGAAGCCCTGATGTACCATCTTGCTTCCAGACACATTCAATCATTGGTAACATTTTTTAACTTTTTGTCAAATTACCTCCCACTGCTTTCATCCTCTAAATACTGTTACTCAGCATGTGTGTACCTATCTGAGAGGTGCAATAGCAGATAGCCTTCACATCCCAAGTGCAAGTATCCTAATGTGAAAATGGAGAATTGTCACATTTCAAGAACACCCTCAAAATCCTCAACAAAGCTTGACAGCACTTAAAAAACACCTGATTATCCATTTGTTATTATATCTGATGTTTTGAATGGTACAACTTTGTATAGCGCAGAGCTTTTGGACAATAATCACTCCTTTTACAATCATTAAAATCGGGGCTTGCTGTGATACACTGCAGAGAACCCCAGTTCAGAAGTTATGGTCTTCTGCCCCATCTACCCTCATCCTCTGTCAAGGATTACCAACTCTACAGCAAAGGATGCCTTAACCTCAGGCACCCAAAGCTGTGCTGAAGCAATTGACTGTGAATCTTGTGGTACAGAGTAATGGAAAGAGAAAGTTCTGCTCTACCTTCCAGCTATGTGTTTCCATCACTTTCCTTGCTCTGGTGTTGGTATTCATCCACTCAGAAGTGAGCAGGTTTAAAAACTTAAGCCAGTGGGAAACAATCCCTGAAAAAACATGAATGTATATATGTTTTATTTTTAAACATGATTTTCTCTCCTGACAACCACTGCCTGTAAGAAGTCAGATGATTTGTGCTGCAAGTGGTAGACAGGAAAGTACAGACAGGAGCCAAGTGCTTGCTCTGTAAGCAGCAGCAGCCTACACTTGAACCAGCTCAGCCCTGCTACAAAACTGCACCTTCAGCAGGTGAAACTGAGCCACACGTGCTTGTTCTTGCTGCATCCTGTGCAAGGCATTGGCAGAGGAGTGGAGAACACGGCTGGGAACAATATTTATGGTCTGAACGAGCACTGCCCTCTCCATCAGCTGAATATGAATCAGAGCTCTCCTCAGTTCAGGTGCCTCACACCTCCCTTACACTGATTAAATGTCACTTTGCATTTGATATGGGTATTTTTTTTGTCTGCCCTTACTCTGTCTCTTCTGCCCCACATATTAAGACCTTTGTATTTCCCTCTAGAGCCTACACACATCAGGTCTCATTTTCTGATCCTGTCCCATTACTCTTTCATCTCTTTCCACAGCCACTACTATATTAAGCAGAAATTATTTTAAATGAGTCCCTGATACACATATTTGGTGCAAGTATTTTTTTTTTTTAATGGGCTAAATCAGTCACAGTCTGGAAGTGCATTACTTAAGGACTTAAAGGCTGTTTTAGCTTAATGCCAGAAAGGTGGACTCCTGACAATCTACTCCCCTTGCTGGTTGAACATTGTGTAGAAGGAGTGAAACACACCTTAGCTTTTCCATTTGCTTATCTCAAACTTCTGACACAAAGAAGGGGTTCAGAAGCAGATGTGAAGATGGAGATAAGCATACAGATAGCACATCTCAATCTCCAGTTATAAGCAAGAATTCCTTCTTTTCCTTTGAATGAATATTTGCAGGAACATTCACTGGGATTATTGCAAACACTCACTTCTCTTAACCATAGCTGAAAAAAGGTTACTTGAAGAAGGAACGTAGTGCTCAGGGTAAGAGTGATCAGACTGCACTACAGCTGCTATCTCAGGGCTGTAGCCAAAGCACCATTTTCTCTAAGAAGTAAATACAGCTCCAATTTTTATTTCTGGAGTGGAAACATTTGCTAATGATTCCACTGTGGGGCCCATACCTGGTGTTTGCCCCAAGCTCCCTTGTCTCACAGGATGCTGTTCACTATGACACTCTGTACAGAGACAGTTACTGCACTGAAGAAGCAAGAAACACTCTTGAACAAACTTTAGAAATATAAAAAAGAAAAAAGTGTTTGATGTCCAGGAGCTAAAGAAATGCCCCAGTTCTTGAAACAGAAGGGTTTAAATGAAACACCAGCAGGCTGATTTTCTGACAACTGATACAGGAATGTGGGATGAATTCTGAGGAGAATCTTAAAAAGAAAAGAGGAAAAGCACAGGATGTTCTACTGTTTCAGCCACATAGGCTTTTCAATCTTCTTTTGCGCTTGTGGCAGAGCACACAACTACCAAAACACTATCTTCATCAGAAGGTGAAAAAAATTGGTGACCACAGGCTCAAAGAGCTGGAGCATGAGGAGAGACTGCATGAAATGAACATCCCATTACACAAAAGGATCAGTAAATGAAGATAAAACAAACAAAACCACCTCTCATCCAGCCCTTGCTAAAATTCATGGTGACTAGAGACAGAAAAGGTCTCCATGGAAAAGCATAGAGATTACTGCTGAGCATCCCTTTATGGAACTGATTTTATTTTCTTAAGTGTACAATACACACAAGTAAAAATGTAAAAAAAAAACTGAACAAAAGTTTTAAAACTGACAAAGGTGTTTTGTCTCACACCAATGGGAAAATCAGCTTATTTAAGAACTGCAAGAGACTAAGTGCTTCTTCTTGACTGACTCTTTCTCACTTAAGGGTTTAGTGGGCATGCTTTACCAAGCCCAAAAGCTATCCCCAGGCCAGAACAGAATGACAAAAAGCAAAGAAGCAGATGTGGTGTGACTGCAGTGTTAGCTGAGATAGTCCTGAACAAAAGCTGCCTCTCAGATGGAATGCTGTCATCACAACTAACTCATCTACATCCTGACCAATCCCACTGTATTGTCAGAAAACTGGAAAAGGTGTCCATGTGCCTGACTGGCTCCAGAACAGAGGAAAACATTTTTTAAAATAGCTCTGAGAAATCATCTCAGATTTCCTGCTCATGACACACCCGACTTAAGCACTCAAAATCACGCTCAATAATTTGCCAATACATAAAGTAAGTTCCACCAAATTACTGACATGCCTAACCAAAGCAAGAAGGTCTAGCAGATCTTCAGGATCTTGATACTTATTCTGGTAAGCTGCCATTTGTGAGGCACTCTACTGAATCACAAAGAGCAGGCAACTTCATTTAAGATAAGCACCTGCTTCAAGAGGCCCTTCAGATGTATATAACCTCAAAAGTGGAACCTTATACTGGGAATGGTCCAACCTGTAATGGAGATTGGCTTTGAACTCTGTATCTAATACAATATACTATCTAATATTGGTAAGTAGTGATCCAAGACTCTGGCATATTACACACCTGAATTCCAAGAGCTACGATTTAACTGATTTGCTTTTCAACATTAATAGTTTCATAGCCATTCTTACTTCACCTGAGAAATATTTTCACACCATTCAAGTCCCACCTGAACTTATGCCTCCCTTAACTTCACCTTTTTAACATTTTTGGAGTGAAGGAAGTGCAGAGAGGCACATAGGGTAGCATCAGTGTCCCAGAATCGTTTCCATGGACAGAGGTGGGCACCACATGTGAGCGAGACCTTCAGCCTTTCCTACCAGCTCCTGACACCTGATCCTCCACTGCACTATGAGCTCCAACACTTCAGCACAGAAACCCTGCTCCTCTCCACCCTACTGACCCCACATATGGTCCACATCACCCAGTCCACACTAAGCAACCCCAGGGCACACCCCAATATGTGACAGGCTGAACAGGGTCTTCACTCCCACCTCCCTGCTGATACAAGCACTAAAGGATCTGTATTTAGCATAATGCTCAGGCACAGTGGAGCCAAAGGATGACAATTAATGTTGACCCACGTGGCAAAGCACACAAGCTATTGTTGCCTCATTTATTAGGACCTATTTTCATGGTAGAGACAGTAAGTTGGAGCTAAATACCAGAATGGGACTCATATATCCCCTGTTCAAGATTTTGACTGTAATTCTGTAGAACAGTTGTGTAATTGGCTATTCCTCAGTCCTCTTCTACAGTAAATATTATTATTAAATATTGTGTTATTTTTTGGCTGAGGCATTTTTTGAAATGCTTTTGAATTCTTTGTAAAAAAAATCAAATTTCTTCTATCCACATTATGATGAGGATAACAGACATCATAACATCTTCAAAGGCTGAAGACGAGTAAAGGGAGGTTTTAATGTTTGTCTTACTCACACAATTTGGCTTACTTCACAATTCCTGAACATTAAAATGCTTCCCACCATTCTGAGACTTTTTGGTCAAGACACCATTCACGCCTCCTTGTGATTCATGGCTGCAGCTCAACTTTTCCAATGAGTAAGTGTTGTAAGGCCCAAATTGCTGTCAGGAAACTCTTTAGCTTGTTCATGATAAAACAGAAACAAAATAGGAAAAGTGTAGCAGAGAATTGATTTCTTTGCAAAAAATACTTCCCCATTAAGACCACCATATAACACTTTTCCTCAACTACAGACCAAGGTATCTGAAGCAAAGTGATGACTAAACAAAAGGAGAGCATTCAGTAAGCATAAAATAAAAGCAAAGAGGACATTTTAAAAGATCTTGTTACTTATACAGAAAGCCTTCAAGGTAATTTAATTCTGAAAAAGACACATTTTAATTTCTTACTTCTTTAGTGAAACAACTGCATTCGTTTTCTTACTAACTGTACACACTGTTTTCTGTTTCATGCACATTTGTTTTTTAGAGCCTCATTCATACAACGATGCCTTCTCAGAATACCACTGAACTTACTGAATCAACTTCTGTTCATTACTTTGGTAAATCAAGAGGGGTTTCTTTAAAGCATCAGTCACTGCAAGACCTCCTTTCTCAAGTTTCTTCATTATCCTCCTGGTCTGTCCTAAGAGAGCAATCATACACTCCCTATTTCGCAAAAAGCTACAACAGGCACAGCATCTCCTCACACTAATGGCATCTCCAACTGCTTTCAATATTCATTCATTTTACTTCCTTCTTCCTCCACTGCAATCAAATAATTAACTGCTCTACAAATACAGGGAGAGGGAACAGATACATAGAACATCACTGGAATGGAAGCAGTTCATTCCGTGATGGAGTGGGACATTTTATCCCTTATATATCCCCAATATGAAAGTATATCAGATCCTTAGAACAAAAATATAGCAATCTATGCTCGCAGCTGAACTTCTACAGATAGGAGATAACTGATGTTTCTAGGATGCAATGACTCCTTTAAGCTTGTTTCCCTTCAGATCAAATAACATGGGGCACTGCGGTAAGCCAATTTGCAAACAATAGCTGAAATGGTAACTTGTACAGAATTGTTTGGCACAGACATCTACAATTAGATGCAGGATTTCCTTTTCAATTCCAAAGGGACTTCCACATCCCTGTCTTTCTTTACTATGGCTGAACATGAGGAACAAACAAGGTGTTCCTAACTCCGGAAAGAGGAAGAGAAGAGGGGAAAAAAAATGCAAGCTGCCAGTAAAGACAGAAAGAAAACTTGATCTGTCCATGTGGACTGAAAATAACCTCCAAGGGTCAACCACTAAGCTAAAAAGGAGGCCCCTATTCCCACATAGGAAAGAAGTTATTGTTTACGCTCATGAAATAATTGAATCGTAAAACTTTTAGAACATTCCTTCTGAAAAATGTAATGCTGTGCAAAGAAAGTTGTTCCTGTTGTGTCTCATTTTGATAAAGACATATAAGACAAATAAAACAACAAAATCAGGAAGTGAGTAGCTTAAAAAACACAGAGTTGCTTAATAGTTTCTAATATTAGTTTTCATCCTTGTGCTATATAATAAAGCCAAAACAAGAATGGTAAATGTCTTTTCCAGTCTTTCTTCTCTTCCCCCACTAGGTGTCTTCTAATTCCTCAAGTCTTCAGGGTAAATTCAGATTATGCACAGTAAGAAAGTCTTTGCTTACAACTCATTCTCAGAATTGTATCTTAATATACAAACAGAAAGGCAAAGGGGACACCTTTATGAAATGTAACTCTTTGAGCAGTAACAGAAGTTGCAGTTCCACAACTATGGGAATGATCACAGCTTCCATGCCATGTGGTACAACCCTTTCATAGGAGAGACAAAGTGGTTTGCACTCTTTATAATCAGAACAACTGGCTAAATAGTGCAGGTGTATAAAGAAATGAACCCATCAAATGAACCCAGAAATCATCTGTTTTCTGCTGTTGCAAAGATCTGTTGCTATGCTTGCTGAAGATCCGCAGATGGCAGCATTGACGCAGTAATTAATCCTCACCACAGCAGAGGTCAAAACCATTTCACCAAACTGTTCCTTATACGAAGCTAAATCCCATTTTCCAGTGTCAGAGATCTTAGCACCAGGCTGTACAAGCATTAGGCCAGGAACTGTCTGGCAGTAAAGAGAAATCAGATCCAGGATCACTACTAAAAGATAGTATGCCAATCCCTTGCCCAGTAACTGTGACAGGTTAAGGTTAGTCCAGCACCCTGGAAATAAACTACATCATCTAGACAGTAATGAGCACTGTGAACCATGGGCTGCTGGACAGTTCTTATGGTTACCTCCATATGCTGTCAAATTTGAAAGAAGAAGGAATACAGAGATGTCCAACATCCTGCCACCCTAAGTGCCCTTTCTTCTCTTACTGCTCCTTGTTCAAAACAAGCATTGCACTCCCTCTCATTTCTGCTGTTTGGGTAAGTGCTACGAATTTGGTGGCCCGGATTATCACACAGCACAGGGTTCAGTTACAAGCAAATGATGGCAATGTCCCAGATGTTCTAGGACAAAAATAAAAAAAGCATTGTCAGGCAGTATGATTTGGAGGCAAAGGATGAAAGTGCAGAGAATACAGAATACTCAAGTCTCAGTTCAGTTTCACTGGTCCATCCTATCTTAAAGCCACATTTTCCAATACAACATCTACACAAGGAAAACTGCTGCTTAAATTACTGAATATCAAATTTATGCCCTGCCTTACTCTCTTAGGCTTCTTGTCACGATAAAGCTCAGGATTTTCAGCTCCTTCCCTTTAAAATGCATGTATGTCTGTGCAAAATAGATACAATTTTTGTAGTTGAAGAGCTGGTTGGAAAGTACAGATCCTTTGACTGGACCTGGCTCTGTACCTGAAAAGACTTCTCTGAAACCTCCTGCTTACAGCCAGCTCTGCTGTCCACCTCAGCCAGCTCAGAGCACCAGCTGGCCTTGCCCCCATGCTCCAGTGCACTGAACATACTCACATTCAGCTTCTCTTTCATTTCCCTCCAACGACACTGCTGAGCCAAACACAAGCAAACCTGCCCAGCAGAGACCCTGACTGAGCAGATTCACTGCTGTGCAGCAGGAACTGGGCTGCTTTGTCCTGATCTGGATTATGCCAGCCCCCTTATCATCTTGCTGCTCCCTCTCGTGTCAGCTCAACCCCACAGCACACCAAGCTTCACAACCCCAACACGTTCCTGCGTGTTCATCTGTGCCACAGACAGGTGGCACAGGCAGAACAGCACTAGAAGATAGTCACTTCACAAAGCAAGCTACTTGCTAGGGCTGGGCAACACACAGCAAGGCACCCTTGCATTTTAAGTGCTTATTCTAATTCAAACAGCTTACTGTAATTCACACAGCAAACTCTCACTTCAGGTACTTTTGATCAAATACTTCACTGGTCTGCCAAAGCCTATGTGGCAATTTTTAATTGTTTGATTTCTGATAACATATACTCGGGATAGTAATTGGGAGAGGTTGTCCAAACTCCTGAACTCTGGAGGAGCCAACTCTCCCTACTCCTGCACTTGACTTCCTCAAAGGAATCTGAGTACATGCAGCTCCAAATAAAGATATTTCTTTTGAAACATGAACTCTATTCCTAGGGGGCATATCAAGTTTCAGAACAATACTTTTATTTATGCACCTGAGACCTTTAAGAGCAGTTTAATAGTAAAAACATCACATACCACATACTTAGTAAGGAAAGAGTATTGAAAAAGCTCTCATTGGCACTTCCAAAATGGAACTAACTCATTTCATAGTTCCTGACAATGCAGATTTAAAAAAAGAAAAAGTTCAGTATTCATGCAGGTTTTAAAAAACTATGGCATATCTGTCATGAGCAATGTGTACTTTTTGAATTAAAAAAGCTGCTTGCCAAAAAAACAGGAAAGCAGAACAGTCTGAACAGTTTAAGAAATCTGCCAAAGGCAACATGGGTTCATCAGCAAGCATGTTACTGTGTTGGTATTTGCCATGAGCTAATATTAGACTATGGACACTCTGAGATTCCTCGTGTGTAACAGACCACTGTCTCTCGTCTGCTATCCCACTGTCATAGACATATTAGAGATGCAACTTTCATTTTAATTGATTCTTGAAGTACTGTTTCTGTCAAAGGCTGACTGACAGTGATAAAAAGATGAATTACAGGCCAGATGCACTACATATTTTTATAATACTTAGTGACACAGGGTGTGTCCTGGCTGAACAAGAGAAGGTGTGGGGAGGTGAGGGGAGGGGTGGAAAAAAACCCCCAAATGAACCCAGGAGAAACATGGAATGTCGATTTTTAAATTTTTTTTAGGGAAAAAACAGGAGCTCCTTCCTCAAACCATATCAAGTTCTAGCAAAACAGGGAAGAGAAAGCAAAATGCAACAGTAAATAAGATATGTCAGGCACAGCTAACCAGGCTGCAGTTCTCTTAAGCTGCTCCCTTTCCCATTCCTTCAGCTTTGCTGCATACTGCATTTATACTTACTCAGATAGAGGAGTGGGACAGGAGGGACAGCTGTGCCATGACACAGCCTCTGAGTAACACACACAAGGCAAAACTGGAAACAATTGCAATAACTTTATGCATTCAGTGCCATGACAACTTCTAACCAGCAGTTTATTCTTCAACATTCACTATGGTACAACACAGTATGGGAATAAAAACTGAAGCCAGTTTCCATCAAGGTTGGGAACAGTAACCCAAAAGTGCACGTGAACTCACCCACAACAGCTAGCTGGTAAGTTAACAAACTGACATGGGAGAGTTGCTTCCTGCACCACTGGTGCAGTGAACCATGCAAGAAGCTCCAGTTTCTTCTTTTCAATAGATCCAAAAGGTGGAAAGTTTGAAAGAAGGAGAACATGAGCTCAAGCCTGCTCCTTACCAAACTAAGGCAGAGAGTAATCCTTCTGTCCCTCTGTGTGCAGACCTTCTCTGTATCAGCTGGTCAGAGCTTACATTACACAGTAAGTGAACAGGCAAACCATACTTTTCTGTACCATGACTAAACCACTGAAAGACCCAGCAGCACATTAATTCTGCAAAAGCAACAGCATGAAGACAATCTCTTCAGTGCTGCACACTGAGGTTGTTACAAGTGATCAAACTCATTTCTTCTGAGGCTTACTGCCAGTTAGTGAAGGCACCATAACAGACCACATGCACTCTGCCTTATGAAGTGCATTGGCTTAGCTTTTAACTACTTAAAAACAGCTTTAACACAACATAATGTAACTAAAATTACCTTGTCTACTGCTCGAACTTCAGAAGAGCAAAAGAAGTCCCCAGATGGAACTGAACATTTATTTCAATAAAAGCTGGAGCAGAGGAAGTACCCACCCATTTGAGGGAAACCAATGTAAGGCACTCATTTCTAGATGATAAAAGAGCAAAAAAAACCCAAAAATAAAGCCAGGTGCTTCCTAAACAGAAACCAAAGCGACAGGGGAACGCGGCACAGCAGAGCAGCCCGCTGCCTCTCGCAAACCACAAGCAGTGCAACTTTTGACTTGGGTGTTCACCTCCAAATACTATCAGCCTGCAGCTGCAGCCAGCCTGAGCACTTAGACAAGGACACACTTACTGATAGTGCAAACACCTCTTTTCAGCCTACTGCTGCCAGCCAGAGCTGCCCCTCCCTGCTCAGGGGGAAGGTCTGCCAGCCTACGAGCAGCAGAGTGGTTTGGCTGCCTCTTCACCACCAGGAAGGCTGTGAAAGCAGAGTGAAAGCTGAGTGAAAGCAGAACACAGACTGACATGTCTCTGCTGCAGCAAACCAGATGGATGGCTAAGCTGCCAGCAAACTCAACTGGGCTGTTGTTATCCACCTGTGTAAACTGTGGGACTCGATTCCCTCACGAGCTGCCCTCACCAGGCATGACCTCTCCTGCAGGGTCGGAACATCAGCCACCCTCCAGACAAAATGAGGCACAGCTATAAAAGGCCACACTTCTGACCCTTCCCCAAGAAGACAGCGAGCCAAGAGGCAACTGCCAGCATATGGCTTCTCTGATCCCAGCCCCAACATCTGCCTGGTTTCCATTCGAACCCAGAATCCCTTTTGTACTCCCTCTTTAGCAAAGGGAGGCACTGGCTGTTCACTGGCCTGGTTTGGTACATTCACAGTGCAGTTCAACTTGGGAGGCGTCCCCAGATCTCTGTATTTTTCCCAAAATAAAGTACTCTTGCCTAGGAGAGTTCAAAAGTCCAGTTTTTGTTTTCCAGGAGATACACATATGTCACTGAATTTCACTGAGCTTTCACTGAACAGTTGAAAACAGTGCTTTGTCCTGCTGAAAGACGCTCTGAAGAGTTTCCAACATTGGCTAGTTCTTTTAAGATACTCCTTAATCCTAAAATATTAAGCACTTTTATAGGGTGGTCTGGGTAGGATTTGCAGCTCATTGTGTTTAAGAGGCCTTTGGAACAATAACAACAAACGAAGTTTTATATTTGTTCACCTAAGTAGGAAAACCCCAATTATTTAAAGGTAGTATACACTCCAAAAATCATACCCAGCTCCCTCAGGGTGATTACTTCATTGACCTATGCAAACACCTACATGCTAACACAAACCCATGCAAATAAGACAAATTACATGACTTAGCAGAGAGGGGCTTTTTTCAGATCTTGAGCACTGAGTGAAGATCACCTACCTACATTACTTTTACAGTCACTGAAGAAAGGTGTTTCCACAAACAAACCTGATTTTGGCTATTTCTGAACTGCAGCACTTTGTTGCTTCTGGCACCAATTGCACATCCTGGCAAATCCTTGAGACATCAGGTGGAGACTGAAATGTTACTGTTCCCCTGCTCAACACAGAGCTCTCTGCTACCACGTCCCAAAGACTGACTGCCAGTCAGAGACCTGAAGCAGCAAGCACACTACAGAGAAGTTGGAATGAGCTCATTCTCTGAATGGCTTTTTTAAAGGTTGGATCATTTTTCAAGTTGACAAAGAGGAAATGCAGGAAGTTAGTCTTCTTTACCTATAATCCTTTGTGAGTACTCCCATCCCACCAAGGATGTCTGTTGCAGTGACACAGCTGATAGATTTTTACACAGGCTATAACCTCTCTTCATGCAGCATTTTTTGGCAAAGCTCTAGAATAGGCATGTTATTATTTTATGCAGCAAATACAATATAGAATTATTGCTGCTGTGTTAAAAAAATGTTGTAAGTATGGGCATAAACAAAGTTGAATATTCAAGTGAATCAAACTTCTCATTTCAAATGCAGTGAGGTTCTGTCACTTTCAGACTGACTACTATCCAAGGCAATATAAATAAAATGGGGATTTCCACAAAAAACCCAGACTATGCTCTACTGAAAATACATTTACATTGCGCTTATAAGAAACTTCTGCATAACCAAGAGGTGTATTCTTGCAGACACATTTTCACATAAACCTTAACCTGAAATACACTTTCATTATACCACCAAGATTTAAAAATGTGTTTTGAAAAGATATATAGTACAACAGCCCAGTCTGACCACACTGGAAATATTTTAAAAGTTGACTGCTGAAAGGTAATAGAAATAACAGTTCACAAACACCACACCTACGTGAAGTAGTAACTTTTCAGTATGACCAATGAAAGAGCTCAGGACCAGCGAGTTCACGTCATTGTTTCCTGCCTGTGAAGAGGAGCTATTTTAGCCAAGTGAAGCTGAGCAAAGAAGAGGAAGTCTAAACCTTCTACAGATTTGGGGCCATGAAAGGAACATCTCTGAAGAAACTTTGTGGTGCACAAAAGGTGAGTAACAACCCCTTATGCTGTGCTAACAAACTAACTTGGATGTTTATGCATGTGGCTAAGATAGACTTCTTTGTTCAGAAACCAAACGTGGGCATTAATCCTAGAACTAATGAAAAGATATTTAATTCTTTATGCACTTTCAAAATATCACCAGCATTCTATAAATAACATTTAAAGAAAATTGACTGCATTTGTAAAAGCATAGTACCATAAATACTGTTGCTCAGGATTTGAACAAAAAATTCAAAAACATGCAATAAATGAAAACATTAGTAAGTACACTTATCACTAAACGAAAAATGTTTGTTTTCATTAAACTAAAACCAGGAGAAGATCTTGTTGCTTGGTCTTTCTGTGCTTCACTGAAAGTCATGTCTTCCCTAGGGAAATGTGAGCAAGTGTAAGGGACAGACAAAGAAAAAAAAGGGGGATTAGGAAGAGAGAGAAACACATGGTCCTTTAAATGGAACCACTGTTACCTAACTCATAGTAAGAATCTGGAGGAAAAGATTTAATTGTGATTTTGTTATGAAAGTCTTTGTTATCATACACTGCACCTAGATGCCCTTTACGATTCACATTCGACATTCAGAACGTCAGTTATCATTAAAAAATTTAAATATTGACAAAACATAAAAAAACAATGGAGGAATCATTCAGAATTAACACAGACAAGACTTCCAAAAACCAGTGACTCCAGGGGCTCTTCAGCAAGCCCTTTAATCAATATCAGTACTTAAATGTCCCCATTATGAAAAACAGCAACTAGGGCAAAACCATGCACCCAGAGATCTGCTTGGGCTGAGATTTCAACCTGAACTTCATTCAGACAAGTACTGATGAAAAAACAGAATATCTCTATTCATGTATAAATGCAGACAGGTAACTATATGCTTTTTTAAAATCCCAGTATTTCTTAGCTACATAAATGTTACATTTTAGATTCTTAAAAATTAACCGGCATGTATTTAAACTCACAACGTTTGGAAATAATGTCTCCAACAATCAATCAAAAGAATTAAAGAAAAAACCCCAAACCAAACAAACCCTTTTTTTATTACAGCAGGCCCATTCTTTGATATATCTCAAAACTGTCATGAACTTGAAATAAGCAGCCAACAAGTCATGGAACCCCTGGTTTTCCTGATAGAAGCTCACCAGATTCAGCCTCCTCCCTTCCCATCAACTTCCTCCTACTGGTTATTTTGAAAACATGACCTGACCAGAAACAATTACAGTCACTGCAAATCCAAAGGAGAGAAGAGCAAAACCAAAACCAAAACCAAACTCCATGATGTTTATTAATATTCCAGTGAATTCCTCTCTCCATCCTATACATTACTACTCAATTCACCTGCTAAATCAGTGAGGATACTGAGCTGGGTAGTTGTGTACAATGTCACACACAATCACTAGCAAGAGAGAAAAAAAACCAACAGAACAAAAGAGAAAGAAAACTCCACTTAAAATGTGCAAGGGTGGGGGAGAGGTGTGTATTAAGCAACATTTGGACAACTAGAAGCAACAGTAATGAAAGTGGACAGTGTGATAGATAATATTTTAACTGTGCTACTAGCATGTGCACAAAATTTTTAAGCACATGCCATCTAACTTTCAATAAAGTCTGCTATCATTCCCTAATTCTTTTATTTTTCTTGTTTTTAGAGTTCTTCACACAATGAGGAATTTTAGAGGTACTCATACAGATGCCCTCCAAACCTCTTTTTTTGCATTACATGCACAGCTTTTCCCATACAAAACATAAATTCTGTTCCATGTTCTAATGACCTCATCTGAGCAGAAAACATGTCTTTTTTTTGTTTTGTACACCTGAAAAAAAGACTTTGAAGTTTAGGGTTAGATATTTCTATGCATAACCATTTTATCTATCTGTAATCTGGAGAATTTTAAGAAAATTAGAAGCACAAACTTCGTATTCTAAGGCAGAAACTAACGTATATAAAAGATTTAACAGGTCATATTTAAGTTAGTTACTCCATGGGTATTCTTCTCAGATGCAGCTGGTATTTGTCAGTGTCAAACCAGGATGCTAGACTAATAAACACTGATTCAATCCCCTGCATTCCTGTAGCACTGAGGAAGTATTTGGTAACATTACAGAAAAAGCATTAACCAGATGAGCAGTAACAATAAACCTTTTTTTAATGCATTCCTCACTTCTGGAGATAAAACACAGAGGACCTATGCACTCTTCTGCTCTTGAGAACAGATCTGGTGCCTAACCAATACTGTAGAACTTCCTTGGCTGTTTGTCACAAGTGGGAAGATCAGACAAACAACCAACTCTTTCCTCCTTCTCCTCCTCCTCTTCACAAAGCTGCCCCAGGGCTGGGTAAAAGGCCAAACAAGAGGAACCTTCCCACACGAAGTAATGAAATTGTGACCACAGTGAGGGCCAGGAAAGTGCTGGGGGTGAAGGTTAAACAAAACACTCAAGCAAACACCAAGTAAAGTCTGCTGTCCTCGTGGGGCTCCAGAGCAAACCAGGGATAATCTCCTTCAGCTCTCATCACCTCAGCCTGCACAGTGACATTTCAGATGTCCAAGTCCCATGACCAACAAGCTGGAAGAAGCAACACAACTGTGCTCTGGGGCAGCTGGCTACCAGCCAGCAACTTTTTCCCCAAATACTGTTCCCATATGGCCTGGTCAGAGACTGTGCTGTTTCCCATCTTTTTATTTTTTTTAAATATGAAGTATATTAGTCTATTCATCTCATTCATATGTTGGGTGGGTGGTTCTGATGCCCTGGGGTTAAATACTGTGTTGGAAGCTGTGGAGCTACTAAGACAGTTGTTGAGTGTCTTTTATGAACAACGCCAGGAACCTGTTCTTTTGGGAGTGAAGCAGTTTCTACACAGATAAAAGGCAAAGTCAGTACTTCTCTCTGCGTATCCAAATGTCACTGCATGCCATGCCTCACTTGTCTCACTTCATAACTAGTTTTAATCAAGAATTTTTGAACAGGGACAACTTGATGAAATACTTTCTTTAGAAAAGTGCACTCATAGCTCAAATACAACTGTTTCAATCTAATTACCAGCTACTGACACACAACTTGAAGTGTCAATCTTGACTTTTTGTTTCCTTACATAAAAACTCTCTTAAGTAGCTAAAATATTTTATTAAAGCATGCTTGTAAATACTATTTTTCACAAGTCTGACAGTACATATATTTCCCTTGGAGCATGATAATGTATTTGCAGTAAGAAAAAGCAACAAAGCTAGCACATGTTTACAGCTAAACAAAACAGTGTCATCACTAAACACCATGCTAAAACAATCTCCCTGTTCGTTTTTAAAGATAGATTTTATTTGACTGAGAATAACTTCCCATATTTTATCTAATTTTAGGGTATTTATGGAGTGCAACAACTGTTCCTAATTTCCATTAAACTATGACGCCTGAAAATCCCCACCCTGAGGAATACAGGATTGCATCACTGATCTTCTACAGTTTTGTGTTCATAGTGGGATTGCTGGTGAATGCCACCGCACTATGGGTGTTCAGCTGCACTACCAAGAAGAGAACAACTATAACTGTATATATGATGAATGTTGCATTACTTGACATAATTTTTATATTTTCCTTGCCATTTCGGATAATCTACCATGGGAGAGAAAGGTGGCCTTTTGGAGACACGTTCTGTCGGGTCATGGGTGCCTTCACTGTGTTTTACCCAGCCATTGCTCTGTGGCTGCTCGCTTTTATCAGCCTAGACAGGTTCATGGCCATCGTGCAGCCCAAACACGTCAAAGAACTAAAAAATACAAAAAAAGCTGTGCTGGCTTGCACTGGAATCTGGATAATGACCCTGGCAACAACATCCCCATTGCTGTTTTTACAATCTGATCCAGACCAAGCCTCAAATTTCACCACCTGCATGAAAATGCTTGATATCATCCACTTAAAGGAAGTAAATACACTGAACTTTAGTCGCTTGCTTTTTTTCTTTTTGATCCCCTTGTTTATCATGATGGGGTGTTACCTAGTCATTATTTACAATTTCATTCATGGCAAGACTTCCAAACTGAAGCCCAAGGCCAAGGAGAGATCCATAAGAATTATAGTTACTCTGATTGCTCAGGTACTCATCTGCTTTGTACCGTTCCACATATGCTTCGCCTTCCTGATGCTGCAAGAGGAAAATACAAGTTACAATCCCTGGGCAGCCTTTACCACCTTTCTCATGAATCTCAGTACATGCTTGGATGTTATACTGTACTACATTGTTTCTAAACAATTCCAGGCAAGAGTCATCAGTGTCATCCTTTACCGCAATTACCTTCGAAGTGTGCGCAGGAAAAGTTTTCGAACTGGAAGTGTAAGATCACTCAATAATTTGAACAGTGAAATGATATAAAAAGAGAAAAAATGTCAGGGGACTTCTACAATGCAAACAAGTGATTTATTTTCCAAATTCTAGCACTTGACTACACAGAAAAATGATCCATAACCAGAAGTAACAGATATATTTGTTGCACTGTAAATATGACAGAAGCAGAATAATAATTGCACCTCTTTTTATTTGCTCAACATCTTTTGTTGTTTCACCTGAAATGAACTAAAACCTAGCATCAGTGTTAAACTTTCCAAAGCTTTTGTCACCTCAAAAGACTGTGAATGTTGTCAGACATGAAAGTGACTATTAATATAATAAAGTAGACACCACTGAAGAATTGTGATGCAATGTATATATTAATTTTTTATATTTGCATAATCAAACGCTCCTGAGACTACTGTATATCCCACACTTCTAAAATTAACTTCATTCTCTCAAGAGAAATGTCAGCATGACTTAAAGAGAAGGCATATGTAGGTAAAATTTATACTTCATTTAATTAAAAACTTATTTGATGCAGATTTCTTTGTAACTCACTACATTCTGCAGTCATAAAAACACCATCAAAGGGTATAATGGTCAAACTGTTCATTACCTATCTGTGAGTATGATGTGCACATCTACTACACCCTACTTTTGCACAAAGCAGGTTTCTACACATATGGAATATGAACTTGTCCAGACACACTAGCAGCCTATGGCCTAGCAACAAACACGATGAGTAACTGCAGTAGCTACTCAAGCTTTCAACTCCTTTTGAATATTTCAAACACAATGAAAAATGCATCTGTATAATATCAAGCACATGATTTTTGTCCCTTAACAACTCAGTCTTTAACTACTTGCAACAGACATTCCGGAAAAGTAGAAATAAAAGAAGTCTAATATGGTGTTTAATATTAAAAATCTTACTCCAAGAGCTTTTATTACCTCAGTGTGCAACATTCAAACTCAAGTCTGTATGAGGCTGATCTCACCTACCAGAAGCTTAACCACAAAGGGTTGCAAGTTCTATGGTTCTACTGTAACATGCACGTCTTTTATTAAGTACAGGAATGTCAAATATAGGTTATGCAAAACTGAACCAGTGAACACCTTAAAGCTGTAAGAACTTCAACTGCAAGCACTAGAGTAACATGCTCTAGTACTCAACTTTTGAAACACATATGAAATACCAGTAGGAAATGCACAGGCATTTAAAAGTGAACATAAACCACGTGACTTACAGTTCTGTTGCCCTTCTGAGTTAAGAAAGAAATCAGCACAACCTGATTTCAGTTTTTAGATTTATGAATTGAACGAAACCAAACAATTTAGACCGAACAAATTCAGCAATAATATGTGCACTGCAAGCCATGCTGCAATCATGTTCGCAGGGGAAATGGGACTAACAGAATGGAAACTAATCATTACATGGATAAATTATAAATTAAACACAAATCATAACTAATAAATAAATGTTTGAAATTTTAATAGTTCTCCTAAAAACCTTTACACTTTAGATCAAAAGAGGATTAAATTAAAATTGAAGTGTTACATGAAGAACAGTTTTTTAAATTAAAATCTTCATAAAACAACCCCTTGAAACTATATCCAAAAAAAACAATTCATTAGGAGCTACTTACAAACCAGAAGGCAAGCTGTTGATGGTGATGCCAAATATATACTGAGTGATTTCTACAAGGAGAAGATCAAACAAAGCTGAGAGCATCCAAGCGCCCAGTAAAAAAGACTGGAAATAAAAAGGTTAATTTGAATCAATTCAACAGTTTAAAAATAAGGTTTAAATATATCTCTAAATGTAAGAATAAACAAGAAAACCACTATACTAGTTCAACTAAGACAAATACAATCTTTAACACAATGTAATTCCAGGTCTACTTGTCTAGATCCTGAAGAATGAAGAGTATGATTTGTTTCCAACATTAAATTCTATGGGTCTGATATCTTTCAACTGATACAGCTGCAAAGAATATTTCACTGACATCAAGATATTATCAATATAAATTTAAATTTATGAAAACCAAATTATCTTTAGAAACTCTTAACATATATTTCTATACAACATGCTAGAAATAAAACTGCATCCAAGACTAGAAGACTAAACAGTATAGAAAAGTTTCTATTTAAAAAAACCCTCCAAACTGGAACTTACTGAAAATTTTCTGCTGCCATATCTTCTTTCAAATATTCTGAAGTTGTAAATGAGCAGACTGCTGCAGAACGTGTCTTTCAAATCAAGACATATTGTTCTTCCACATACAAGTCTCCAGATCTGGAAGGTTAATGATCACCACGTTAAGCCTCTCTTCCTTCAAGGAAATTCTTTACAGAATTTGTGCTCAGAGGCAATGTAATACTGGAGTCAGATAACAGAAATGCAGCACATTTAAGGAGGTAAATACACAGAGTAGAATGTTACTGAGAGTTCAAGAAATCTCTTTTAAAATACAATATTTTCAAGGCAGATGTCTAACTGTTAAAACAAATCTACATTTGAAATTAAATCAAATACACTTTCATGTCCCTAGTTTACATTTACAAATAAAAATGTAAATTTAGAATTTAGAATTAGAAAAAAAATATTTTTGAAGCAACCTCTAGATATAAACTAGTCCAGTGTAACTGTTCCAAGAAGGTCTAATGAGATCCACCTGCTGAGGGCCATGTCAAGTTGAGTCTTGAACACCTCTGAGAACTGTTCCTCTGTTCCATCAGTCTTACAGTAAAAACCTTTTTCTTTAAATGAAATTTCTTGTATTTCATGCCCATAGCCTCTTGTCCTTTCACTGGGCTTGGCTCCCTCTTTTTTGCTCCCTCACATTAAGTATTTACACACACTGGTAAGACCTACCCTAAACCTTCTCTTCTCCAGGCTAAACAATCTCAGCTCTCTCAGCCTCTCCTTACACATCAAAATGCTGCAGCCCCTGACCAGCCTGGTGGCCCTCCACTGGACTCCCTGCAGTATGTCAAGGTCAATTTTGTATTCAGGTGCCCAGCACAAAGCACAACACTTTCGATGTGGTCTCACTGAGTTTGAGTAGAGATGATCACCATCCAGGCCTCCTTGTGAGGTTCTTGGTAACGCAGCCCAGGATGCTGTTGGGCTTCTCAGCCACAGTGCTGCATTGCTGGGTCATGGTCAACTTCAGTCTCCACCAGGACCCTCAGGGCCTGTTCCCTAAAGCCATTTCCAGCTGCTCAGCCCACAGCTTGTACTGGTGCATGGTGTCACTCCTCTCTGATGCAGGACTTTGCACTTGCCTTTGCTGAACTAAGGTTCCTATTGACCCTTTTCTCCCCCTCTAAAACCAGAACTAATGGGTGTAACAACTACAAATTCAAGTTTTACATCACCCACAGGCTTGTTGAGAGCACATTATGTCCTACTGTTCAACTTATGAATGAAGACACTACACAGTATTGGCCCCTATCCACTTCACTGAGCCACGTCTCTCATCTTGTACTTCATCAGTGTGTCTGAGGATGTTATGGCAGATGTATAAAAAGCTACACTAAGGTCAAAATAAACAACATCCACTTATCTTCCATCATCCACCAAGACAGCCATCCACCTCATCACAGACAGCTACTTGGTCAGTCAGTAAATCGACTTCATAAATCTATGCTGACTATCCTCAGTCACTTTATTGTTCCTTGTGTCTATGAAAATTAATTCTAGGAGGACTTGTTTCTTGATGGTTCCAGTGATATAGAAGGTGCTGACTGGCCTGTACTTCCCAAAGTGAGCTCGTAGCCCTGCCGTGACATATGACCTTTAATTCCTCTTAGTTGTTCCCTGTGTCACATGCACTGATGTACAGACACCTCAGAGAGGCACCCAGTCATGCTGATTTCCCAGAAAACATGAATGTTCCATGTAATGCTGTCCCATAGGCACTTCCTTATTTATGTTAAGTAGTATTTATGAGGTAGGTTCTTTATAGTCCTGTTTTGCTGATTACAAGATCCCTTCTGTTCATGTCATCCTGTCATTCATATCAAGCCTTTGCTGACTAACCCAGGGCACTGTCTCCTCACTTGACTGTGGGTTGTCATGTCCCTCCTGTGTTGTTCCTGTCTTAATGTTCTCCTCACCAGACTGGCCTGACTGTTAGCAAAGATGCCTTTGTCTCACTTGGTCAAGTGAATCCCATTTCTTCCAAGTAGTCCTCAATTCCCAGAGAGGGTCCCATGGGCACAAGCCCCAAACTGTTGCTGCTGACACCAGCTATGCAACCAGTTGTGACCCACAGGATCTGTGCACTTCACCTGACTGGTTGCTCTCAGTCACCTCTGTGTCCTGCACATCTTGAGAAAATGCTTCGAAAAAGATTTGCTCCTTGACCTTCCTAGGGACTAAGGTAAGGCTGAGTGGCCTGATGTTAACTGGATCTTCCTTACTGCCCTTCCCAAAGATGTGTGACTCTTGCCTTTCTCCAGTCATTGGGTACCTCCAATTGTCATGACAATTTAAAGTTGCTAGAGAAACTCTCCCAATTACACTGCAGCTCTCTGCTTAGAGAAACTTTCCTTGCTGCACTCCATCGCTCGCTGGTTTCCAGCTCAGCTTTGGATTTCCCTGCTTTCTTTCCTAAGCCACAGCCTGCTGGGCACTCTCACCTCTCTTACACTTCTCAAGGTCTTTAGGCCTCAACACATGCTTGTGCCTCTAACTCCCCCAGCACAGCCAAGAACTGAACAAGAAGTGGAACCTCACCATTCTCACTGCCCCACATCAACATGTCCAGTTTTAAATCCTAGCTTGAGTGCCAGCCCTCCTGAAATCCAGACTGGCAGGACTGTGACCTTGCAGCTGAATATTTCCTGACATGCATTAACTAAACAGTGCTCACACAGACTATGAAAGGGTCTAGCTTAATTGCTCTTTGCTTTAGCCATCTTAAAAAATACCTAGATTTGATGTAATGACTATCTTCATTTTACACACAGCATCTTTGCTGCTCTAGAGTGTCCCCTGTATGGACACAAAGACCTTTTGGACAGCACATATCTTGCCTTCCAAATCAAATGTACCTTTATTTCCTGTGCTCTCTACCAGCTTTAAGAAGTGTTAAAATCCCACATCCAAAATGGTTGTTCAGCCCCTGAAAAAATTCCTTTCCATTAAACACATCCTTGCAGGTGAATTTATTCTAAACAAATTTTCTTTTAGGAGTTCTCATTTGAATACTGGCATCAGACAGGAGTTAAACAATCTGCTTTCCATGATCACAGAGGTACACAATTATGTAGTAAGTAGCTTATTCCAAAGGCTATGGCAGTAAGTGAAACAATCTCATGAAATTAAAAATCCAAACTCACAAATCCCCCAAAGCACCACAATTAAAGTGTCATTGCTTTTACAGATACTTGCAAATGTTTATGGTTAAGACACAGTAAAGATGGTTTCTTTGAATAAAACACAGCTACTACTGTTTTTCAGTAGATCAAACATATGGAAAGAGAGGATTCCTCTAAAGATAAACTGGAAAACAAACAAACAAATTGCAAACCCCCACAATTTCCATTTAAAACTTGAATAGTTTCTCATCCTTTTTCATCCCCCTCCCCAAACACTTGGCTGTAACATTTTTAAAAGGCAGACATCATTTATGTATTTTCACTGCACAGCATTAGCAAGACATTTGGAAAATATGAGTAGTGCTCTTGCAGAGCTGTAATTTATTATTACAATAAAGTTCTTGTTCCTGACAAGAAAGATTACAGAGAGTGCAACAGCAGAGTATCACTAGCTAGGTCTAATAATCTTTTAAAACTTAAAGGCTACAGCTGGCATCCTCAAAGACATTAGTTTGACTACATACCCTTTTTTCATGGAGCTGTAAAATCTGCAGGGTAAGATAAACACAGAAGGATTTGCTGACCCTTCTCTGCTGAACAGTAGTTTGCCACTTCCAAAAATTAAAACACCCCAAAACAAATCCCCACAGAACTTATCTAATCACTTTTACTTTAACAATTGGAGCTGATACTACAGGATCCTTAATTAAGCTTAAAATAAGACCTTGCAAGAGAAAACACCTAAAAAACAGAGTATCTTAGTTTGAAACAGGAATAAGTAAGAAATGTCTAGTAAAAAATTAACCAATTCAGCCAGCTACTGAGGAGCATGACAAACTCCCCCATCACCTGGAATCTTCAAATTAGAAGCAGCAGTTCTATTCAAGAGGCAAAGTGTAGTTCTCCACAACAAACTACAACAGAAGTTACAGAATGAAAGTTAAAATAAACCATATATAATCAGAGTGCCTAATTACAATAGCCTTCTTCAGTCTCAAAAACTAAGTGTAATATGATACTGACATTCGTACCAAAATACTTGTATTATTAAATGGGTTAAATCACACTTCATTCACACCAAGTTTCCAAATGCCAGTGCCTGAAAGGAAAAATTACACACACCAAATAATTTCCCAGACAAGACAAAGAAGTGAAAAGCTATGTTGATTGTTTCAGATCAGCTTTTCTCATGTTTTCCAAAAGATAGCATACTGGGGTGACATAAAAAATGTTAAGAACAAGCGGGTCTACAGCACTGAACAAAGGGAAAGAACCAGAGGAGAAACAGACTGGGTAAAAAATTGCATAGCAGACCACAGCTTGCAGTCTTTTTTCACACAAAATGAACAGACTCTTACCTGAAAATCCTCTTTTACAGCTTGTAGGTTATATGCAAAGAACTTCTGATAATGTTGGAAGAGTAGAGTCAATAGAACTGAGATGGCACTTGGGACTAGTAACAAACTCTTTGACAAAGGCGCTTTATCTTAAAGACAAAACAAACAAACAAACCCTTTTAGAGAAGAGTCTTTCACATTCAAAAAGTGACATTTCCAGATGACTGGAAGGTGTAACAGCAGTGACACCACCTCGACTTTTTAGCTCAACAACTTCCCAAGTTCTCAAAAACTTGCAAATACAAAGGAAGAACATACTAGCCAAAGGAAATCTTTAGAGATATTAATGGCAGTTACATATTAACCAGACATTTTGTCTCCAACACTGTCTCATGAAATTGTTTGGTTATACTTAAACCTAAGTTCTCAGCACCTACAGAGGTCATGCATTCCTATACTGTCCCCCTAAGGCTCAATTACATTTCAGGAAATAAAATACTGACTTTTTTTTCTAGCAAAATATAGATGCACGTCTAGTTAAAACAAATACTTCTGTTTCCTTTGCATTAGGCATTAAGATTACCTTCTATCTTAGAGACTATGAAACAGGAACCACCTGAATAAATTGACCTTCTGTCCACTGCACTTAGATCCACCATTCAAGGAAACATATCTGAGTCAATTTACATGATATTAATCTTCCTTCCATTCAGTCATTAAAAGTATTCATAAAAAAATTATTAGAATCACGATGTTTGTGAAATCAGAACTTCTTTCCCTCTAGGAGCATGACTTTCAGAAAGGACACTCAGAAGAAAGCAAGCAAAGAACAGAAAAATCTGCAAGACACATTTACTAAAAGCTGCCAAGTGGAATATATACCAGGATACCCAGCTGAGTATACCCAGCAGTTCATCCTAACCTGGTGGTGCAGCTGATGCAATAAAACACAAACTCTTGCCCAACAGTTCAAGCCAATACAGAGACTCTGAAATATTATTTATTCTATTACTTTTATCCTTTTCACACATGCAACCTGAATCACATTTACCTCCTTCCCAAACACCTCACTTATAGCACAGAATCCATTCATTTTCAGACAACTATTTTTGCAGGGTATTACAAAATTTGTAGCTCTACTGTCATTTTTCTCAAGATAATAAAAGGAGCTATGAGATTACTTTGGAAGTACTAATGGGAAGTAAAAGCAAGAGCACAGGAGGAAAAAACCTGCCTGAAACAGCATACTACAAGAAACACTTAGTACTGTCCAGATTAAAGTGACTATCATGACAATTTTTTCAACATCTGCTGCACACAAGAACCGTGAACTGCTAGGAAAAGAACATGGTAATAGACACCAGAACAAAGATTTTAATTATGGCACAATCCCACTACCATGGAAAATATGGTTCTTGCTAGATAACTTAGGCATGATCCTCATCCAAGTATTAACTGATGACATAAAGAATGACTTTGATGGGACTCTTAGCTGTTCACCACCTTGAAGTCTGCAGTCTTTCGATGTTTGCCAGGTGAAGAAAACATCTCTGTATCATAACAAAAACCTACTTAAAACCCTTAATTCAGTCCAAAACCATAACTTTTGAGTTGATTATTTAAACATGCAGTTTCCTTAATCCATTTCAGCAAGTAATGCCTTGAAGAACTATCCTTTTATAGAAATTAGTCAGTGACTTGCATTGACACAGGCTGATGTTACTCTGCTAACCATAAACTCTGCTTTTATGATTATGTGAGACATCCAGGCAGAAAGTCTGGCTGATTTTTGGTTTTTTTTTTAATGCAAGAAAACCGTCCACCTTTCAATCTAATATCTTTCTTTGTAATTTTTTTGCTCTCAAAAAATAAGGTCTATAATCTTTGGACAGCCATTTTAAAAACTATTCCTTCCTCTGATTCAGTTGGGCTTTTCAAAACTGAAGCCATCCAAGTACTGTAGAACACTGGGGGGAAAAAACAAGCTGGAACTTCCTGAAAGTTACTATGCAGACAATGCACACACATATTCACTTGACACCTCAAGCAATACTCCTGTAGTTAACTCAGTTAAATTAACATTTCTTAATGTGAAAAGGTCAATTTTATAATCAGGACACAGTTTTTTTCATACTTGAAAGTACAGCCTAAATCAGAACAATTGTAGCAGAAACAACAGTAGACACTTCTGAACTAAGGTTTGATAAAACTTGTTATTTTACCATGAAATGCATTTACGTCATTTAATGAATTTTAAGAAACTTTCACAAGAAGTCATTAATTCTGTAACACTCTTTACATAAGCATCACATCACCACAAAGAAACATGACAAAATCTCTAGATATCCTACCATGACCATGTTTTCTATACAGATTTAATATGTAGATTTTACTGCAATTTTTATCATTAGATAATTTTTACATTACAGGTAATATACACTTGAAATACATGATCGTATCAAGTTAATTCCTCATTTGAATGCATTCAAAAATAACCAATGATCAGAACCTTATCTGTTTTCTCCACAAGTGTGAACACACATTTTAATTAAGAGTCTCCTTTTAGCTTTCAGCTTAGACACTTTAAACCTTGATATAGAGGAAAAGAACTTATTATTAGACATGCCACCAAGTGAAAACCACAGAAGCATCTAACCCATGAATGTGACAGTCACCCACAGGGAACATCACATGAGTAATGGAAACTTCTACTCTCCAGCTTCTCATAACGTCACCATGCTTGCTAAGTTTATTCTTGTCTGGTGAACTTGAAAAATATAATAATGCATCTTCTGAAATTCTTCTGCAAGTGTTTCACTGCACAGTGAAGCAGTTTGCTTTATCCCTCAACAGCATATGTATCCTTATCAAGGACTGCCGTGAGGTCACAGTGAAGGAGCAACCTTCCCACTGCCATGGAACGTGTCAGCCACGTCAGACCAAAAATTTACTAACAATCCCACATTTTGCACAAACAGGCATTCTGCCATCCAAGTCAAATTCCTTACTTACAATGCAAAAGTAAAATTTAGAAAGCCAAATTCTAGTCCAATGGGTATGCAACCATGTGTGAGATGGAAACATGTACCACCAACCTACCAGGACACCAGTGTCTCCTGGCAGCACCAATGCAAATGTGCACAGGAAGGAGGAAACACAGTGCCTTTATACCACTTGGAGAAAGTAGAATGAAAGGACAAACTCTTGTTTTGACCTTGAAAGTTAAAATGTATCAAATACTGTCTTCAAAGGTCTTGGAATAAATTTGCAATCCCAAAGTACTCCTTAAGTGGCACTACTTTCAAACAACAGACAGTAATAATACCGGTGCTGCAACACACCTACTGAGTGTCCACCTAAGTACACAGAGAGATTCTATTAACAGCCAGCAGAATATGCCCATGCCATGATGAAGAGCAAGGAATCAGCTTTCACTACAGATCTTTGCTTCCTCCTGGTGCAGTGGAGAAGTTTCCCCCTCAAAACTGCCCTCATGATCTCATGGGCAAGTGTCCCAACCTTCATGCTACCAACCATGCAATGTGAAGCTGATCCTAAAATGTGACATGAGAAAAACACCTCTAAGTCTCCACATTCCACCCCTGCACTTATTGCAAAGCTCACAAATCCTCTTCTTTCACAACCTACTATACTTTTGGCTGCCAGTACCACTTTTAAAGTACAGAGAGTTAAGGATACACGTGTCCATCTGTCACAAACAGAGGGGGAGGTTTACGGCACAACTGATGGAGCTGCAGCTTCAGAAGCCACCACTGCACTAATGACAAGAATAAGAATTTTTGAAATGATCTCCTGTTCCTTGCCTGTTCATTACTCACAGATGAAGAGACAGCAGATGGGCATATCAAAACAGGCAGCCAGACCAAGACACTGTTGCAGAAGAGCTCTTGGGGAAACAACTTCACCCCCTGGACTGCTGTTCCAGGCCTGAGACTCAAGTGTTGACTTGAAAGAGGACTTCATTGCCAGCTGATGAGCAGTGGCTGAAGAAGCTCAAGTTATTTCAGGGTAATTTCTTTGGGGACCCCTCTTGAGCTTACACCACAGCTGCAGACAAAACGTGGTGTGTAACAGCTCTTTTTTTGCACTATCACTCACAACCTTCCCAAACCCAGCTGCTGTAAGGCAGACACGTCACTTTGATACAGACAATTAACTGCTGGGGGCTATAATGGCATGAAATACCCAAAACCCACTTTTTTTAATGCTGATACACAAGATCTGTGAGTCTTTCAAACCAGAACTGAACACATCTGAATGCACAGTACTTCCCAAATGCACTTATGGAATCTGCATTTTACGTGGTTGTTTTTCCTGCATTAAACCCTCATGCAGAAATTAATCTATTGCATTCTAAGACCTGTCCAAGAACTTGCAGTGGGTTCACCAGTCAACAGTGATGTTTGATTGCAAGTGAAAACAGTAAGAGAGTATCACTACAGGAACAGTTTTTCACCAAATGTTTATTAGCTTAATGCAGAGGCTGAGAGGTGAACAACATTAGTATTAAGAAAGTCAACAAAGAAACCTGTGATCATGCTTTAAATCAATCTCTCAAAGGCACAGGTAATACTGTAATCAAACCACTTTCCTATTTGCTTTTTCCACATTTGCTGTTTGGAAAACTGCTGGGTATAGCCTAGGTCACAAACTATTAAAAAAGAAGAGGGATATACAAAGAGAAAAAAAAAAAAGAAGAAAACCTTTGCTTCTAAAAGCAACACTTGAAATAGAAACAGAATCAGGTTGAAAGTAACAAAAATACCCCATTGAGCTGGCTTTTCTTCCTTCCAACCAGAGAGCCATTTTACCATACTACTTTTAGCATACAGTGTGAGAAATACCAGGTATGGCTACACCACAAGACCATGTGGAGGTCTCCACACCAGCCTGAAATGAGCTAGCTCTGCAGCAGCAGAATAGCCACAGTTTTGTGGCCTTCAGTGCTTCCCTATACAAAGAGCTCAGGCTAACCCATCTGCACTGTGGCATGCTGATGTGCAAGCTAATTTGCTTACCCATACCATACTGTAGTGCATAATATTGTTATGCAAAAGTCTTACGTATTCAATACATGCTTCATTTTTCCTTCAGTCATACCACAAAGCACAAATTTACATAGCTTTTTTATTTTCCTCATGCCTCTGCACAACATAGCTCAGTCCTGCCAGTTATGCAAGCAGAGGAGCACAGAGATCCCTTCTTGCCTTGGGGATTTTTAACAAATTGCTAGCACTGCATTACAAAGTTCACAGAGAGGTAAAAGCCTAACTTGCACTAGAGATTTCAAAGGATTCTATCCCCTACAAGCAAGAAGTAGCTTGTGTGCAGCAGTCAAAGTAGTTAAATATTTTCCAGATGTAACAAGTGGAAACACAGGCTCAAATTTTACCTTAATAAAGACTAACTCTAGCAGGCTTTCCTACTACGCTCCTGTGCAGTACATACATAGCATGAAAAATACAGGGAGGGGATATTACAATGTCTGCAGGAAGATTTGGTGTTGGTCTAACTGGTTTAAATTGTTGGTAAGACTTTTGTGTCTTACAATGGAATTCCTGTATCCTACTTCGCTCCTGGGACACAGCACGTTGGCAAACTAAGCACCACTACAGTAAAGCAAACAGGCAGCCCAGAGTCAGACTTCACACACTCCTGGGAGCCTTTGCTGAAGTGCTGAAGTGTTCCAGCAGCGTTGTTCACGGGACCAAAGCTGCCACCAGACTGCAACACGAGCATCCAGCCCGGGTGTGGCTCCACAGCCCAGCACTCTGAACGCAGAGTGCTGCTGACAAGTCAGCTCAGCCGGGTTAGTGCTTCGATAAGCCATTTGAATATCTCTGTGCTGTGTCTCCTACAGCATCCAGAGTCACTGGTTCATTTTTCCAGGGCATACCAGCTCCTCCAATATTCCAGATAACAGAAAGTTTTCCACAGCAGGGGCAAACTGTCCTTTTAAATGGTGGTGTTGTTCCTTGGCTTCCCTGTCTCATAGTTATACCATGTACCAGGTATGTTTATTTGCACATTTACATCTCCTCATCCAAAGTCTGCCAGAGATGGCACACCAGGCTCCAGGAGCCTTCAAGTGTGACCCATCACGATTGTTCTTATTGCTGCTGAACCAGGTGACCACTTATTTTATCTAAGGTCACTGATGCAGGTCCCATTATCCACCAACACTGCCCTTCTGCCAGAGGTTACTGCTCCTGAGACCCAGGGGCAGAACACACACATACAGTTCCCAGATGCAACATCAGGCACTGATTCATTAACTACCTAAACCATCAGATTCTGCACATCAGTGACTGAATCCTACACACCTGCTGCTACTGCAGACTGAAACAAAAGTCTGAGGGCAGAGAGACACCTTAAACTGCCACAGTTGTGCCCTAGTTAAGCATGTGTCACTGATGCCTAAATCCATACCCTACTGCAGTCTGTCAGTCCAGCCAAGTTTACTGTAAAAAAACACTTATGGCCAACAGGTGAGTTCAGTAAGAACATAAGTTTTATCAGTTTTTGACAAGAAAAAAAAAAAAGTACATTTGGTATGAAGCTGTGTCAGGGGAGGTTTACATTAGCAAAGTTCTTCACCCAGAGAGTGATCAGGCACTGGAACAGGCTCTCCAGGGAATTGGTCACAGCACCAAGTCTGACAGAGTTCAAGAAGCATTTGGACAATGTTTTCAGGCACATGGTGTGACTCTTGGGCTGTCCTGTGTAGGGCCAGGAGTTGGACTTGATGATCCTTGTGGGTCCTTTCCAGATCAGGACATTCTATGATTCTATGATTTACATCTTGCAGGATGACATAGTGGCCAGTTTTTTTCCCTAGCAGAAATAAGTTTCTTATGACAACCATTTCCCACTCATCCTTCTGATGGGCCTATCGTGGAAAAACTTTTAAATATTCACTGTGACTTTCCACCCATTCAGTCAAACAAGGATACTTTTTCCCCTACATTATTTCTCATGGAATTATACACAGACACATGCCATCAAAAAGTTCCTCTACAGTATCTATTGGGGGGCGTGGGAAGGGATAAAAAATGAGGAGCTGTGAATTAAGTACAGTGCTATCAGGCTCATCTGAAAAAATACTCTTCCCTTCTTTGGATGCCTAGTACAGAATACAGCTACAAGTAACACCCCTTCTTAAATGCCAGAATTATTCCTCCCTAGTCAGGGAGTGTTTTCACACCCAAATTTGGATTTCACAGAATCACAGAATCAATTACATTGGAAAAGATCTCTAAAATCATCAAGTCTAACCTGTGACCAAACACCAGCTTGTCAACTAGACCATGGCACTGAGCACCATGTTCAGTCTTCTCTTGAACACTCTCAGGGACAGTGACTTCACCATATCCCTGGGCAGCCCATATCAATATCTAGTCATTCGTTCTGTGAAGAAATTCCTCCCAATGTCCAACCTGAACCTTTCCTGGTGCAGCTTGAGCCCAAGTCCTCTCATCCTGTCACTTGCTACCTGGGAGAAGTGGCCAAACGCTACCTTGCTACAACATCCTTTCAGGTAGTTGTAAAGAGTGATAAGATCACCCCTCAGCCTCCTTTTCTCCAGGCTAAACAACCCCAATTCCCTCAGCTGCTCCTCACAGGACTTGTGCTCCAGATGCTTCATCAGCTCCACTGCCCTTCTCTGGACATACTACAGCACCCCAATGTCCTTCCTGAACTGAGGGGCCCAGAACTGGACACAGAACCCAAGGTGCAGCTTCACCAGTGCTGAGTAGAGGGACAAGCACTGCTCTGGTCCTGCTGGCCACACTATTTCTGCCATTGGCCTTCTGGGCTCACTCTTGACTCATGTTCAGCTGGCTGTCAGGCAGCACCAGGTCGTGTTCCTCGGGGCAGTTTTCCAGCCACTCCTCTCCGAACCTGTAGCACTACCTGTGGTTGTTGTGCTTGAACCGGCACTTGACCTTTCTGAACCTCGTACTGCCGGGTCTCGGCCCATTGATCCAGCCTATCCAGATCCCTCTGCAGAGCTTTCCTGCCCTCCAGCAGAGGAACACTCCCACTCGTTTTGTAGGAAGCACGGAGTTAGTCAGCACAGCTCTGACTTATCTATCATTTGTCCTCGCCTGCTCTTAGGACTGTAGTGCCCAAGTACACACCGCAGCCAGGGCAGCTCCTCACCGCCGCCTCCGGACGCTGTGTCCTCTGAACAAGCTCAGGACCAAGCCCCGACACCTCTGAAGTCACTTCAGGTAGAACCAAGACATGAAATTACTCACATGCGCTGCGTGTAAAAATAAAGCGGAGCAGAGCTGGGAACACGTCTGGCCTTATCAGTAAACTGGTTTAAAAGAGTAAGTTTAATCTCGCATTAAGAAAAAGGGGTTTTTAGCTTTTCCTGATACGTATCTTGGCATGAAGGTCTCTATCGGTGTATGCAGATACACATATATACACAGACAAACAGACACGGACAGACAGACACCCCCGCGACTCCTCCCGCCGTCACGTAGTTTAAAAGTCCAGCCGAGGGGGAACCGAAGCCAGCAGCTTGCCTAGGGCCGGCGGCGGCGGCGCCGCTTGTTCTCCCACTCCCACCCCTGGCCGCCGCCCTCCCCGGAGCGCGGCGGGGCCGCTACTCACAGAAGCCGTTGGAGCCGGTGCTGGTGAACATNCGCGATGGGCCAAACGCCGCCGACTGGCGACCGGGCGGCGCCCCCTGCCGGGCCCGCCGGGCGGGCGGGGGAACGCGGGAGGGGGGGGCGCTTTGGCCCGCGTGTGTTGTCTGTAATTACTCGAATCTTCATAATTGGGAAGAGCTTCTGTACGCTGAGGGTGGCAGAGCACTGGAACAGGCTGCCCAGGGAGGTCGTGCAGTCTCCCTTTCTGGAGACATTCGAAACCCACGTGGCCGCGTTTCTGTGTCGCCTCTCCAGGTGACCCTGCCTTGGCAGTGGGGTAGGACTAAACGGCCTCCAGAAGCCTCCTCCAGCCCAAACTATTCTGTAATTCCGTGATTCAACACGATTTAAATTTTAAATTTGTAGGTGCCCTGAGGAAGTCTGACTCCCCGCACTTGGGAAAACCGTGGCCCTCGAGGCTCATCCTAATTCGGGAAGCCCGGCAGGTGTGTCATTAGGAGCCGTGGGTAAGCTGTCATTACAGCTAACGGAGACAGAGCCGACACAGACAGTGAGAGCTTTTCAGGTGCTCTCATGAAGGTGTCAGCTTTAGGATCAAATTAATTGTTCCCTAGGCTCCACCTAGGGACAGCATTGAACAGATCACCACCAGTTCTAGTGATATATCAGGCATCTACCTCTCTACCAGCATGGTACACACCCAACATGAGGTGAGCCAAATTCCCCATTTCCTAAGGCTGAAATTATTCGGTGCCGAATTTCAATGATATTTTCAATTCCTTGTAAAAATCAGACTTTACTGAAATAAGTCATGTTAGGCAATTAAAAGGGTGATAATGCTGTGCTCTGTGTCAGGAAGAAACAGTACAAGGTGTGCGTGCTTTGTTTCTGTGGTGGCAGAACTGTGGGCCTCAAAGTCATGTTTAGCTTACTGCAGAATGAGACTGAAATGTCACTCTAGAACTGCAAAACGTGACTTGTCAGCTAGGTGACAATTTTTAAGTAGGCAACCAATAGTAAAAACTATTTAGGTAAATCATATTTCTTATAGTCCATAAATTTTTTTATATACCATAAAAATGCATTTTAATATTTGCATTCAAATGCAGCTATAAATTAGCACTTGGAAATGCTGAGATCTTGAGCCTTTGTGAACAAAACCTCTTAAACACTGCCAAGAGGACATAAAAAGACCTTATGCTTGGGTCCACAAAGACCTCAGCTAAGTTCAGCATATCAGCATGTATTTTTAAAATGGCAAATCTCCAGCACTAATTTCAGATTTCTGTTGCTCACTTGTCCTCTCTGTACAGGGCCTGCAGTCAGGCAGGTAGGATTGGGATTCACAATCTGCTTACAAAGCAGGAGGTATGTCTAAACCAGCCAGGAGGAAGAGACAAAGAGATAGCACATTGGAAATCCTGACTATCCCAGGCTGAAGTTCTTTCCTCCGAAGAGAATCTAAATTGGATTCACAGCATGAAACCAATCGTGTACTTTGTGTCATTGGTTGCAGACAACCAGCTTACTCTCTGCTGTTAAAGCACAGCTGGAAGAAGTGATTTGCTACAGAAATTTTCTTTCTTTCAGATGCAAATGGCTGTGGCTGCTGTATGTTACATATGCAAACTCTGTCTTGCCAGTGCTGCTGCTGAACGCCTGTAACCACACATAAATGACAGGCAACCCTCATTTCTAAGGAAAGGAAAGGTAAATAAGGAGGTGCAAAGCTTGTAACAGTTCCAGCATGAAACCTCTTTGGAAAAAGCTTGGGTGCCTCCTGAAGTTTTAGGAATCTAATGAGGTACTCATGGTTTAATTAATTACCATTTTGAACTTTTCTGACTAACCTCCACTCTAAGTAATTAAGCCTTTTTGTGGATCTGGCTTTACTACAGGTGAGGCTAAAACCTGAAAACTTTTCCAGTATTGCCTGTGTAATAGGTTTAGGAATGTTGTTTCAGTGCTGAAGATACAGCTTGCTTTTGTTCCTTTTCACAGTCACACAGAATTGAGTGACAGAACAATCATTCACTTAGAAGTTTACAGTCAAGAAGTAGTGTTCTTCTGTTTTATAGGCTCTGTTTTGAAGGTTTCCCTAGATTGATGTCCTGCAAGGTAATCATATTAGAGGGATTCTCCTCTGCAACGTCAAGCGCTGGAATTGGATTCAAGGCATAATCACTGAACATCCTGGGCACTTAGGCATGTATTCTGCTGAATGAGGATGCATTTGGGCAAATATTTAAGGACTATTTTGAAAGCAGCTCTGTGGACTTGTTATCATTGACAGATACAGCAAAGCTGAATGAGTAGCAATAGCTGGCAATCTTCCTCCAATAGCATAACAAAATACTTGCAGATTTGTCAATACTTCTGGAATACAGGGAGCTGGCTCTGAATTTATTTGCCACTGTCTTATTAATGTCTACAAATATATTATGGAGTCTGTGAAACATCTGACGATATCATTTGTTTAAAAAAAAAATAAAGTCAGTTTTCCTGGGATTAGATCAGGTAAGATCCACTATGTGTTTTTGAGAAAACTGCACACGCCTTGCTAATAATTATAGTTTCACATACTGATTGAATAGTAGAGGAAATGTGATTTTTGCCCTCAGATACAGTGCAAGCAGAGAGGTATTTTTATCCCAACACCATCACTGTCAACTGGTAGCGTGTCATAAGAATTAAGGAAATTATTTGCATTAAGTATACAGTGTTAACTACTTTGGAGTTAAATGAAATCATCAGTCCTCATGCTTGCCTTGGAACATATCCCAGAATAGGAAGGCTAGCACTTATCTACTAATCTACTCAGAACAAGCTTAGAAGGCTTTGACACTGCTCAAATGTCAGCTTAAATATCTCCCATTTGTTTATTACATCTAGTTAGTGGGGTCAATTTGGTATGCTCAAAATAAAGTAATTTAGATTTCCTGCTTAAAAGAAAATCCCAGGAGACTGGAACTTATATTTCTAACTATTTTCTAACATGATTAGGTTGCTTTCTTCTCTGAGCTTCTGATGTTTTTGAAACAACTCTTAATTACTAATTAATCTCCAACAGTCAGATGCTCCCCTGGCATATAGGATGAAGGATAGAGTAAAACAGGGTGGAAATGTAACACCTCACTGAGGAATTTTCTGACTAAACTCAGTGCAGGTTAATGATTCTGCAGGTTAATGGCAAGTGGTCTATGCCTCTGACGTCTGGGGTTTCCATGGCATTCATAGTAGCACCTGCAGTTATTACAATTACCTGAAATATTAGCAGGTACCTAAAGAGAGGTTAATGCTAAATTTAATGATTTCAGTAACTCCTCCCTACAGTTTCTAACCCTTGTGTTCAGTTACAGGAGATGTTAAAGAAAGCTGTGCAACATACAAACCCTGCAGGGGAGAGTTCAGCAGCAGTGCAGCTTGCTGATAGCATCCGGCCTGGGAGGAAGGACAGAAGTCCATCATCCTGTTGGAGGAAGGACAGAAGGCAGAGATTCACTGGGCTGAAATTGAGCTAATTTGTCCTGTACATTTCCAAAGTTAGTAAATTTTTCTCACTTCCTCAGAAGAGAACAAAACTTGACAGAACAAAACTATACTGCAGCAGATCTGCTGTCCTCTTAAACTGCAGTGTGATCATTTTATTACATAATTTGTGTGTGTGGGGGTGGGGGTTACTATAGCTAGAAGATACAGAACATTTTCTAGCTTAGTTCTCTCCTGTAGAGCTGATAGGCTTACAGTTAATATGGAGCAATGTAGTGGCTGAAGGAGTACTGGGTTTTGTCAGTTATTTTTGCAATAGATATTGCATCACACTGCTATAAAATATTTAGAATGCTCAGACATGGTCCATGTTATAGTTCTAGCCACGAGATTTTTTGCAAAACTTTAAAGGCCATCTCTAAACTGAACTCCATGTCACTGTCTTGTAATATGAATATGTGGGCAACTATTGCTTCAACGACTCAAACATGATTCACACAGCACTGTCTTGTTTTCCAGCTGGAACCCCTGAATGGCAGGCAATGACAGTGCAGTACCAGTTTATCTGGAGCTGAGCCACATACACTTTTACACTGCAAGTCTTAATCACCTCTTCCCTTTTAACCATTGACCATGTGATCCTAACCACTGGCACCACATGCACCCAGATGTTTGCATCTCTGTGCAAGGTGAAAGCACCGAGCACTTGATCGATAGCTTGGTCTGTAAGTACTTGTAAAACACTCCCTTAAAGGTGTCATACTTAAGTTCTCTGCCCCTTTTATTTTCAATAAACTTATTTCAGTGAAGGTTGAGATCCTGTGAAAAACAAGAACATGTGGTAGGCATAAACCAAGAACTGGATCCTAAGACCAATATATTGGGAAAGCAAATTTCAGATAGAACATTAAAAACAGATTAAAATCAACAATTAAGAAACATCACAATCAATCTGCCTATATTCATGTTTCATTTCACTTATGTGAATCTTCTTGTGAGAATTAAAAATACAGTGGTTCAGCTGCCCTTGGTTGAGCAGCTGTCACTACATTTTAGATCACTCATCTGAAGGCCAGTGATTTACTGCAAGGTAAATTGTGAAACATAGTCAGCATTAACAAAATGATGATGTTTAAGCATAGTGCTCAGAAGACCCAATTAAGGAATCCATTAGGAGGGCAAATAATTATGTATAGCATTGCATAATGCAATGTACTTTGCATATCTGTGTTCTCTAATGCATACAAGAGATCAAGCACTAGTCATCTATTTCAGACTGAATTTATGTCAAAGAGTACCTTTGAGATCTGGAGCATATGCTAAATTACCCAAGGTAACTATCAGTGATAGCAAAAAACTTGAGCCTTGAGCCTTTAAGACGCAGAAAATGATTTGCATTGCTCCACGCAGGTACAGCTGTAAAATATCTTATAAAATGTAAAATGTAAAATCTTGTAAAATATCTGTATAAATATCATGTAATATCTAATTTTCAGAATAGGCAATTTCAGTACAGCTGTACTGAAATTGCCTATTCTGAAAATTAGATATTACAAGATATTTATAGGGGTACTTAAAGGCCTTCCTTTTCTCTGATATCTCTCCATATTTCTCAGATATCCTTATCCTCTTGCTTCACATCCATATTGTAATGCTATCTGTGTACCTCCACACAGTGCCAAGGTTATAAATCACCTGTGTTTACACTTGCAGGCAAATCTGTGTTTAAGGGAATACCTGATGAGCCACATCATGATGCTATCAGGCCTGTAAAATAACACTGCTAAGAGATTAAAAAAAAAAAAAAGCTTTAAGCAGTTTTTCTCATTATCTCATTTGTATTTGAGTAAAATTCAAACATGAAGGAATAGTCTGAACTTTTTTCCCCTAATTAAGCAAATCAGAGAAAGTTTTTGTATTTTGTTGAAATACAATGATCTCTCAGAAGAACTTGGAAAAAGCTAAAGGATGTTCACCCCAGAAATGTACTTGCACAGTATTTGCAAAAGAAATATGTACACCTTCAGGAAATAAGCATTCCCGGGGTTTCTTTTTTTCCTCCATCAATGTTAATAATGGCAAAGTTAGATGTTCAAAATCTTTAGCATACAAAAATGTAAAATTTTGCCCAGCTGTGGCCTTCAAATTGCCATCGGAAAACCAAACTGCTTTTCATTATCAGAAAGAGGAACTACTGTAAAAACAATCACTGTATCAATAAATAATATTTAAATACAGTGGAGCTTTGAAAAAAACCAGAAAATATGGCTTATTATGATTATTCTTGATTCTGTGCTTTACTTTTTCCAGCATGGGCCATTATCTGTTTGTTGCTATAGGCATATTAAGGCTGGGAGATTTCTAAAACTGAAGATTGTATCTAGTCTGAGAATGAAATATAAAACTAATTAAATACAAAAGTTGACGTTCTTACTGTTCCTTTAGCTCCCTTCCCTGCACATAAGAAGTATTTCTTGGTTGACTTCCTGAATGTAATTTAATATACTTAACATTTCTTTTAAATACCTAGAGCACTTTATAAATTGGGGTATTACAAAAATCTATATTTGTGGGGCCAGTTGTAGCAGAAATCACCAATGGTGGCAAAGAAATCTTTCCTGGCATGATGATTCACTGAGCTGCCGGTTTGGGCTCTCCCTCACCTCACGCAGGAGGTGGGATGGTGTGGCTTTCTGGTCACTGGCACAACAGAGAGCAGAGCTGCCACTGAGCTCCCAGCACAGACTTGATGGGGGTTTTAATTAGAGAAACAAGCACCCACATTTCGTGCCACCACCATTTTCGAAGTAAACCCCAAAATGCCTGGATGTCTGCACGTGGCCTTCAGCCTGGACACACCAGCCTGGTCTCCGAGCCTCCCTGCTCTTGGGTGGCTCCTCTGAAGCAGCTGCAGCGGGGGAAATGAGACAGCAATCGGGAATTCATTGCAGGAGGAGGAACTGGAAGGCCTTACTTAAAGAGGTGTGTAAAACACACCATGAATCTTTTCAATTTCACACACACATGCTGGAGCTCTTGCCACACAGGCTCCTCTGGGGACGCATGCAACCAGCCGTGCTGGAGCCCAGAGATGTCCTAGTGGCTCATATATTGATCTGGAAGTTGTGCTAAAGGTTGTGTCAAGGCCATTTTTGGCCCTTAAGAAACAGTAATGGAACACTAAATCTGCTCATACTAAAACTCAAGTTTATTGCTTTGTTCCTACTATAAACTAAGGAAACTTTTCAAGTGGGAGAAAAATAAACCAGCAAAGTCAATACACTCCTTTGTACATACCAGACATGCAGTCAGTGAAGTATTTGTTCCTTAAGGATGTATTTGTTCTCTGAGTATATATACTAGTAACAATATAATTCAATACAATATTACATAGGTGACAAGAAAAGATTAGTACACATACTGCACAAGTACCGGACAAGACACTGCTGTTGATTAATTTTGTATGTGAATGTATATTGTAAAGCAAATTTTCTCAGTCATTTTCCTGTTGCTTTGATTCCAGATTTCACTGCAGTTAGTTCTTCCACAACAGCATGGTTGAGGTCTCAATAAAAAATTATTTAATCCTGTCGTCCAGTCAATATGAGTAACAACTTATATGTTTGTATATACAGGAGAAGCAGCTTGTAAGCTGAGTTCAGCATCAACGATCTTGCTGGTGAATTGTACATTTGGAGGCAAAAATTAAGTGTTTGTATTCTAGGCTGCCACATAGAAACCCCAGAAATTTTGCTTGCTTGTGGGTAAACTGTTTTCATCGTGTAGATAGACACCGTGCCCAGAAAAAGCACCAAACTGGGGCTTAAGCATCTGCATTTGATGCAACTCTTGAGATGCGTCAGTACATTATGCTATAAAACAGGAAAGGGGAAAAAAAGCAACAAAAAGAAAGCGTGTCAGCCCCAGGTGATTTATGGCCTGATTCAAAGTGCCCTGAATCCATCAAGCAGCAGCCTGTTGTGTTTTCAGCAGACTTTGGCTCAGACGGGTGCGCTTTAAACTTCCAAACCGCAGACAGCGCAGCAGCAAGCTGGGCCAGATGGAAAGTGTCCGTCACAGGCGGGATGATTCAGGGAACAGATGGGATCCTCCTGCTTTGTTTGGAGAGGAGAGCGGGAGGATGCACTGCTGACATCGGGTGGGAATCCGCCTTTGCTCCACAGGGATGGCGATGGCATGAATGGGGATGGTAAGGCGAGAACAAAAAGAGAGAGGAAGGGAGTGGTGCGAGGGGAAGGCCGGGTGGAATGTGCGGAATTAGCACAGGGTGGAGCAAGAGACGGGAGAAAAAAACAGAGGAGCACTCGGGGTTATGCAATTTGGCAGGTCTTAACCCCTGACACAGGCGGAGGAGGAGGAATCCATAAAAAGCCTTGAGGAGGAGAAGTGGTGAGGGGGATTGACAGGAAAGGTAACACCAATAAGGATGGAGCCCAGGTGCTCTGTGTAGGGTTGGCACAATGGAAAAAAGAGAAAGAAAAGATGAAAAGGAAAATGAGACAAAGGAAAATACTAACAGAAGAGTTCCTGAATTATCTTCAAGAACTGTGGTTGTCTTGTATGTGGGGTTTTTTCTGTATTTTCATGCAACAAAAGGGTTTTCTTAGCTGCACTAACTAGGGTGTCCTGTATTCTCAGTAACTTCATTTTCCACAGAAGGTACAAAAGAAGTGCAGAAAGTGTCTTTTCTGTGTAAAATGCAAATTTTATAGGACCTTCTGAGTGTGGGTGTAGGCAACACACACCATAATCCTCCAAATAATGTGCAGGAAAGTAACTTCTCATGGGGAGTACTTGCCAATAAATATTTCATGTACGTGCACATACAGAACCACAATACACACCATCCATAATCTGTGACCTAAACTAAGGAGGTGCTGGGAGGCTGCTAAAGAGATCAGGGTACTGCTCCAGCAAAAAACTGCACAGTTTAAAATGTAATTTTCTCTGCTATTGGTACTTCTGTCATAAATAAATAAAATTAATAAAAACGTGGGCTGATCAGTGACTATCTCATAGTAATGGCATATGCTAAAAAGCCCTATCAGCAGCTTCAGCCTATGAGAATGAACCCTTCCCTGATAAGAACAGAAAATGGGAAGAGATCTGATTGTGCTATGCTAGAAAAAAATTCCAATAAAATTTAAAACTCAGTTATATAGACTTTGAACTGAAATTTGATTATTCACCAGTGTTTGGTTGATTACTACAAGCACTCTTAAGGAAGTCTCAAAGTTCTTTGCAAGTAGGAAGCTAATACTTTCTAAATCCAGTCAGTATGAAACCTGGCTCCTCCTTCTCTGAAAGAAGCTCAAGGAAGAAAATCAGTAAGTGGATCATTTAATTCAAGTGACATTGTGCAACCAGCTATGGTAAGAATGTAGGGTGGGGCCTGAGAAACACCATTGACACGGAAAATTATAAAAGGTGTGTGTCTTTCATCACGTATTGGATTTCTTCATTTTGTCTTGCTGATATAGTAACAACAAAGATGATCTTCTCAGATATAGCCATAATTAACAAGACATTGGCCTGAATTCAAGATAAGAATGTTTTAGATTTTGAGAACAGAACTGAGATCCAAAGGGGTAGTAGATTAGTCACTGCTGAATTCAGAACTTCAAGGATTTAATTAGAGTGTGGAAAACAATCCATGTAGATTTTCACAGTGGATAGAGGTAAAGATGGAGTATTTTCTCTTTTCCTGGGTTGTCACATCTAGCAGGAAAGCTGAATTTATGAGGAAAAAAACCAGACAATATTGTCAAAATCCAGGTGCTAAGATTGTCTTACTAGACCACAGCAATTATGTCCCTCTGTCAACACCCTCTCTGGTTTTCCCACAGATCTGAGGAATGAAAGATATTTGAATATATTTACAAATAATAATTTAGTTGAGAAAAAAAAAGTATGTTTGAAAGGAACTCTAGATTTTGGGCTATTTGAAGAGATGATTAAATAGAAGATGTTTGTGTCTCCTACAAAGCTTTATTGACCAATAACACTGCCCCTTTAAATCACAGTGTACAAATGAGTGTCTTGGATTTTATTCACAGTATGATAGCAAAATGGGGTAGTCTGACTGATAAATTACTTCTAGGCCTAGGAATCTTTGCCAACAGCTTTCATAATCAAACTATCTTCAGACCCAACAGGGATTATTTCGTTTTTTTCTTATTGTGACAGTGCTTGTGATTTGACTAGTTGATTCTGCATATTCCCACTGTCCAAGCACGAGGGAGCTGGCTGCTAACACAGCTCTGTCCCAGTTTCTTTGCACAGATACCTGGGCTTTCAATCAGCCATGCTGCTTTATGGCAATAGGGATGCCTAATTAAATTATGTGGGCTCAAAAGAATGAAAATGGAGGTGTGACCTCAGATGCTTATATCACTTAGACACACACAAGTCTATGGGGCCGGATGGGATCCACCCAAGGGCACTGAGTGATCTGGCAGAAGCTGTCACCAAACCATTTTCCATCATTTAGCAGCAGCCCTGGTTCAGTGGCGAGGTCCTGGTTGACTGGAAGTTGGCAAATGTAACACCCATCTACAAGAAGGGCTGGAAGGAGGATGTGGGGAGCTACAGACCTGTCAGCCTGACCTCACTGCTGGGGATGGCCATGGAACAGATCATCCTGAGTGCCATCTAGGGCCGCTACAGAATTCATATTACTGTTCTCTCGTGCTCCCTTACAGCAGGTTGTGACAATCTCTCTGGCTATTAGGAAAAATTTCTCCACAGAAAGCATTGTCAAGCATTGGAATAGGCTGTCCAGAGAAGTGGTGGAGTCACTGTCCCTGGAGGTATTTAAAAGATATGTAGATGTGGCACTTGGGGACATGGTTTAGTGGTGCACTTGGCAGTGCTGGGTTGATGGTTGGACTCAAGGATCTTAATGTTTTTCTTCAACCTGAACCACTCTATGATTCTATGCTGTATGACAGAGGTGCCAGGAGCCAAGCACCTTATCCACTCTCTTCCTATGTCAAGGGACTTTTTTTAAGGCTTTCTCTGTGGAAACTGCTGTGCAATAGCTATGAGATGTAATTAGAGTTTAATAGCTATTTAATATCTGCCCTCTGCATGGACTCTCCTATTCTACAAGAAAAGCTGTCTTGAGGACGAGCATAACCTAACACAGAACAACTTTTGCACACAAAACACCATCAAGAGACTCAATATTATTACTTGGTACACAGCATCTTTCTAGCACTTGCTGTTTCAGCCTTTTCCTTCATCTAAACACATCTAATGGAATTTTTCATAACTTTTACTGGCCAACCAGCAATATTTGTTTCTCTCAGACTGTTGTCATCAGCCCTAACCAGAATGTATGCTGGAGCAGTGGATGAGCAGTCCATCTGCCTAGATGACTCATAAGAAGAAAAGGACTTCCACAGAGATTCAGAAACAACAAACTCAAAAGTGACTGAATCAAGATCATGAAGTCCATTTTAGGGTGGATTTCAAGGTGTTACATGAACCAAGGATTTGGCATTCACACAGATTTAAAAAGGGATCCAGAACACTTACTGTTTTAATTGTCTCTTCCTTAGAAGAGAAAGAGTGCATGACACCCATGAAACGGGGTTTTTAAGTCTCAAAGCTCAAACATCAGGAAAAAAAATGGCCTGGATGAAGGGAAGCCTGACAAGGACATATGCTGGGCATTATGCTAGCTGGCACATCAGCTCCTTGATAGTGCTGTTGGTATTCACAGAAATTATAGAAAGAAGGAAAGTTGAGCTGTGTGAAAACAAGTATGCTGAACAGTGCCATCTTGCAACCACACATGACAAAAAGAAATCAAGGGGCACACAGGTATTTCCACTCTGATTACAAGAAGATGCTGGGAATAAGGCAATGATGGTAAAAAGGCTGCTCTCCAGCACAAGTTGAAAGGTGGGAATCAAATGTGTCTATCTCTAGCTGTGGCTTTCTCCAGGTGATTCAAGGGTCTAAAGTGCTCATCCAGCCAGTCCACCATTACCTTTGTCAATACTACACAAGAGAGAAACATTGTGCTGCTGTCCTGCTCACCTATTCCATGTCTTACACAAGCAACCTGTACACCACCTGAGCCATGAATGTGGCACTCAGGAGGGGTTATTTCTGCATCTTGGGTCAATGGCTTGGATGGCTGTACAAGAATTTCTCCTTGTCTGTAAGCCCTATGACTATGTTATGTGCTGACCCTACTTATTTCCTTCTTGGGTTTGGCTCTTCCTTGTGCAGATAAGTACTCAAAATTTATGTTAAAGTAAAGGTTTGATTCTCCTCTCATGTTAATGTGATTTCAGATTTTTTTAAATACACATACACATACATATACACACACACACACAGAGGCATGCATACATTTTGTTCATCACAACTGACAGCCCTGGAGCATAGAAATACTTGTCTGGAGAACACGTACAAACAAGCTGGTAGCAGTGTGTGCTTCAGTACCTGCCTTTGCCATTTTACCTTAGCACTGCAAAATAGAAACGCAGCCCCAAATGTATTACAGCATCCTGTAATTTTTTAAATGAAATTTAGTATCTTTTGTGGTCCTCTTTTAACTGAAATCCAGCTATTTCCAGAGAATCCCTGCTTCTATTTTTCCAAAGGAAGGGCTTTGAGGCCTTGACATTGCAATGAAAGATTTGAAAAATGTGATGCAAGTTTGCCACAGAGATTCAGAAAGAAAACACTAAAATTAATAAAAGGCACTTTATTATCTACAGAGGCTTACTTAAGTATATTGGGAAATGCAATTTGCAGTATTTTGCAGGGCCACCTCTGCCCTTCTTCACCTGTGCAAATATTTGTACCAAAAAAAGAATGATAAATAATTATTAGTCTTATTTTATAAAAGTAGCAATGCTCTCTCATTCAGAGCAGCTACGTAAAGGATAGAGAAATGGTCCTTTTTTGGTTTTTTGGAATCCTTGGGCAAGACTGCTGGTGATGTTAAAACAGAGCTAACTGACACAGCTCTTCTTTGGGGAGATCAGAAGGGGTCGGAAGCAGCAGGTCAGAAAGTGATTACTTTTAAGAAATTAATTGTGCCTGTGTACATTCATAATCACTTAAAGTATGCAGAAAGCCTGTGCTCAGACTTTCTGTTCACTTCTCTAGGTATTCTGGGGAATATCATCTAGACATTGTCTGGGTGTGTTCAGCTGACATCCCCCTTGCTATGTGTCCCTTCTCAAACAGAGACAGAGAGGCAAGAATTCTTCAGAAACAATGAAGATCCCCATAAGGACCATTCACTTAAGAGTAGGAATCAATAATTCTTGTGGGTCCTTTCCAGCTCAGAATCTTCTGTAGTTCTTTCTGTGATGATGTGAAGCAATTCAGTTTGGATAAAATGTCTAAAGGATGAGGCACTTTCAAAAGAAACCCACCAGCCACAGAGGATAAAATACTGCATGACTGCAACAGAGAGCAGAATTGTTCAGTGACAAGGAAAATGAAACAATACCACAAATCTAATAACATTGGCCAACCATTTCCTCAATAAATCAGCAAGATTACTTTCAAAACAGCCATTCTCTCCCAACCTGTCAAAATGAATTCCAGAGTTGAAAGTCTCATATATTTGATGTAGATCCTTAGATTGATTAAAACAATCTAGCTCCATCCGTTCATTCCTTTTAACCAAAATTACCTGGTTGCAGTGGAGCACTTGCCTTCCTCCTCCTCCAAAACTGAGAACAGATACAGGTTCCTCTTATCACTTTATACAAAAAACACCTCACTTACAAAATTTGTGAGGTTTTTTTAACTGTGTTAAAGTTCATTATGTTTAAGCATGCAAATCTCTTGCCTGAACACAAACAATATGTGCAGCTATAATTTTCCTTGCAACTAATTCACCCTCATAGTTGTGGGTGATTAAATGGCTTTGCCACATTTGATTGGCAGACAAATAAGCACTTTTAAAGATATTGTAATTGGGCTTTTTTTTTTTTTTTTCCTAGCCTTGTTAAAAGTTTAGTTACCTTTCTTGGAACTGACTTTATGAACACACAAACTAAATACTTCTCTGAGTTGTTTTGTTAAGCACAGCTAATTAATGCAGTGAAGTACAACTGAGTTAAGTAGGAGAATCACAGCTAATAAATAAAGATAAGAAAATTATAAGAGGTATGACTGATATGCATGTAATTACCTGTTTGGGAGGCAGCCTGATCTGGAAGAACCAGAAGAGATTTGGAAGGCAGGAAATCCTGTGTCATAATCCTCATTCCACCCATGACTTGTGCTGCCACAGGCAAGTTGCCCTGCCTCTCCTTTCCCAAAAAGTTGTCACTCAATGACAGTCAATTAAGGATTTATTAATAGAGTAAACAACGCAGCTGAAACCCTCAAAGTATAATTTTGGTACTTGTGAATATTAGAATCATAGAATGGTTTGGCTTGGAAGTGACCTTAAAGACCATCAAGTTCCAACCTCCTGACAAGAGCAGACACTTTTTGCTAGACCAGGTTGCTCATAGTCCCATCCAGTCTGGCCTTGAACACTCCCAGGGGTGGGACATCTGAGACTTCTCTGGGCCATTTGTTCCAGTGCCTCACCAGCCTCAGATACAAGAATTTCATTCTTAATTCTAATCTAAATCTAGCCTCCTTCAGTTTAAAATCATTCCCCTTTGTCTTATCACTACAGGCTCTTGTAAAAAGTTCCTCTCCAGCTCTCTTGTCAGCCCCTTTAGATATTGAAAGGCCATTCTAAGATCTCCCTGGAGCCTTTTCTTCTCCAGGCTGAACAATCTGAACTCTCTCAGCCTGACATAATAGGAGAGGTGCTCCAGCCCTCTGATCACCTTTTTGGTATCCCTCTGGACTTGCTCCAACACCCTTCTAATCTTGGGGACCCCAGAGCTGGGTGCAGCACTCCAGAGGCTCCACTAGCACCCTCAGCTCCTTCTCCTCCAGTCTGCTCCATATTAAAAGAGCTGCTCCAAATTTCCTTCCACCATTCTTCATATTTTCTCCAAAAGTGAGGAAACAGTAACTTCTCCAGTGGTTACTCCTTGAAAGTTAAACAATTCTGACTTCTGTTATTCTAAACTAATGGATCATGAAGCAGATTGCAAGAAAGGAATATTCATGGTAAGGTGCATGATCCTGAGGAGTGTTGCCAAAAAGCTCCTGATAGCACAGAATCAAGATTTTATATGTCTTTCAACCATGAACAATAAATCAGCGTCTAATCTAAAAAAAAAAAAGTCTCAGGTCTCAGTTACTGCCAATTAATAACCAATAAATCTGACATATAACTTTGTTTTAATCCACAATTTTACTCAAAAGCAATGTTTATAAAAGGATCTCACCTCCTGTTTTGTAATACCTCACTCCTACAATAGACAGAGGAAACAAAATCTGAAGATGGGGAAATCCGAGAGGAAGTAAACTGGAGGTTGAGTCAACACTGTAACCTTGCAGTCGAAGGGTAGATGTAAAATCCTGAAATGCACACATCTGCTTGAATTAGCTTTGCTGATCCTGATTCACATGCATTTAGACAGATGTGGGGAGAATCCAGTAATTTCCACAGCATTCCTCAGTATTCAAGCCTTGCTGTGTGCGAGGTGTCTTACAAACACAGCTGGAACATCTGTGTTTTCCCATGTTACAAAGCAACTGCCAAATTGTAATACTGGCTTGTTTATATTGTCTCTTTTAGTAAAACTTTGAGTCTGAACAAACTACCTTTCTAACCCATTAGGGTTTAGTATGGGTCTGGTGAGAGGATTCTTATGCATGCTCCTTCTGGGAGCCAGTGCACAGGTTTTAGGACACAGGAGGAGGAGAAAAACCTTTTCAGGTTCCTCACAGCACAATCTGTAAATGCTTTCTCTTTCCATTACATTTAATTCAGGGAAGATTTTTACTTCTACTCCATTAATCTAATTTATTTAGGCCAAGTCACCTTGCATACATGCCAGACCCACGGCACTGTGGCCTCTCTGGCTGCTATACCTCTGTAACATCCATTCACAAAGAAGTGTTGAATTTCTTGTTGGGGTGGATAACTGCAGCTTTAGAAGGCTGGGAAACAAATAGGTTGACCTCTTTCATAGTTTTCTGTTCTGAGTCATCACTGAGCAAACAAACACTATAGTGAAGAAATGAAACCAAGAAAATGTCTGAGCAGGACAGAGAAGCTGCATATTGGTCCCTGAGCCCTGAAAATGTCAGGAAATGTAGAGGATAAGTGTGGACATCTTTGACCTTCCTGTGGGAGGAGAAATCAGAGAGGTGTCTGTAAAAAGTCAGGCTGATGAAAGGTATTTTGCCTTTTTTGTTAAAAAAATTATCTCACCTGGGTACTTGAAAGATAATGACTGTAACAATACTACAACTGCAGCAAAATGGAAACCAGCCAGGTCCTAGCTTTATTTCTGGCAAGAAACTGAAGCACTTTGTACCTTTGATACTATTCCATGAAACCGGGGGGATGAATCATAAAAAGTATTACAGAACTTGAAAATAAAAGATTTAAGCACTTATAAAAGCTGTTTTCATAAGAAAGTAGGTAAAGAGGGTAAAAGACAGGACTGTCATTCTGACTGATCTCAGGCTGACTGTTTTGAATAGTTGATTTGGATGAAGCAAAACTGTTTGGATCGGGAACATAATACTGGAAAGCTGGAAGACTTGGGTTAAATGTTAACAAAACAACTAGAATTTGTGAAACAGAGGAAATTACCTAGCCCAGCTGGATCATACAAGAGGAAGGACAAGAGCCTTGCACAGACGCCAGACACAGGGATTTCAGAGGTCTCCAACAGGAAAACCGAGAAGCAGAAAGACGTGCATGGATGAAGTTTCAAACCCTTTGGGAGCAAAAAATGAAGGAGCCATACACATTGTAACAAACAACACGAGCCAACACAATATCTGGCATCAGGATGGTGGCGTAAGATGTGCCCAGGATTACATCACTCTGCAAGAGCCTGCCAGCAGTAGCAGGTTGCTCACAGCGAGCTCTGAGGGATGACAGCAGCCCTGCCGCCTCACAGGAATGCTTTGTGCTGTTCAGCATGCCACGGGAATGAATGAGGGAGCAAAGCAAGGGAGGAAAGAAGGAAGCATTGTTTGCAGAACAAATGGGATATTTGCACTCAGGTGTGTGAGCCAGTGTGATGCCAAAGCCCACTGGAACTCGGGAACATCTCCAGCAGTAAAAGGCTGGCAAGGGGAAAAAATCTGTTCCCATCCTGGCTAGCTGAACCTCAGTAAGAGGGATGCACTACCTTAAGGAGAGTGAGACTAAGTTGGGACTGTAAGATGGTTGTAGCAAATCTGAAGTCCCTCTCCCTGCAACAAGGACTGCACCAGTGAAAGGCTTTAAGCAGGAGGCTTGTGGCTTGTCTATTGATTTTTGCTGTTCAGTATCTCTCTAGGTGAATTGGGAGCCGGGCTAGTTGAAGGGAAATGTTCAGTCACCTTAGTAAGACTCTGCCCAGAGATTCCTGAAGGGAATTTACCTACTTGCAGCAGATGGCTTTGCAAGCATCTGCAAAGCTGGGGGTGGGTGAGAGGGCTGGCGTCCAGGGACTGAATCCAAAAATGGGAAGACTGCAGGATTACCTCTAGCAAGTAGGAAATGCATAAAAACCTGCCATGAGGAAGGTGCTTTATCAAGGTTTGTGAGACTGTAGAAACAGTGGCGGGCCCAAGCCCTCAGTGATACTAATCAGCCAGAGCTAGGATTGCTGCCTACTCTCCTGCTTTACAGGATCTGTGGCATCGCTCTGTGCAAGATGTGGCTTCATATTGTGCAGACAATCCACATAACCTACAAGGCAGGGTAAACATGGCCCATGAGTTCACATGTACCCCAAGAATGGAAGCTGTGGAGAGCTTTTCACAGACCCACAGTTATTGCAAGAAAAGCAAAATAATTTTTTTGAATTTTTTTTCTGACCACTTCTGGATGTGCATGTGACCAGCCCTGGGTTCTGTCCTAATGTTCCCTGAAACAAAACTATTTGTCCCAAGAAGCCCTGTCTAAATTGATTGCTATCACAAGTATGACAGCAAACATTTTAAAACACAGTTATTTTCATTTCTTTGACATGCCCTTGGACTCTGTTTTATCAACTGCTGACAGAGTCAAGGGCCTGACACCCAACTGGAGGTGGCCTTTCTTGCTTTTTTTTTCCCTTCTAGTTTTACTATTTCAGTCACCTACTAATATCAGAGCTGCTAACCAAAGCAGATGCAATTGTCTCAGCTGTCACTGGGACGGAAGTGGCACTGTAAATGACAGGATCCAGACCACACAGCACTTTAAAGATCCAATTGCAACATGCCAATATACAAATAGGAAACCACTGCAGCCTTTCAAGCATCAGTGCAGAGCTTTCACAAGGACTATCACCACTGTCAGCTATTTCATTCATACCTCTGAGTACCACCTTACATAAAGTGTGCTGCTAAAGCTCCTTCTCAAAGCTGCATGTTCAGCTTTAATGACAAAAGGAAATGGTAGGCAGAAACAGAGTAATCGAACTGCCACATTTATGGCAACCCTAAGTGCAGCTGAATCAATGAGAAGAGAACAAGTGTATTAAGGGTAGTGAAGACTTTCTAAAGGATGAACCTAATTGAGAAGAGCAAGGTTAGAAAATCATCATTAAAGCTAGATACGAAGGTATAAGCAAAGGCTTGGTCAGCCTGTAAGAAATTATCTTCACAGAATTAAACTTGTACTTAATCTGACTTCTAACCAGCTTCCATTATGAGTAGTAGTTGTTCTTATGACATACTCCCTGAAATTTTGTGTCAGCATCCACTGTATGTCAACCAACTTGTCTATGGAAAACAGTTCTTTTAACAAAATCATAGGGATTTTGATATCTAGAGCAATTAAATAGAACATACATTTTGCACATCTTTGTATAATTATAGGTGACTGATGCCTACAGCACATCATCTGTACGTAAGATAGTGCATGAGTGGATAATTTATTTTGTATTTGTAGATAAAATGTTAAGTCAAGTATGATTCTGCTAATAATTCTAATACATCAACTTTGCATTTTTCAGGATTCTTACCATATTTTCCAACAAATATTTTCATTCAAGGGGGCTTTTCAGGAAGCACAATGCTTCTTGGTGAGTAAAGCAGGCAACATTCTTAAGATAGACTTTAATAGTAATCAGATAATGGATTTTTCTAGTCTTGCATATTATATGATCTTTCATTAATTTATGTAATAACTTACAGGAGTTTATTTTTGCATGTAATGTTCAAAACCATAAGTGGAAGTCTTTTATGTATTTATTAGAACCAAAACTAGTTATGACTAGAGATGTGATTCTTTGACAATTCCATTGAAATTTTGTTGACAACAAACTGTATTATATAAAATCCTGTTTCATTTTACTAGTCAAATAATTGAAGTACACGTAAAACACTTTAGAACCTAATGTTATTAAACTGTACCAAATATGTTAACAATCCACAGAATTCTATTAATGCAAATACTATCATGACTAATTTTTCTTCCTATTTCCCCCCCCCTCCTTTTTAAAAGTGTATGAAACTCAGGCCTGATCTAAGGGCTCCCTAAGGCTACATGGTGAGGGTGCATTGTTAATGTGTATTTCTGAGTATAAAGCAGAAGAAAGCTTATTGTGCATCTCCAAACAAAATGTACAGAAAAGCATATTTTCAAATGCCAAAGGAACTTAGTACTCAGGAGGAGTTCAGATCACAATCCTATTTTTGTTTTGTAGAGAGTATGTGTTACATGCACTGTGCTGGCTTCTTTGACACGACTGTGTCAAGCAGAGGGGCTACCCTGTGATTTGAAAGTTCATTTTGATTGTATGGTGCAAGCATATCCTACCACGATCCCTGTCAAAGTTTCAGTTTCACTTTTGTCTTCCTCAGGCTACAGCTTGGGAGGGAATGTCACACAGGAGAGTGGAGGGGAAGGAAGTTGCTTATTTAAAAGATGTCCATATCTATACCAGTTGCATTGTGCTTCCTTTAGCACTGATGGTCAGAAAGAGACACCTCAAGAGAGGAATTCATCTCACTCTAAGGAAGAGAGCTGAAGCAGATCAAATGAAATGCCCTCTGGGAATACTGGTTGCTGTCCTTTATCTATACAGTGGGTTTTAGGCAACTGTTTAGGTGATGAGGTGTACCCCAACTCAGTGTCTATGTTGTTTTGAAAATAGAATTGAGCCATTTAATCTTCTTAGGCCTTAGCCATGTGAAAGTCCAATGCAAAGCTTCTGGTGGGATCCCAAGGCTACTGGAAATTTGCAGCTTCCTCAAGACTGCAGGTGTATCTCTCCAGGACTCAGTGTAAACCCCAACAAGCTGAGACCCCTTCTAGCACACACCACATAGCCAATATGGTCTCTGACTGTGCTGCTCTCAGGGCATTCTGCCAACTCTTTGCCACCTGAAAAGTAGATTTATGATAATAAAAACCACAGGAATAGCAGGCTGGCTGGGAGTGACACGCTGTGGTGGCAGCTTGGAGCCATGCCTTGCTGGGGGAATGATTTTGCAGGGCTGCCCTGGAGCAGTGCTCATACCTGTGCCCAGGGAGCTGCCACGAGGCATCACCAGCTCCTCTGGCTGCTGGAACAACATTTTCTTTTGTGTGGAAAGGCACAGTCTCAGTTTTCTAGGACACTCATTCTGCTCTCTAAATCAGACTTATTCACTCTTTTCAGTCTAAACAAATATGTACTTGTGGACAAGGGAAGAGTTAATTTTTGAAGGAGGGGACACAGGGCAGTAGTACTATAACCATTTACCTTGATTCATTGCAGCTTTATAATACCCATTGTGACACACTAAAAAATGGACTAAATTCAGATTTCAAGTTCATTTTAACAGCAAGTAAAATGTCTGGCTTGCAAAACTTGTCTTTCAGTAGGCTGAATGTGTTTCCATGCTAGCAGCTTCCAGGAAACTCTTAGGTTACAATTACAAGAAGTCAAAACTGCAGCAGCAGAATTGTTAACTGGAAGTCAGAATTTCCTTTACACCGTTCCTCTCATGCTTAGTCCTAAGGCTAGCTCAAATACTTTGTGTCTTTTCCTTTTCTGTTATATTGTTTTGGTATATTTGTGACTCCCCCCCTCTTCCCCCCGATCCTAAGCTCTAACTATTTGTTATTTGGTCTGGTTCTTTCACCTTAGATTGGATTTTCTACCTAGAGTAGCATTTTCCAACAATCCTTCCAGGTTATGGCACTTTCTCCTTTAAATTTATTATGACCAGGTCCAAGTCTTGAAACAGGTAAAAACCATATTTTGTATTCCTTTCCAGGCTTCCTAATTACATGGTCAGTAATCCAAAATAGAACGTAAGCAGGAAAGTCAGTGATAAGAATCATAATAATAATGTTTGTTCTAAGGAACAAAACTGAAATATATTTCACTAATTAAAGGAAGAGAAGAAAAATGTACAGATTCAGTTGAAAGACACAGGGATTTTTCTTACAATAATATTTTAGGCAATTAAATGCTATGAGTGAAGATAACCAGAGGATAACAGAAAATCTAAAGAAAGAGAGGCATAATTTAATAAATCTCAGCAAACAAGGAATCTAGGGATGATACTGCAGGACAGATGGTATCCCAAAAAGATCTGTGCTGTGCAAACTTACATGACCCCTTTTCTTTAAATTGAGATGCAAGGAGATGACCCTGAGAAAGTGAGAAAGTGAGAAAGAACAGGGTTGGAATGCTGATTGAATGAGCCATGGGGACAGAGGACAGTTTGTTTGATCCTATCTGTCTGTTATTTGAACTTAGATCTGAAAGATGATAAGGGCTGAAGATGCTGCCCAACATATTAGGGGGTTTTTTTGAAAATAAATGCAAAGCTTGTTGAAAGCAGGAGCATTGGTATTTAGTGGAATTTTACTCAATGTTATAGGATTGAGAAACAATGCTGAGAAATGGAAACAAAATTTGTGTCAGAAGAAATGACAAACACAAGGTTTTATGTTTGCTGACTTTATATACAAAATACAAAAACAATATATTTGTTTATATGGTTGCTTGCATCACAAATGTCAGTTTTACAGACAATTTATCACTGCTGCAGCCCCTGGAATGTGCCAGTAAATCTGTGGCCCTGCGTCTCCTTACAGCTGCTTTTGTATTTGGAATATAAGCCATGTTAGCTCCTGAAGGATTTATCAGTTTAGAGGACAGCTGCAAAGTGTTTAGGAGAGAATCTAAGGACAACACAGCTCCAAAATAAATCTGGGTTTGGCTACTCCATCTTCTGGCACGTGAGACTTTTCTACAAGGGAAAAGACTTCCGATGGAAGAGACAGAGCCTTCCAGGGATCTCCTGCAATTACTTCCCCACTCTACACCACGGGCTTTGAAAGCTTCTTTCTGTGAATTTCTCTTGTCTAACAGAAGAAAAAAAGATATTATGTTGGAGGATGAATGGATGGAATATGTGTTACTAAAAAGCAGCCAAAACATTCCAGCAGACGCACATTTTTCCATGAGTAAAAAAAAAAAGAAAAAAAAAACCAAACAAAAATGTGTCACTCACATTGCTTAATAGCTTTCTGGAAGGCTCTTAGATTTTATGGTTACTACAGATACTACTACACATAACAAGGCAACTGTAGCTTTCAAATAGACAATAACCAAATAATTTTGTTGACAACTTATTTTGATCACACATGCTACTCAAATTAAATGCAAGGCCTGTTTGGTAGGTTTTGGGGGACAGAGGAGTAACACCTAAGTGATATAAATCCTCTGTAGCAAGCAAGATCAGTTCTGAATGTAAATTTCTTTTCTATTTGTTTGTTCGCTTTTTTTTGAAACAACATAAATACATACAAAACAGTACAGCAGGAAAACCTAGGAAATCAAACTGAAGATGACCTTTTTCCTTTGTCCTTTCAAAGGAAGGCTGACAAATGCTCATGATCTTCCATTCATCATGTTTCATAGGAAAATAGGAGACAGTGGGCATCTTGAGCCCATTTGTATTGATTCACTCACAGGGATCCTCCTCCAAGACCAAAGTGCTTAACAGCTAACCAAATTTCAGCTGCCCTTTTAGGAAATCTGAGTTTTATCCTAAGTCCCATTGATCATTGGTCACATTTGAAAGGTTTAAAATAATGATTTGTATTATTATCTTGATTAGGAGATGTTGCTTTTAGGTAGTATTATACCATGTTATAAATTCAGTCTGTCCTATAGTCTGGGATTGATTATGAAGTTTTTATCTTTATTCTTAGAAAGATGTCTGACTTTTCCCCTTCTGTTCTGTACTAGTCATGATAATTCCAGCATTCCATTTTACAATTTTCTTATTTACACCATATCCACAAATTCATTCTTGCAGCTGTTCCTCATGTGATTATTTCTAGTAGTGTCATTGTGGTTCCCCATGTGAATAAGGCTTATTGTTGTGGTATACCATCATAGGCTACAAATATGCAAAAATTATAAAGGGACAGGAAACTTTCAAACCCTTTGAATACTTTCTTTTGGTTTTGGATAAGCACTGGTTTTTGGTTTTTCTTGGCTTTTTTTGTTTTGTTTAGTTTTGTTTTAAGATTTTCTTGCAGCTATTTAAAAGTAGCTTTAAAAAGTTTAAAAACTGCTTCCACTGAGTTACTTTAGGTAAGTCAACCACAGCAAGCAGTTAGCAAGTAGTTTCCAAATCTGCCAAACCAAACCTTTAGCCAGTAAGAATTAGCAATTGTGCAGTTATTTTTAACAGCTGCATGTTGTATTAAAATACAAATATATTTACAATAAAATATCGTATAATTCATTTTATGACAGTATACTGCACTTATTTGTGACAGCATAACTGCTATGATTATTATAAATGACAGTCAGATGAACTGGCAAGGAGGAAAGCACAGGAACCAAAGCCTAGCATTTTAGAGGATATATTTATACCAGAGAAACAAGCTCCTAAATACACTACTTGAATGGATACTGGACAAGCATGCAATATACTAAAAAAAAAAAA
>VZRZ01006017.1:322016-496334 GCA_013398175.1 Climacteris rufus | reverse complement strand
GGCGAAAAAAAGCAAAAGCGATTTTGCATCTTGCTGCTGTCTGCTCTCTTTACAACTAGGACGCAGTTTTCCGCTTAAGATGAGCGCTGGCAAGTGTAGCAGGAGTGTTTCAGTGTGTTGTTTATCCCTGCTGCCTGTACCGTGCTAGCACATGGTAGCTGCTGTCGCTAGTGCGTAGTTGGGCGCATTCATTTAATTTAAACTGCTGAAAGTAAAGGAGTGTAAATAGATGTTTAAACTAGGTGTTTAGTCTAGAGAAGACTGAGAGGGGACATCTTCAGTGCATATAAATGTCTCAAAGGCAGGTGTCAAGAGGATAGTGCCAAACTCTTTTCTGTGGTGCTCAGCGAAAGGACAAGGAGCAACGGCCATAAACACAAGAATTTCCACCTTAAGATGAGGAAGATCTTTTAAGTGAGGGTGGCAGAGCACTGGAACAGGCTGCCCAGGGAGGTGATGCTGTCTCCCTCTCTGGAGACATTCGAAACCCACCTGGATGTGTTCCCGTGTCACCTGCTCCAGCTGACCCTGCCTTGGCAGGGGGTTTGGACCATATGATCTCCAGAGGTCCTTTCCAATCCTAAGAATTGGATTCTGTGATTGTTAGATGCTGTCCTGAGGCAGCAGGTGAGGACATCTTAAACAGCCTCAGCAAGACTCTTCAGAGCTTCTCTCCTGGGGCTCTTATCCATGGTATGCATTTGTTTTCCTTGTGGTTTTGTTATCGCCAAGGGGAATGTTTCAGTAAGCACTTAAATCTGTGTACGTGAAGAAGCTTTGGTGCTGGGATTGCTGGTACTGGAGGCTGATCTATCATTTGTTCTTTGCTCTTGCTAATGCTGAGTATGGTCTTGTCTAACTTTTTTAAACCTCCAGTTGGGACACTGTCTTGTCATAGCTATGTATTGTGAGAGTAACAAATGCTGTAGCTGTGATTAAAAGACAAATACCTTTCTTTAATAAAACAATAGCTCTGACATTAATTTGCTCTTTACTTGACTATGGGTCATGGAATTTATGAAAGACCTAATATGCATAGTTTGGGGTCCACCTGGATGCTGACAGCTTTCCACAAGGTGCTAGCACATGTACATGGAGTGAACATCCAAAATGTATTAACACTTCTCCAGGGATCAAGTACTTACTGGGAACTGTGGAAGAATATATGTATTTTTAAATATTTTTCCTATTGGAGTAATTTTCCTATTGCAGTAATCTGCAACCCTGCCATTCCCTCCTCTAGCTTAAGAAGGTTTTTTTCCTTAATTCACTTATGGCTAGTGTCATTGAGATGAGTTGGAACATGTTTGTATGCATCTATAATTAATTGAGGTTGACCAAATACATAGTAGGGTGATAGGCACTAATATCCCAGGTGTTTTTATTCTGTCACAATGCATATTCTGCAGAATTTTATGGAGATTAAAGAAGTAATGGTGTGAAGTGGTGTACTGTCTTGCTCTTGTTCTGGATAAGGTATTCATCAGTATTTTAGAAAGCAAAAGTAGTGACTTACCATTCATGTTGACTTAACATTCACATCAGGTTTTTGATCCTTTTATGTTGGCTTGATGTGTTAAGCTAAATCCCCATCTCTCTGACATGCAGTCTTGTGCTGAAGTTCACCTTCCTATTTCAGCCATATTTTGCCCCTGCTGCTATGGGTCTCTTACTATCATGAATGTTGTTCATTTTATCACTGAAGTCCAGTGTTCCTGTGCACACACGGTTTAAATAATGAAATAAAAGGCTACCAATTGCAGGTTTACATTTACGTTTTCCTCCTCCTGTTAATGTACTGTAACTCCTTTTGTTGAACATGGATATTTGGAATAAACTGTACCTTTTAAAAAAGGAGTTTAGATGGGATAGTATTGTTCTTTGCTTTAACAAACTTCTAAAAAATATTTGCATCTCTAAGTTTGACAGCTTCACCCATTTCTTAGCTGTTGGAGTTTTGGGGATTTGTTGTCTGAAAAATCTCTTAGGCTGACCTGGTGAAAATAGGAGTCTCACCAGTATTGCAGTAGTGGAATACTCTACTCAGATGTGGGCCTTGAAAGTAAAGGAGACCCACTTTCGTTCCAAAGCTGTCTCCTAAAGCTCTTTGCTATGGCACTCCCCCAGGGTTTTTTGAACTGGGTTGTCAACAAAATGTCTTGCTTAAAACATAGTTCAACACTGGTAATTAATGTGATCTTAGTGTCATCACTTGCTCATGAGCAAGTGCTGAGGTTTTCCAGTACTGAAAAACTATTGAAGCAGTTTTCCATTGACTAAGCTTGCTGTGTAGAATCTTGAAGTAGGAAAGAATTAATTCAAACTGGTAGTTCATGGTGGGTGACCTGTCCAGATCTTTACAACCAAATTCTGCTTCGGACTGTACTTCTCTGCAGCAGAATGTACTGAGCAGTGATGCAAATCATCCAGTCATTACTTGCAGTAGCAGATAAATGTGAACTATCAATATTTCTGAGGTTGAGTAGATTCTATAAGTTATTACTGTGGCTACTGTTTAACTGTTCCATCCATTTTTGCAATCAGCAATGTATGGCTTGATTAAAAAGGCAAAAAAAAATAGCTTTGCCCACATTCAAATGAGGTTTATTAGATCACATTACTAAAATATGCTTATTTTTTTCTATTTTATAAATGTCCTTGAGATTATATTGATGAAAGAGAACTGAAAACAGCATGTCAGTAGGATAGCATGGTATATCTTAAATTGTCAAATTGCTCTTCATTGGTACCAAAAGTCAGAGACTTTCAGGCATCTGACAGACTAAATAACTTGACTGTGTAGTAAAAGAACATGAAGCAGATGTGGTTTGCCAAGTTAGTTTTCATCACAGAATGTAGCAAACTCTTGTCAGCATTTGACATCTCATGCATTCTCTCTGTTAGACATCGTTTGCTGAACCAACAAGTAAAGTTTGGTTGGTTGAAATGAAATCTTGTTATTTGGCAATCAGCTTTTCACTATGTTGTAAGGAACATAATATATTTCTTGATTATTTGGATTCAGTTTTCACTGTTTTCTGCTTGACTGTAGCATCCTTGCTAAATATCCTCTTGTGCATTGTTGAGATTGTTTTGACTTCAGACTTGTCATGTGACTTAATTTGATGCCTCTGGCCACCCAAATACATTTATGTCTGAGAGGGAAGATTGTGGGGATGACATGTCTGTCTCTTAAACCAGCAATCTTGCCAAGAGCAGTTTTCAATGCAGTTTTAGGATTATGCATAATTGGAAGTGATCTCTTTAAGTGATGATGAGTTACTCAAAGCATGCTGCATACAGATCAGTGTCTTGTTCAATGGTATGTTAATGATAATTTATCTCAGTGACAAAATTGTCCTATATTATGGTTATTTATAATAATAGTATACCTATTAGAGCTGACATTTAAGGATAATAAGCAATTAAGATAATGTTTGGCATGTGAAATTTGATCTGCTTTTGCCTACCTGTCAATAAAATGCCCTTATTAAATATGTGGCTAATGAAAATATTTAAATATGCCAAATAGTGCAAAAAATGTTGCTTCCCCCATGTCAAAATTAATATTGTACAGAAAAAACTTGAGATATGGGAAAATAGGATGAAATCTGAGTTATTCCCAAATTGCTCTTACAGTTCTTCTTTTTGATTTGGATATGTAAAATAGATTTTGATTATTTGAAGGCTAGAACTGGTATTTTTAGACAGCCTTGGGATTTATATATTAACTTCAGATACCTGGTAGAACACTTGAGTTCTAATACTCTTCCAGAAATTCAGCTTTTCAGACATGGAAGAAAATCAGTATGTCACAAAGACAGTGGCTGGATCTCTTCCTGAGTCTTTGATCTCACATTCACCTATATTCTTTCTTTTCTGTATAAGAAAACTTAGGTCAACTTTGTCTTTCCAGTCCTGATCTCTGATTCCTGTGAATCTCAACTCCGTAAGAAAAGCTGGAGAGGTGCACTCTATGCTGTATTATTCCAATGTTTTTAATATGGTGTTTCTTCAAAAATACTGGGAGGATTATGTAGCATCTTTTCTGATTGCTCTGTCATTTCATATGCCCTGTGCACAGAGGGCTTGTGTGCTTCTCTCCAAAGCAGCTTCTCTGTATAAGATGAACCAATTTGGATCCTCATTGACTGCCAGGTTTCAGTTGCAGTGTGTGTCTAGAAAAGCAATAGCTGGTGGCTTCCTTTAGGAAGGCAGGAATTCACAAGTGGTGTGTAATTCTAAAGGGATGACAGAGGATCTTTTAGAACTGATGGGTACAGAAAAGCTGGAAAAGTGGATAAAACTTGAGCTTTCTGTAAATGGAATGTGAAGTTGTATACATAAGGAATTTGGAAGAAGCAAATGGTTATGAATGGATGAGTGAAAGCAGGGAGATGAGAACTGACACTCAAGGTTTTAAGAAAAATTGTTGCTGGCAATGAACATCATCATAACATATTTCATCTTGCAGGAACGTGCTAAAAACAGTGATGCTAATTCAGTCACTCTGCACTGCTGAACTTTCTGTACTTGGGGGAAAGAGCCTAATACTCGACCCTAAGAAGCTATTTTAGTTTATGGTATGTACTGCTGACCTTTTGTAAAGGAAATAAAAATTCTCAGAGAATAGGATCTTTTAATAAAGGTGCTAATTTTATTTTTGCAAAGTGCATATATAAACCTTTTTGATTGGATACAAGATAATAGTTAGAAAACTGTTACTTCTGGAAAATCTGATACTGCAAAGAAAACTTACTGGTACGATAGACATTTCTGTGGTTGTAAAGATTCACAAGCTGGACTACAGTACTAAAGTTTCTATTAAGAAATACCATTAAACTTACTTGAATTTTAAACAGTAAACCTGCTCAGGAAGGCAATTTGAAGGACAAAATACAGGACAGCTGAAATTCTTTGTGAACAGATATATGTTTAAACATTCGACAACATTAGATAATTCTTGTAAGCTGCACCTTATTTCTTTATTATTTTCTGGAACTTTTTCTTTCCTGCTAGGTAAGGATAATTATGTTTAAAATAGAAGAATAAGTGCTTTATAAGTAGTTTTGTCTAGTACAGCAAATGTTAGATGCTGGTGATGCTGGTTTGGGTTTTCTGTCTTATGCAACACAGCATACCTTATCTTTCCTCTCTTCCTCCTACTCATGCCCTTTAAGCCTCAATCAGGATATTTCTATCTCAATGAAAGTAGAACTCACTACACCTACATTTAAACTTGGGACTTTCACAACTCTGTGATTATTATTTTTATAAGATCTTCTGCAACACACTTAAAACCATTTATCTCGCTTAAAGTCATTGATTGCACTGCATCATGCTTCAATGCAAATGTTTCAAAAAGGTCTGTACCTACTCATCTTGAAAAACAGACCTTTAGTGTAAACTGTTTTTTCTGTTGCATAGGTGCAAATGTTCAAGTAACTTTTAAGCATATGTGGTCAGTGGGCTGAGGGGTCACTTGTGAGTAGTGTATGCCTGAGATTAGGTAACCATCAGAGAATGGTATGAATGTGTATGCAAGCTCAACAATTTGTGAATTTGTCAGTTTAACCAGATATTTGTGTTTTTGAGGTAACTTTGAGATTCTGCCAAGTTCATGTGGGTTTGCTCTAAAAATAATGAATAATGAGTATTCATAAGTTGTTGAAGCAAATAAAGGTAGTTTAGCTTTCAAGATAGCAAGAAGCTTGATTGGGACCTCCTGAGAGATGTGTTGCCTATACTGCTTTTATTTAAGAATTTTTGTAATTGTTAGAGGTATTTTGATGCCACTGGTTCTTCGTGGAGATAAAAAAGTGACTTTAAAAAAAAAGTATTAAAATAATTTTCCCTCACCCCTCCTTAGATTGTCTGTCCATGAAAATAATTATGCAAGACAGAAAAAGCATAAAGTTTCACAAGTAGCCCATGAATTACACAACACTTTTCTCATTGAAATATTTTTGAAATAACTTCTATCTAAAGATGAAAAGATACTCCAATAATTCTAGTCATGTAGCTTATTTAAGACCTTAATTTAGAAGATAGGTTTAGATTTGTGAAAGGAGGCTTACACTCTGTTTTAGTCCAGAGGCACTGATGCCCTTAGTGTCTTAAATTTAATAATCTAAAGAGATAGTGGTAGGTATTGCATCATGAGAAAGCTATGGGATTTTGGGGTTTAATTTTACTTTACTGTAATTATCTTTAAAGTTCTTTTTGTGAGAATGAAAGTGAGCATGTATTGTCTCAAAATAGAGATTTCTTCTAGCATTAAAAACAGAATAAATTAACAGGCATTAAAACCCAACCCCTTTAACACGATGAACTAGATTTCTTGTATTCAGCAAGGGCCAGAATATCACTGGTACAATGGACTCTGCTTTGGAAAAAAGTGTATTAGGTGTCTAAATGTCTTCAGAAAGTTGACCAGAAGCTTTGGAGGGGGTTTTATGAAGAAAACTGTTGTGGACCACAAAGGTTTGATTGGAGAAATCCAACATCTGTTGCTGAGGTTGTCTTCTACTTACATTCCCATTGTCACCAGTTGAGAGAAATAGCAGCATTGCTGCAGAAACATTAAGAAAATAAAAAATCTTAATCTGACTGCAAAGGATGAGGGATGGGATTCTTTGTTAGTTTAAGGATGGATTGCTGCATCTGTTAGAACAGTTTGTCATCTCCTCATCTGTGCCCAATGAATCAGATACAAGAGGAGGAATGGGCAATCCAGACACTGCCTTCTGCATTTTCCTGCTGTGTCCAGAGATTCCTGGCAGTTCAAGTGAGGGGAAGAATAAGAAAGAAGAAATCAAAACCTGTTGTTGAAAAGTCTGACACCTCAGGCTGGTGAAACTAACCATTCCATTCTGTAGTTAGGACTTGGTGTAAGGCTGTGGTGTTACCTTGGGGCTAGGGATGAATATCCAGAAAAAAAATAAAAAAAAAAAAAAGAAAGACAGCAGGAAAGATCTCTCCAAGAGATGGGATGCAAAGGAGTGCCATGGCTATGTCCAGGAAGCTTTTGAATATCTCCAAGGATGGAGACTCCACAAGCTCTCTGAGTAGCCTGTGCCAGTGCTCAGTCACCCCCACAGTGACAAACTGTTTCCTGATGTTCAGAGGGAACTCCTGAGTTTCAGGGTGTGCCCATTGCCTCCAGTCCTGTCACTGGGCATCACTGAGCAGAACCTGGCTCTGCCCTCTTTGCACCCTCCCTGCAGATATTTATATACATTGATGGAGCTCCCTGAGCCTTCTGCAGGCTGAACAGTCCCAGCTCTCTGATTTTCCTCATGGGAGGGGTGCTCCAGTTCCTTAATCATCTTTATGTCCCATTGCTCTGCTCTCTCCAGTACATCCATGGTTCAAGCAGCTTGCAGGCTGATTCAGACTGGAATTTTTTTTTTCTCCTAACTGTGTGTATAGTACTCTTGAAAAGTTTCTTCTAGTAACAATTCTAGGAAAGAATATCAGTAATTAAAAAATGTGGAACACCAAATCCACAAAACTAGTCACTTTTCAAAATGATACCTCACTCTTCTAAACTTGTTTGACATTTTCAGGGGAGAAGGAACAGTGTTGCAGTCCCTACAAGTCAAAATCGTGTAGTCCCTTTTAGAGTTTTTTCTGCTAAGAAACAAATTTGTTCATGAAGTAGGAATATCAAGTGACCTCACATAAAATTAACTAAGCTACCTAAATGTGCTTTAAAACACAACTTTCCCCCAAACCCCAAGAAAACAAGAAACAATGCCAAACCACCCAAAATTAAAAAAAAACCAAGAAAGGTAAACACATAAATTTAGTCACAACAAACCTGAGAAGGCGTAATGCTGATCCATAGCTGCTAGAGTTCAGAGAAGCCTGTAATACAGATCCATCAGTGTAAATAAATAATCTTTAGCTGCTGCTTTGTGTACTCCTGGGTGCTTTTTGATACTCAGGCATAGCTATTGACTTAAAAAGAAATGGCATATTGACAGATACTGATCTGGGTTTGGAAAATTGAGGCATAGACTAAACTGTTTTTAGTACTTCCAGGTACTCTGTGGGTGGGAAGGAGTTACTTGTTGAATTCAGAGATAAGACAGGAGCTTGTATTTTGACTACTGTACAATTATTCCCCCAACAAAGAGTGACACATTTAAATCAGAGTAGATAGTGTTTGCATAATTTGAAGTAGAGAAAGCATTTAAAGATCTGGTTACATCAGTGCAGGATGTAGTACTTATAACCCACAAACTGTAAAGTAGTTCATTTCAGGAGCCTGGAATTCAATGTGTCTGAATTTATAGACATAAAATTTAGTTTCATCTTGCAAATGCAGAGCCTCCACTGCCTTTGGATGCTTGTGTTTTGACATGAAGATATATGATCTCCCTACCTTAATGGTTACCCAGGGCACAGCTGCCCTTCACAGGCTGAAAGGAGTACTGAAACATATATGAATGAGAAAGCAGAAGCTCCACAGAAAGAGCTGGGTGTTTTCCATGAGGGAGGCAAGGGCTAGTAAGATAGCTCTTGCTCTCATTTTAAGAAATCAAAAGTGAAATGGAAATGCTAGCTAGCACTGTGGGTATCAACATACAGAAAAGAGGCTTTAGTTTTAGGGTGATGGAAGAGTTGTCAGCCATTTTCCAATATGATCACATTGACAGTACTATTTCACAGTCTTTGTTCTTTAATGTTGCATAATGGTCTTTATATCCCTCAGTTTCAGCAGTACTGTTCTTCACCAGTTGTTGATACTGATAGAGAATCTGCTTGCCCTTCACTTGATGCCTTTCTAGGCTTGTTTGGAGGCTTGTTGGTAAGAGACCTACAGCCAGGCAATAGAATGATACAGAAATGAAGCTTTGTAAAAATAAGATTGAGAGTCATCTCATCTAGCCCATTCCTCAATTTTCCCAGTACAGTGATGTTGTCAAGTGGTGTTTCAGATGTCTTTCTGTCAGGCATATTTGCAACCCCTTGCACTGGCACTAATAAGTGCAGTGTCATGTTGTCTGATTTAGTAGGTGGTTTATCTCAATATTTGTCTTTGAGCAATGTTCAAGGAGGCTACACTCTCACTGTTTGCTAGTCCAAGAGGGATTTTAAATCTGTGTTGTTCCTCAAACGTCAGTGAGTTTAAAAAGAGCATTCAGGTTAATGAGTAGATGACACACATCATAATTATTTGAAGGATGCTATTCTAGTTTCCCTCAGAAATTGTCCTGGGATTCTTGCTTGCCAGGCTTATTATCACTTTGGGGTTATTTGCCTGGTATTGTATATGGCTTAATACAGTTGGATATTAATTTCTTCCCAGCCAAAGCATACAACATGATCCAGTAAGTTTCTTCACATTAAAGATGAGGTTCCTAATAGGAAAGAAAAATCAGGTATTCCTACTGTATACAGTCTTACAGATAATGTTCAAGGGACAATACATCCAGCATAATATTTTGGCAGCAAATGGTCTCCTGTAGGGGAAGTTGGAACATGTTCCTGGCAGAGCTTGGAACAAAGGAAAGGAGAAAGACCTGAACCTGAATGACCTTCTTAGATGAATTAAAAGTAAAAAAAGGATGTCTCAGCATGAAGTTTCTGCTACTCTTACCTGAATACAGTAAGCTTGCTCAAAAACTGGATTTTAGTGGGTTTTTTTTCTAGTTTGCTGTATTGTTGACCATTATTTATTCTGTCACAATTTCATGAGTGTTTCTGAAAATAATGTCCTATAATTACCATCTTGGTTTGTAGCTCTCTAATGGTAATAATAATTTTCTGTCATGGTTATCTTATCAGTCACTTAAGAGCCTTGAATAATCACTTCAGCTTCAGAAAACTGAAAGTTATGTGACCACTAGATGGAGTCCAGTGAGCATATTTCAGTGTCAGAAATCCTACGTTAGGGCTTGCAGTGTTAAATAGTTAAAAGAGGTAGGTGTTTTGTGTCACAAGCTTAGCAGCAATAAATGTGCATTTGTTCAGCTTAGATTGACTTGGACAACTTCCTAAAGTTCTTTGGGTTGTTCTTGGTATGTCTGTCCTTAAGGTATACTTGAATTAAATTTCAGCTTAAGGCATGGTCTACTGGCAGATCCCATTGCTCATCTGTGGGTCAAAGTGTATTGTTACTCATGTAAGAATGGACTTGTGAGAACACTGACCTTTCTGCAGCCTTCAAGTATGTGACCTAAAACTATTAGCTAAGATATTTGGCATTTTGCAACTAGCAGGGTTTTAAATTTGTGTGTGTTTCTCCATCAGCATGTACATAATATGTGTATGTACTTGTATGCAAGATTTGAAATGCCATTTCTTAGGTTGCTTCATTTATGCCTTCTCACCTCTCTAAATACGTAAAAGGCGTAATAGACACAAACAATACCTTGTCTAGGTAGGACAGAACTAAATCTTGCTCCAGTTTTCTTTAGCATAGCTTTTTATTTTTGGTGTGATTCTTGACATTAGTGGCACCTCACATGAATGATAAAATGCCTCTGGTGTTCAGTCTGGTGATACTGGTATACTCAGTGCTTCTAATGGTGACAGTAGTATTTCGTTTCTGTTGGATGCAAACCTCTTCTTAGGGCCTTGCTGAGTGTGCAGATGCTCAGTTAAAATTACATGGAAATTTAACCATGCTGTTCTCAAGACTGCCTCTGGAATAATCATGTTGGCTTTCTTCTGAAGGATGGGATTCTCTTGGAGCTTTTCTCTGTCTCAGTGGTTATTGTGTGGCTACCCAGTGTACCACTACAGAATCATGGAAATGCACAGGCTGAAAGGCAAATCTGTGGAAGTCACCTAGAGCAATACCCTGCTCAAAACAGATCTGGTGAGAGCAGGTTGCTCAGAGACCGTGACAATCTGGTTTTAATATCCACAAGGATGGAAATACTTTAACCGCAGTAGCTGTAAACCCTCATGGTTAAAAAAAATGTAAATAAATCCTTTTATGCTAATGGAGTATTCTGTTCCCATTTCCTCCTGTTCTGTGACTGTATCTTCAAGAGCAGTCTGGCTGTTCTCTCTACTTTCCCATTAGGCATTGAAAACCGCAGTAAAATCTCCTTTTAGCCTTCACTTTAGGCTGAACTATGCAAGAACTCTTAGATTTTTCTCATACATGAAGCACTATGATGGCTCTCCATTAGAATCAGTCCAATATGTCAATATCTTTCTTATACTGAGAAGCCTGCTCAGCATGTTCAACTTGCTGTTCAACAGGATGTTATCCTTATCCACTCATTTAGAGCACATCTAACTAATTTGGGTAAAAGGGTGCTATGGAAGACTGTGTCATTCTTTCACTAACAGTATTCAGTGTCCATTGCTGTCTCTTAGTACACAGAACCAACCATCATATCACAACAGGCTGATCAGGCATAGTTTGTCCTTGATAAGTCCATGTAGTCTACTTGGAACTTAGATATACTTGTATTATTTATATGTCAGGAAATTGCTTGCAGGAGGGTTTGCATCATAATTTTCCTGGAGATTGGAGTGTACCTGACCAGTTTGTAGTTTTCTGTATCCTCCTTCTTACTATTTTGGAGAGAAAGTATGAGGGTTACTAAGAATAATCCATGTTCAAACACACGTTCTGCACTAGTTGTGACAAATCAAGTGCTTAAGACTTTTAAGACAAAGTAAAACTCACTGTTGTGGTCACAAAGCAGCTTTCAGCACAGTTTCTGCTTTCTGAAAAAACAGGAGTTCTTAGAGAGAGTTACCTGGCAAAACTCTTCTATGAAATCTGCATGCAGCAATCTTTGCAGAAACAGTTTTTGCAACAGGAACCAGCACCCGAATTTTCTGGTCCTCTGCAAACATTCCTATTAAGTATAAACTGTTTTGCATACCCTTGTTTTTACTCTTGCAGGGCTATTCCATCTTCAGTTCTTTTCTGCAGCATGGCTTTATCAGGCAGGAGCAGTATGTGGCTTTTGAAATACTGTAATTGGATTGTTAAGGCATTCCAGAGAATGCCAGGTGATGCTGGTTTTAACCTTTGGACTGAGGAAGCTTTACTGTCTTGAGCTGATGTACAGGCAGCTGCCAGAGGGGAAGTAGTGCTCCACCTACAAATACTGTCATGTTTTGTGAAAATGAATTAATGAATTTGGTCAGGATGTAAAATGAATTAATGAATTAGGTCAGCATGTGTTAAGGATCTCTAAGGAACCAGGTGTTCAGTCCTGTCAAGATGGCATCAGTTTGGGCATTTTAAATGTCACGGACAGCTTTGTAGGTAAAAATACATGTACCTACTTCTAGTGTTTCAAGAGATTAAGGATACTTTTGTGGCTCTTATGCTAGGTCTTAGGTGCTTGAATCCTGCCTGAAGTGTGTTCTCTTGCAGATACGGGCCTGTATCTTTATGAAGTGTTTTCCTTTAGTAGTGGTTTGTCTGAAGACAGAAGTACCATGTTGTTTTGTAGTAACACATTCAATTGAAAGGTCTCCCTAGTTTGATCTCTGTCCTCTTAACTGTTCAATTTCTGTCTAGGTGCCTCTAAGTTCTCATTTTGATAGTGACAATTTTATAGGATGAGCTGCAGACTTTAAATCAACCCAGGCTGATTCCCTAACCTTCATAAATGTGAAACAATATCAAATGGAAACTTGTAAACTTTGTTTAGAACTGTCTGATTGCTAACACACATTTACTTTGTACCTGTATGATTATGCTTCTTGGAACTCATTTGGTTATCAAGGGGTTGCTTAACGTGTTGATTTGAAGTCCTCAGTTCCCAAGTGCAAAGTGATTATTAGTCATTTACTGTAATCAGAGGAGTGGTTAGACCCTTAAAGCAATTGTGTTTTTTGGAAGGAAACTAGACCTTCTTCTTTATTACTTGTCAAAAAAACATGTCTCAAAAATGTATAATTCTGAACAACTTAGAGCTAACACAACTAATTAATTTTGTTTTGTCTCCAGGAATCTCATAGTGCAGTCAGTACAGATTCGATACAGTATAGAGCAGGGAGCAACTTGTTGCTCCCTATATAAACACAGTTTGGCTCAGGGGTGTAATATTTACAATCTATACTAACTCTAACAGCTCATAAGTCCACATGCTTCCTGGTGCAGACCCTTTTTCATGAACTAAGAGAAGACAGGCATTAGTGTTGTCTCCTGTTTAAAGCCTTACATTCCTGCTTTCCACTCTTTTTGCCTTATGGAAAAAGGCAGAAATCGTCCTTGAGACTGTCTAACAGAGAAAACTAGCTATTTTACAGTGAAAAATGGGCAACATACCATAACCCAGGCTTAGCTGAAAGCAGTTTGCAATGGCTAGCTTGCTGCTCACATGTGCAGTCTGGGCTTGTTCATATATTGATTTGTTCTGGTTTGGTTTATTAACCATTGGATTAAGACTTTTACCTACTTTGGGCTGTCTTTCAGCTCTCTTCAGTGGGCAAGGCACTGTCAGACCTTGTAAGAATTTTTCTGGCCTCCCATTTGTCCTAGGTCTGGCCAGGGCAGGGTTTATATTTGCAGCAGCCAGGAGGAGGGCATGGCTAGTTCCCAGAGGTTATTCTATATCACCTAATGTCATATTCTGGGGACAGGGAAAGGGGTCTCTTGCAGTGGGGGTAGTGCTTTGGGTATTACCAGGCTGCACATGGTGAACATCCGTGTGAATCATTCACCTATTTCTCGTACACTGTTATTAATATTGCTGCTGTTACTGTGTTTCCTTATTTCATTGCTGATTCCAGTCAATTGTTCTTATCTCAACCTGTGATCTTCACCTTTTATGCCTCCAGTTCTCTCCTCCAACCACCCACAGTGAGGAAGAGAAGGGGGGAGTGAGTGGGTGGCAAATGGTTTGGAGTGTTCCAGTGGGAACATTAAATTGGGGAATACCATTCCTAAACCACGACACCATTTCACTTTTGAGATGTGATACTGAAGTGCACTGTGTCACATTTCTGCCTGGATGGGCGCTGCTTGTGTAGTGTGGTTGCTCATTACAATTTGAGGAATCTCCTTAATGAAGCTGGAAACTTCCACTCTGCACCAAATTAATAAAAAGTCTGCTTGTTGGCAGACTCCTTTGCATTGTATACTATTCAGATTTCTCCTCCTCCCCGTGGTTTCTTCTCACCCCTCATGTCCCCATAAATATTTCCCTTGCAAGCTCTATTTGGAGTTACAGAATCACAGAATTTCCTGAGCTGGAAGGGACCCACCAGGGTCATCGAGTCCAACTCCTGGAAGTTGTAGACTGTGATGAGGATGCTTTTCATGTCTTTGGTGTTAGCATTGTATTGATCCATGTCAGTTTCAGTTGCCATTTCTAAAATACTGTGGAAACATGATGCTAAATTTATTCAAGATAGGAATTAAATTTTCTCTTAACTGGTTTTGTATTAGAACATCTCCAAGGGTCATTTCCAATTGACTTAGACTGTTGTTCTGTCACGTATTTGTCTTTCCAAATTGAATTTTTTTTTGTCTTCCTGTTTCTCCACAACATACCTAGTACTTTTCAAGTGAGGTAATTTTCTAGACGTTTGAAAGAACTGTCTACTGCATAATAACTGGTAGTTAACTGACCTGTTTTTCTCATGCTTTCTTAAGGTATAAACTTTTTTTTTTCTGGAGACATTTGCTATTATGAAGTCTTTGAAATGGTGTGGAAAACCCTCTAAACAGTGCTTCATTTTAATGATGTCTTAACTCTTGATATCATGTTTGTAACCTGAACTTTGTCGGGTCTCTTGAAATCCTACATTTCAGATGGAAATGAAGTGGGCTTCTGCACTAGAAACAGTTAAATGTATTTTTTGGGAATGCCTTCTGTGGTAATTCCCATGACTGTTTTCCCTTGCATGTTTGCAAGGATGTCTTTATCCAGCCTTAGTGAATGGAGCACTGCATTTCCCTCACTGACCTACTTGTTCTTTTTCAAAGAGGGTAGGATAGGTAGACAGAAGAAGGTACAGAGATGGTGCTGTGCAAGGTTTATGGTTATGTATGAAGTATCTCTGTCCTTTATAGTAGAATTTATGCCAAATTCTTCACTGTGACTTCCTTTGTTCTCTCTCCTCAGAAAGCTGTTCATTATTAGCAGAACTGCCTTAAAACAATTGGTGTTTCTTACAATACAAGAAGTGGTCTAATTTCTGCTGTTGTGAACATGGGACTGACAGGAACTACTTGGGTCACTGTCAAATATTGTTGGGTTTTGGGGTTTTTTAATTCATGTGTCTGCATGTTATTATGTTGTATTTAGGTTAGAAATGTAATGAGGAGCATATTGAGATGTATTAACTAGGCAGATGTTAGGGGAAAATGCTAATAAGTCTGAAATATTTCTTGTGAATGTATCATCATACATGCAAATATTTCCTTGAAAAGTTAATTTGCATGGGGGCAAATCTGTAGCTGACATCTTGAATCTGTTTATTCCCTCCCTCCATGTTTTTAATTTAGCTTGTTTTAGCTCCATTGCAACAATTTTGATTTTGTAAGATCACTTTCATCCAGTTTTACAATTTGGTAAGTAAATACATCTCAGTGCTTTCAGTTTAGCAGAAATACAAAACTAACCAGCAATCTCTGACATGGTGATTGGCACTGTTATGGTGTGGATTGGGACAATTTTTGCGAATTCCTTGCCTTTAAAAGCAGTTTAAAAAAATTAAGATTTCTTATCAGTGTCAGTTAAAGCAGTTTAAAAAATTTAAGATTTCTTCTCAGTGTCAGTTAAAGATATTTATGTACTTGTATAACCGATTCCTGTGCAGTATGTGGAGTCCTGTAGTGATAAATTCAGTCAGTACAGGTGTGAATCACTATAAAACCAAGAAACCTATGTATTTTAAATTTCTTTCTATATTTTTGTTTTAGAGGTGGATGTTCTTGTGAACTAGGTAGCCTTTTACCCCCATTTTTTATGACTATTGATTGTTTGTAATCAAGGACTAATAAATTCAGGTTTTGGCAGGTGGGAATTGACGGATCACTTTGCATGCAGGAAAGAAAGGAAAAAGTAAAGGCAGTCTTCAGCTCCCTTGTGGTTTTCCTGTACTGGTAACAGCATGCTCTGACATACAGATTTGACTGAAGGAAGTGTATATAGCATGCTGTTTTCTTTCTATGGCAGCAGTGATTTGAGAATTTCCCCCTACTATTTGGAGGTTTTTTTTATGTTGAAGCTTTTTGTTTCAAACATTAAAAAGCACATATAGGTCAAGTAAAGAAGTGTTTGCCAGTAGGAACTCTGTGCTAAGCATTCTGGGAGATGCTTTCTTGCAGCAGATGAGGATTCTTTGTGGCTGGCAGCAGAAACTGCAGCAGTATCTTTGCAGTTTCCTTTCATCTTTGATTATGTTCTAAGGATCTCTGAATACAGGAGCTCTTTCCATAACCCCTTGGAATATCTTTTCATCTCTGTGGTGGAGTACAGCACATGCTGGAAGCCTCCTATCTGCTACAGCTGAGGTATCCTTTGCTTTTCATCGCCCTCTGATTTTTGTCTCCGGCGGCTGCATTTTTGGCAGTATTGGGCTTAAGCAAATAGGATTACATTTCAGTAGCTGATGGTTTCTAGTCGAGGAACATACTAAATGTGGGACATAATGAGGATTGCACAAAGAAATATTTCTGCAAAGCACAGGAAAATTACTCGAGTCGAGCAACGGAGGAAGACATTCTGCAAATGCAATCAGGGCTGCTAGAAATGCAAAATTCAACAGATTGGGAATGGGTTGCACGACAAGTGTGATTCTGTTTAAAGGCATTCGTACGGTTTTTGAGAGAAACTGTGGTTATATTTGCAAGCAGCAAGGGGAAAACAATGCCCTTGAATACACAGCATTCAGCTTGCCAGATGAAGATTCAGAAATATTGATTCATTCATCCCTGGTAAATACAAACTTGTTTCATTAATAATTTTATCTGCTACTTGAAAGCTAAACTAAAAACAGAATAGCATGTTTATTTATTTAATGTCTTCTGTGTACAGGCATGGATAGATCTTGTCCTGATATTGTAGGATGTTAGTGCATGTATGTGGCACGTCATGTGTGTGTGCATGCAGCTTTAATGTTAAAGCTTAGGATTTGTATTCCTTTTATCATTTAGATTTGTACTGATAGCTCTGAATAGTTTCCAGTCTGTAATTGTTACAGAAGATTGTCTGCTGTTAGATCTTTCTAAACATACTCTTGGAATGTATTTGGCACTTTGACTGAAGAACAACTGATGGTTATGTTATGTGAAAAAACTAAGGAAGGCATTGTTGAGGAAACAGTAACCCAGCATTTAAGGTTTATTTTTTTCGTATGGATTTGAGTGTATTTTTTTTCCTCTGAAACTGTTTAACTGTTCTATTTCTGTTTAACTTACTGAAAGGGATATAGGAGCATTCTAGAAGAAAAAAATGGTTAAAGGGAGCAATAACTGTTTTCAGAACCTGCCTTGCTCTCAAAGGCTTTTTAGGTGTTGCCTGATGGAAAGAAAATGGGCTTTAAAGTGAGACTGTGGTCTTTGTACCCCCAGTTAATGACGCGTTTGTGTGTCAGATATATTGCATTTAGGCTTGAGGGGGTGGAATTGCAAGAGCTAACTGATGTGCACAGCTTGCTTCACAATTGGGCTAGTTAAGGATTTAAATATTTATTTCAAATAATTTGAGTTTACTTGCTAATTGCTTTGTCACTGGCTCGGTAGTTGGGATAAGAGGGGTGTGGTACTCTGAGAGAGCTGGACAGATTTTGACAAGCATGTATTCTGCTGGCATACCCATGCTGAGCAATTGCAGCTATGGAAAGTGTCTAGAAATTTCATAAAGCTTTGTTGTCTTTATGCTGTTCAGGTCCTTTTTTTGCTGAACTGAACTATAAGGGGAAAAAAAGGTGTGTGGTTGTACATGTGTGTATCTATCTATATACACATGTGTATGTGTGTATATGTATGCACACACAAACACATATGTATATTTGTATACATGGATAGACACACGAGCTTCCAGGAAAGAACACAGAATAATCTGAACTGTCTTCAGATGCTTAAAATAACTAATAGTATGTATATTACCCTTCATGATAGTATTGCATTTGCTTAATATGGTTTGATATTAAAAATAAAATGGCTTCCTCTGGGTATTGGAAGCCTTTTTACACTGTTAGCCATTTTTAAGTAAGCCTCATGCAGAAGAGTGTTAGAAATTTGTTGAATTCTGTGTAATTAATACTTTCAATAACTTTTGTAACCCATTGAATTTAAGACCTAGCACCCTTACTGGCCATGACTTCTACATGTAGTTGGGTGAGTGAAGAAATACTTCTTTTTTTAATGTAATATGAATTACTGTGACTTGAAGAATGCATTACATTTGTTCTGGTATTTTTTTTCCTGCTTTGTTTCACAGGGTACTGTTCCAGAAATAATTTTTCTTTAATTTGGTTGTGCAGAATTGGTACAAACTGGCAAGATTAAGCACAAAATATGCTTAGTCTGCCATTTACAACAGAAGGTCCACATCTCTCTCTTAGGGATTTGGATTTTTGTCAGCACCAAAATATCTAGATGCATTTAAATAGTGATACTATTTTTTTTTCCTGTATGGCTTTGCCAGCTTGGTTTAACTGGAAGTAGTGGGTCAAGCTAAGTTTCTTCCTGGGAAAAATACCTGGAGGTTAGTATGGAAGAGTGTGCAGAATCGAGGGGTCAAGATGACTTCCTGTTCATTTTACTGGACTAGCGTAGTCCATAAGAATAAAAGTCAGAGTTTTGCAAGAAAATCCAGGACTTTGTTTAAAGGTCATGCTCTTTAGAATCAGAGCTGGCACTGGGTATTACTTTCTTAGGTGTTGTCTGAGGCTGGGCAGCACTTGCTACTGATTTACCCATGAAGAGTGGAAAGTGGGATTCTCTGAAGAATGGGAAGAAGGGGAAAGAAACTGCAATCCAGGCAACAGTGACCTGATTTTATGGAACTTGTGGAAGTGTTTGATACTTATATCTCTTAAGTTACATAATGTCTGCACTCTTTGCTATGTGAGCTAGTTTGTCTAGCTCTTTTCCTTCCAAAGTGGTGGCATTCAGGGGGAGAAATTACGTTGCTCCTCACTGAGAAGCTGTGCATTGAGGTGAAGGCTCCAAGAATCCTCTCTTCTGAAGAGAAGCTGTATGGCCAAGACCAAAAGAGTGATACCAAAAGCAGTGTGACTTGCTTGTGTTGTGCTTTATTTTGGTGGTTGTTGCAACAGATTGAAGTGGGTGTGTGGTTTCACCTGTAACACATGAGCTGCCATGTCCTAGCTTTGCCTTTTTGGCTGTACCTGCTAACTGGTCTGTTTAGACACTTTGGATCAAATATCTCCTGATACAGAGCTCTTGTCAAAACACCAGTGAATTTCAGGGAGTCCTTTAGTTTAACAATACATTGATCCTCTTGTAAAATCAGTGTTGAAAACCTGAAAATTTTCTGTGGCTAGGGAACTCTCAGGAAGTAGTTCCCCTTGAAGGAAAAATCAGCTCTTCTGAGAAGAAGTAAAGGAGGCAGAGGCAGTTGATTTAGCATGTGATTTTCTTCTTTACCCTGTAACCCAGATGTCAGGAGGTTAAATCTAAAGTCTAGTTAAATCTAATTACAGTTGTATCTTAAGGCCTGCTCTTGTGATTGCTTGAAGGAAAGATAAAATAAAATCCATTTGAGAATGTCTTCTGAGAAGCACACTTTGTTTCTATCCATCTCATGCCATTCAAACTTGCAATGAAATGCTGTGTCTTAGCTTTGGGAACATTACTAGCCTATCACTTTATATTGCTGGAACACAGGATCCCTTAGGGTCTTTAGATCCACATGGATAAAGATCCTTATTTAATAAAAGATTATAAATTTAGTTTGAGATGCTATTAAACGTTGCATAAAAATTCATAAAAATATATTTTCCCCTAATGCCCACCTTGGGCATAGGTATTTTTGGCAGATGTTGAGAAAACATTTTAATTTGCTTAATTTTGTAGTAAGTCAAAGGATACAGTCTCAGAATATCAGCTTGTATGTTTATCTACGTTACTTAGTCTGAATTTTTCTGTGGTTTTTTAAAGTTAATTTTCAGCATGATATTGCGTGTTATTTCTGCTGTGTTGCAAATCTTAGTGTTAGGAAGTTTTTTTCATAGCCTTTATTTTTACATTCAAATACCTTTTTTTTTTGTTTTGTTATCATTGTACAACCAATGATTTTCTCAGAGAGAAATGTTAATGTACAAGTTAGGGCCTAAACATTTGTTTTGTGTGTTTTACAAAGATGGAAAATGAGCAAGGGTGAATTGATGTGATGGTAGCAGAACTAGCAATATTTTAAAAGTTTGGGGTTTGCTAACGAGCCCCTTGTTGTATTCAGTGAAGGAAGAAGCTGAGGTGAGTGTGCTACCAGCACCTATGGAAGAGCTAGAAAATTCTGAAGTGAGACAGACTGGGCTAAAGGACATTAACTTTTTTTAATATATTTGTCTGAAAAATTGCAGAAAGCAACTTGTTTTTTCCATGCTTTAAATGTTTTCTGTTCAGTTTGTTTCTAATGGCCTATTCAGTGCTTCCATTTTTCTCATTAAGCTTTAGAACCTTGGAGTTTGGCAAACCTACTTAAGGTAGTATGATAGCTGTGTGCAAGATGGGGCCTAATAATTTTAAGTAGTCTTTAAATTTATTACATCTGTTAATTAAATTGTGCTTACACAATTTCTGAGAAGAAATGCAGGGCATTTTGAAATAGTATATTTACAGCTTTTAGTAGGATGGGTTTAGTTATGTGCTGGAAACAGAACCGCTAACCTTGTATTTTAGTAGCTGCAGATTCTTAGTCTGTGTCACCAACTGACTTGACAGCAATGTCATCATTAGGTGTTCCTGAGTTTTTCTGTGACTGCTTTTCCTGTTCTGCTCATGAGTCATTTGGTTTATTAATAAACTGCGACATCTTTAAGATATACCAAAGTCTGGGCATGTGGGAAGATTGGCTAATGACAGCAGTGAGCTACGTCATTCTGGAAATAACTCCACAGAGGGCATTCAAATTGCAAATATTTTGATTTCAAAGTAAATTAAATTATATATGTATACTTTTTCAAAAAAAGTTCTCCTTGATTTATCATGTGTTTAAAGTAAACTTGAAAGGCTTCATTTACTAAACAGCTTATTTTAATGTCTGTTCTTGTTGTTTGAATTTGCAAATTAATATCAACTTGTTTATATGAAGTAGAAAACTTTAGTAGAAATAAAATAGAAATATATAAAGGAGAGCGTTCTAAGGAAGTAATTATGCTGAGTAAGTGGAAGGTGTTTTATTTTAATGTGCTTAAACAGCTTATGCAGCAATTCTGTAATGGTGTGCAAACAATTTGTATGGGTTAGTCTGTTGTTTCACTCTCATAACTTGCTTCAACTTGTAACTGTATTACGAGTGGCTTTTATTCATCAGCAACTGGAGCATTAGGCCTCATTAGGCCTCTTAATAAGGAGGAAACAGATATGTATGAGTACAGCATCTAATCTAACTGTTGCACTGGGGTTTTTTTCATGGGTCACTTGAATCAGAGCACTTCTTTTATCTCCTTTCATCTCACTGCTCTGGCTGAATAAAGACCTGGCGTCCAATGTGCTGGCTTGTGGTTTTGGCTGATGGTTTCTGTAGACCTCTTTTGTTTTGACCTTTCCTTCAATTCCTTTGGGAAGAATGCTTGAATGTTCATCTCCTGATATCCCTCTGCCCTCTCAGCAGGGGAAATTGCAGTACATTCTCACTGAATCACCTGCATCAAATGCTCGTCTTTGAAAGATGCATGAGAGGACAATCAGACATAGGTCAGCAGGCACTCAGTGCACTGGCATGCAAAAGATAAGATTAAGCATTGTATCTTCAGGAAGAATATCTTTAAGGCTGAGGATAAACTCATGATAGTTGGTCAAGTCTACATGCATAAGCCATTGTTCATTCATGACAATATAGGTTGGACTTACCTAGAAAGATATCCAACCCAACAATATGACATTAGGTTAGAAAAGGATAGAAAACATGTTCCCTTTGAATGCAGCAGCAGGGAATCTTGAGGGAAAAGAATATCTTGTGCTGAAAGAAAGCAAAATGTCTGGAGCTAAAAAAACCCCAAAAATCAACACAACCCCATCAACCAAAGGAAAACGTCCAAAGCACCCTAAAACCCTAAACCCCACCAAAACTCCCCTGTAAAGATTTATATGGTCTTGAGGAATGAGAAGAAGACTTCTGTGGTGGTGAAGCTGCATGGGCTTTTAAGACTAGAGTCTAGACTTAACGAGCACATGGAAAGGAGTTGACTGCTCTGCTCCTCTTTCTCAATTGAGACTTTTATCCACTTGCTTTAGAAACAGCCTGAAGTGTTCATTTGAATCACCTATAGATGCAGGCGTACCCTATTCTGTAATGAAATTAAATTCAATTAAAGCAAATCATAGAATCATGTAATTGTTTGGGTTGGAAGGGACTTTAAAGATCATCTAGTTCCAACCCCCCTGCCATGGCCAGGGACACTTTCCACTAGACTAAGTCGTTCAGAGCCCCATCCAATCTGTCCTTGAACACCTTCAGGGATGCAGCATCCACAGCTTGTCTGGACAACCTGTTCCAATGCCTCACCACCCTCACACTAGTGGATTTCTTCCTAATATCTAAACCGACCCTCCTTCCATTTAAAACACATACCCCCTTCTTCTATCACTACAGGCTCTTGTGAAAAGACCCTCTCCAGCTCTATCATAGGCTCCCTTTAGGTACTGCAAGGCTCATTTAAGGTCTCCCTGGAGCCTTCTCTTCTCCAGGCTGAACATTCCCAGCTCTCTAAGCCTATCATAGGAGAGCTCCTTCAGCCCTGTGACCCACCTCTGGACCCACTCCAAAAGGTGGGTGTTGTGCTGAAGACCCAAAGATGCAAGCCCCTCTAACTCTTGCAATGTTCTTGTTTCTTAAAACTCTACAGTGTGATGTCCAAGACAGTTTTATATTTCAGCTGAGAGGTAAGCCAAAGCAGTACACCCTTACTTCAGTCCAAGGACAGAGGTGAATTAGCAATCCCCTCTAGGAGCAAATTGTTCCTAAAAAAACTCATGTAAGATTGGTGCTAAACAGTGGGAAGAGCCCTCCCTCAGGCTTGCTAGGCACAGAATTACTTCCACCTGAGACGTCTTCACACTTGGGGGTTTGATTCACTTTTTGTGTGTCTTTTCTGTCCTATTAGTTTCTGATAGTCATAAGGTCCTTTCCAATTGTGAAAGAAGCCATTTTTAGTCCAATACTGTTCTCACAGTGAGTCTGCTTGTGTATATCTTGTCTGTAAGAAGATACGTCACCACCGTAGTTAATTCAGAAGTGCAGTTTTAGTCTCGAAGTCTACTATACTAAATTCTACTGATTTGTTTTCTTTTTTTTTTTTCCCCCCCTCTGGGACCTTAAGGAAGTCAGGTTTTCTGTGAAAACAGATAATCTACTAAGATGTTATGAAATGAGTTGCATCACAAGTTGATTCTTCATAGATAATGGTATGCACATGTATGACATGGACAAAAGTTAATCTGTATTTGGTTGAGCTCTGCTGTGATTTTAAACTTATTTTGGTTTTTATTTGTCACAGTGTAACAGTGTCCAAACTAAAGTACTGTATCTTGTCTGTCAGATATCTGTCTAGTTGAGAAATAATGATGAGATATGTCATGTTGGTGTTAACTTTAGCCAAATTCTTATGCCATGAAATAAAGAACTTTTAAAAAATGCATTGTGCAGAATCACTATGGATCCAATAGAGATGCTCACTGGGTCAATCCTTTAACTTTATGCTACTACTCAAAAAAGATTTTTTTATTCCAGCTTCTTGAGTGGTAGTACAGACCTGTACGTTGGTGTTACCTTTCTTCATTGTTGCAACCTACTTATGATTGAGACCTCTTCTGTGTAGTATTTCAGCATCTCTGTCCTAACCAGACTACTGAACTCTCTCCCTAAACGTAATGCTTTGAGAGTCATTTTAACTGTAATGCGGAATTTGAGATTGTATCATTAATATTGATTCAGAGATACCTCTGCAAAAAGGGGTTGTTGTTCTCCCTGTTACAAAATAGGCTTGTTTCTTGCTTTACCAAAGAAAGTCAGTAAAATGGGAGTATTTTAGCTATAATATTTACAACATGAAAAGTTGTATAATAGGTAGCACACTCATATCTGTGTCTTACGCTTTTACTTTTTCCGTCCTTGTTTCCAGCTGATGTTCTCCTTATGGGTGGGACTTACGTTCTTCCCAGGAAGAACATCTCTTGGTCACTTAGGAAACTTGGCATTATCAAGATATAGCTGCAACACTGAATCTTCCACTGACTTGTGAAATGTTACCCTTGAATACAGCTGCAAGGCAGACTGCCAGGTGTGGGAGGACGGTGCTGGAATATCGTGTACTAATACAGATGAGGGCAAGAAGTGCTGGCTTTTCATGGTCCTTGTCATTCCAATAAGTGGGTCCATATTTTCAGATGAGCTACTGCCTTAAAAATCCAATCCAAACAAAAAACCAACCAACTAACAAAACCCCAACCCCCAAAGCTCTAACGAAACAAAGCATCAAAACTCCACCAGTTATTCATCCTTCTCGTTTTTGAATTGTTTTTAAGAGATGCTGTGAGTTGCTAGGGACTTTAGAGCCACACAGGAATACAGAACAGGTGTAGGGTTTTAGTAAATAATGTCCAATCCTTCCGTTTTCCCATATACAGGATATGCAAACCTGCAGCAATATTATTCCTTTTTCTCTTCACCCACCAGCTGCTACAGGTTAAGGACAGTTCTTTCCCTGGAACAGCTTACAGAGGCAAGTTTGATGGCTGTAGTTACAGCTAGTACTTTTAGTAATCTTGATGCAGACTTTAAGTAGAACTTGGAGCAAAAGCAGGGCCATTAAAGCAAACTACTCAGATTTTAGGTTGTTCCTGCAGGGAGGCTGGGTACCCATCTTTTCTTCCATTAAAGTTCAGAGGAAATTCTCTTATGCTGCCTGTTCACTCACTTTTTATTATATGATATTTTGCATTAGGTAAGTGAGTTCTTGGAGTGAAGAGTGATTTGAAGGAATAAGAGTGTATGTGAGGAACTTGTTTTCTGGGCACTAAATTGGCTGGATGAATCACTGAGGTATTCCAGAAATACTGAGAACTTTGTTACCTTTGTAATTTTGTGATTACTTAGGCTATTCCTTATGGGTATATGATGCAAGAAGGGAGTCAAATATTTGGCTGCTGGAAGTAATGTGAAAAGTAGTGCTGTTAAAAGTACCATGTGAAGTCCTTCAATCCCCTGTGTTTGTAAAAAGACGAATTGCATTGTTTCCATAATAATCTGAGTTATTTTGCAGATAGGTCTCTAGCTAGTAATTTCCTGCAGTTTTGGGAGCCGTGTTGGAAATGCAGTCAAATGACTTTTGTACAGTGACATTCAGTTTGTGTGTGCATTGTTTTCCTGGATTTTCTGTTAGTCCATTCAGGTAACCAACTGCCTGATGCAACAAATTGAGTACGTTTTTGATTTTTTGTTGTTGGTTTTTTTGATATGCAGTTGAATAGGTTTAAACTACAGTTTACAGTCATGTAACAAGATGATAAATTTTCAACGTCTTAAACGGCTGGTTTTCATTTTTCTCTTTTTGATTCATAACATATTATTGGTAAATTTTTAAAAATACACATCTTCATTTTAAAGTAGCTTAAATTTTTTGACTACGTGATGCCTGAATAAGCAATATTTCTTGGGATTTTGTTTGTTTGGTTTCCTCTGGTATTTTTGCTGTGGGTTTTTGTTTGTTTGTTTTTTTCCCCCTAAGTATTTTTTTCATGAATTAAACTCTTGAGGTAATCACTAAGGGCTCAGCAGGAAATAAATGTTGGAAGTACCCATCAATTTAGCAGTTAAGGTCTATTTAATGCAGGATACAACTCCAGAGGTACTGCCTCACATTTTTTGCTAAGTTAAAGAACCTCTTCGAATGATGTATCTGTGTTAGTGAAATGCCAGCTAGAAATTACGTTAGTCATTCAGTAAGGAAAAATAACTCCTATATCTTTCAACTGATGTTATGAAAATAGTAGTCTTTTGTCTTCCTGTTTATCCCTCATCATGTTTTGAGAAGAATAGGAGCAATGGTGAAGAAAGAAAATCACGTTTATACTTTATAAAGTAATCCAGATGCATTCAAGAGAAGTACCTGACCAGGATGAAATAATGTTGCAGCTTAGAAGATGAATCCTTTGTTAAATTAAGCTGAAGAAATACTATTTAAAATATTATTTCTGTATTATAGTATATTATTTCTAAGTATTAGTGTGAGTTCACAAATGCCTTTTGCATAATAAGATTATGCATTTCTGGTTGCAGTTAAGTATAATTGCAGACCATCTCAATGAAACAAATTCCTGTTTGGCAGCTGCATCCTCAAGTAATGGTGTAATTTAGTCTAAGCTGCTCTGTACTTCCGTTCTCTGAAAACAAAAGGGACTGGTGCAAAATAAAAAGTGTAACTAAATGTTCTTGAACTATTGTCTACCTTGCTTTACACAGGAAGATCTGTTTTGTAAATTTGAGTAAACTGCTGGTTTCCTTCTTAACTCTTAAAGAAGCTGTATAGAGTCCTGTTTTCTAGAGTTTGGTGTCTGTGTAGGAGAGAGGCAGCTTAAGAAGCACATGGATTGAACTTGTATTTCCTAGAGAAAAAGCAGAAACATCATAAATCATTATTGTCTGGACTAAAATGTTATTTCTTTCATCCACTCATTAGAAATGTGCTTGCATTCTGAATGGGATGGGCAAACTTGTTCAGACTCAATGTCACGAGTGCAGTAAGCTGGAATAGCAATATGTTATGCAAGTGTGAGAGTGGAGGGAGAGGGAACATCTTATATTAGGTTTGAAGGATAAGAAACCTGTGCCTGAAGTTGTGCCTTCTTAAAAATGCTAGGAATAAAGGAGGATATTTGTGCTTCTCCACAACTTCACCTGCTTTCTGCAGTTTAAGGTGACTTTCTCTTCTATTAGAGAATAGATAAAAATTAATGGCAAGTTAAATTTAGGATGTGAGTTACACTGAAATAACTAACTATCCCAAGAGAACAGAGAATTGAATGAAGGTGGTGGCTTAGTTTTCACAGCTGTCGGGTTCCTTAGTTGACATTCAGTCTAAACTATGGATGTGCTTCTCTGGGGAGTTGAGTTTTCTCTCAGATGTATTTTTGCTTGGTAAATACAGCTACTGAGGTTTGTGCACTTGGAGGTTGCACCTTTTTAGTGTTAAAAAGAAACAAAGGGAAAACCAAAAAATTCCTCTCGAAATCTGGAGAAAACTGCTCATCACAGTTCACTTTTTTTTTCAGGAAGAGTTTAGCACATGCTAAAACCGCTGTGTGGGGAAGTTGGAGTAGTCAAACCTTAAAATTTTCCAAAAATGTCAGCTAGGTTGCATACAACATTGCTTTGCAATTGCACAGAAATTATTCCAATAAAATTGCTGCTTCTTATTTTGCCACTGTATGTGTGTGCTGAACAGTGTCTGTAAGAAATGGTGTAGTAAGAGGGTAGTTTGGGTTACAAAAGCAGAGTTGAAGCATGACTTGAGTTTATATTGGAGTTAAGGACAGGAATGAAGATAGTTACCACTGAGCAAGCACTGTTGTAACCTGGATATCTGGAGGCCAAGAGATATTTGTGCAAACTGTGCACAAGCCAAGGGAGAAACCCCTCAGGGTTTTGTGCTGCCCAAAGGCAATGAGTTGTGGCTGGCTGCAGAACTGAGCGTCTCCCAAGTGTCTTCTATCAAGTGCATGAAGATCTCGTTGCATTGTCTTCTCTGGGTTTTTTGGGTGGTGATCAGTGATGGATGCCTACAGTGTTGAAGGTTTTTGGGGAGTGAGGAATGAGCACAAATAATGTGCAAGACAGCAGTGAGCTAACTGGCTGAAGTGAGGAAAGAGGCAGAGGGATACTGGTAGTTGAAGAGGAAAGTGCTTAAGGGTTAAAAAGGTATAAATATTTTTTTGAATTTTATTTTGACTTAGCATCTTTGTAGAGTATGTAAGATTTTTACTGTGAGGGCAGTTTGATGTTAAGATAAACTTTTAATATAGATTTAGCACGAAGATAAAAAGGATCATCCCCACCTTGCCCCTCCAAAAGAGCAATGTCTCTGTTCAGGGCATTGATCCTGTAGAATGTCCTTGGTTAGTGGCTGGTTGTTGATAGCACCTGAGTAAGTGATATTAATATAAAAAGACTTTTAAAACCCAATACTTAGGGTTTTATACTTCTAAAGAGGCACAGTTGTCAGTAAGTGACTAATTCTTACACTAAAAATATTTTTAAATTATTGAAGCCTTGGTTTTTATAAGGGCTGTAAAAGACTCTGCCTGTTTTACATGGTCATTTTAGAAACACACATTCTCTTTTGTGTTTGACTCATAACCTTAAGGCATTAAAATGGATCCACCTTTTTTTTTTCCCCTCCCCAGAGGAATACAGCATGCTTAGGGGCTGGCCTTTGTCTGTCATGCATTCCCACCATAACAGATTTAGCAAACTGCAGCTGAGAAGTTAGACTAGTTTGTACTTTCTGCTGCTTGTGCCAGGGAAAAAGCTTTTGTTTTCACTGGATCACTGGCATGTGGATTCCTTTGATGCCAAAAAGCATACAGTTTTGCTGCTCTTTGTATTTTCAATGAAAGAATGCAGGCAAGAACAAACAGAAATCCTAAGAAAGAGCTTACTATAGAATCTCCACAGAAGAGCAAGGATGCAGGTCCTTGTGAAGTGGAAGCAGAGAGTGCTGTGGTAGTGCTGGTAAGAATTGTTTAAACAAGCTGTCTCTTCCCTTTAATAATTCCAGTTCTGTCTGTCAATGAAAAACTGCTTAATCTGATGCTAGTGAGAAGTTCCAGCATTCTTGTGAATGATTTGCATTTAAGATTTAGATTTAATTCTTTGTGTGTTGTCTGACTTTTTAATTAATTTTTGCTGCTCTGGTTTACTTTGGTTCTCTTTGAGTGTGACTTTGGAATTTGGCACTCAGACTAGCTGCTTTTCAGTCTGTTCTGTCTAGCATAGTTGTACAGCTCTTTGGACCTAGCATGAAAACTACATGTGGTTTAAAATACTTTGTAGCACCTCTATTTTTTAATTGCCCAGCACATCTTTCAATTAATATATATTTGAACTCCCTAAAGTGTGTGTGTAACAGTTAAATTTTACTTAAATGATCAAAGAACTGTCTAAATAATTAATGGAACGTCTGTTAAAGTATCTATCTGTCTGTTAAAGGATCTGTTTTTCAATGCTTTCAATACACATTGTTTAGGAATTTAAACTTTTAAAATAGCTTCCACCGAGGTAAAAGGGAGTATTTCTCTCTGTGGTGGAAGTAATCAAATAAGAACTATTTTTTCTGAAACACTGCTACACACTTAGTCTGTTGGAACTTTAATAGTACAGCAAGAGAAGATAGCAAGTGAGCTGTAATGCATCCACCAACTCTCTCCAGCTAGGACAATAAACTTTTCCAAATAACAGAGGAGGATTGTTAAACTAGTACTTATATCAGTAGAAAGAAGTACTTTGATGGTTTTTACTAAAATTTCAACTTTGTTTAGTTTTAGTTCATGCTTAATTGCTGCTGCTGATGCTTCTGTCTTTATTTGTCTGGCTGTAGTTGAAGTTAGTGGGACTGTGATCCTCAAACAAATGGTGTGTCCCTCCCTGCTCTTATTTGAGCGTTCAAGAATTGAACTAAAACATTTTGGCCATCTGCATTTAGTAATACTTATCTGTAACTTCATGGGAATTGTTACTGTATATAACTGAAAACTTACATGTGTGCTAGTAAGACAAACTTTCTTTCCCATGTCACTTTTTTTTTTTTAGTTTTATTCTATTCAGGGAGTTGTTAGTACAACGTGGGGTTTTTTTGGATGGGTGTGTTCTGATTTCTGGTCCAGATTTTCATCAGTACAATATGAGCTAATCTTGTATGTGCTTTCCTGCCTTTGGAATGTTTAACTTTATTTAGAATTGTTTTTATTCCCCCATGAATACTCAGAGAGGATATTAGTGTTTCTGCAGATACTTAGAGTACTGCAGTTAATCAGCAAGCACATGTACTTATTTAAAAAGACAAAAAGTATAAAACAGTGCTGTGCTTACTTATAACTATTTATGAAGTACCTCCTTATAAGTTTTCAAATACTACTTAATTTAATTTTCATAGAATAATATACCTCCGGTGTTTGCTCTCCTTTTTTTCAATTTTAGATGAAGTGGGTGCATTCAAAACAAAGGTCAATATTTCAAGGAAAGAACATGTAGGTTTCACGTAGGTCACATAAAAATGTATTCACTGTAATTTCAGTTGCTATTTTGGTATTAATCTGTTATATATATAGACATGTATATCTGTAAGTGTATATATGGCATTATTATGGATGCTGTAATATNTTGCTATTTTGGTATTAATCTGTTGTATATATAGACATATATATCTGTAAGTGTATATATGGCATTATTATGGATGCTGTAATATGACTTCTGCTATTGCTGCTATTGCTTTTGTCTAGTTATTGAGGAAGGCTAGATGAGATGGTGCAAGACACCTGCAGCAAGTGTGCTGCCAGGCACGAAGCAAAAAATAGGGTGATATGTTTCATTTCACACGGATATATGGGTCTATTTTTATTTCACTGGGCTGTGATGTTGCACTACATTTTATTGCCACAGTGAAGGTAGGTATCCTGTCATTGGTGCAGTGGTGCAGGAAGGCAGTATAAGACTGGCAAAGTTGCTAGTTGCTGCAACAAAATCTGAACAGCAGAATTTCTTGTTTTCTGGATTAGAAACCTGGAAGTTACATTAGATAGCAGTCCTCAAAAGCATACAGTAGGCTTCTGGTTTACTCTAGTGATACCATCAACTATCGTCTAAAACATTTTTCAGGTGTGGGTGTATTCCTTTTGTACAATTATGATGTGATTTCCCTAACACTCAAGTTAGAATATTCTTTGTAAAGATGAGATAGAATCAGCCGTTGGGAAGCAACAGGGTTTTTTGTCATATTTAATTATTTTAAGTGTAGTTCACTGAGAGTCTGTTGCAGTATTGGGGGAACTAGGTATTTATAATTGGAAACATCCCATGTGTTATTGAAACAAGTTACTTGATTGAGTGCTGTGCCTTAATTAACTTTTTCCTGGATAGGTGGGTAGTTCACAAAAAGACTAATCTGCTGCTTTCAGTGCCAGTATGGCAGTGTGTGTCCTCTCCTGTTTTCCTGTCATTTGAATTAGATTGTGTCATAACTTTGCTTTTGAGGATAACAAGCAAGAAGAGCCCATGGAAAAAGCATTTAGATTTTCCAGGTGGTGCCTCCAAACCCTGCCTGGGATGAACTGCTGTTGTGCTAGCTGTTGTGAAAGTTACTGCATGAGTATGCCTGCTGTCCAGCTGCATTTTCACAGTCAGAATTGGTAACTGCTTATCAAAACAGATGATGTTTCTGGGAACTTTGATCTCTTGGAGGTCATCTTTCTGCTTGGAAACTTGCTGGCAGTATAAAATGTCATAGTTAAGAGTAAGCTCTAGGATACAAATATTTTTTTAAATTAATTTTTAAAACCTCAACTTGGGAAATTTATTTTACATTTATTGTGGGACAGTAAGATACAGGGAGCTGTTACCCATGTTTAGTATTAAATAATCTTGTATCTCCACAGCAGCTTGCCTCAGGACACTGTTGAGAAATACACAGCACCTATTCACCTAAATATGCTGTTTCCTGCTAGTGCCTGTAGCTCCATTTTACTGCTTATGGGAACTTGTTAATTTGCAGGTGTATATGCCAAATATGTTTTTAAAAGTTAAATGATGTCTTGTATTAGGAGGCTAACAATATTCAGCGTGCTTAGCCTTACCATCTTTTCTTTTCTGAGAAGGCAATCATTGAACTCTTAGCTTAAAATTCATTTTATCTGATGAATTTTGACACTGCTTGTCCAAATACATATATTAAATAAATAAATATATATATATCTATCCAAATATATTAAAGTGCTTACCATGTAGGTGTCATGACTGCTGTTTTGAAATATTTCTTATTTCTGATAATTTTCCATGCTTATGGTACTCAGGCGAAACCCAAAGTGGTATGGCAGATAATTTGCTCTTTTATCTCTTGACAAATATAGCATGGGCTGCCTCGAGTCTTGGGCCCCATGGAACGCTGTGCTCTTAGCATTTTCCTAGATTACAGAAATAAAAATGTTGTTGGCTGCAGATTAATAGGAAAAGTTAAGTCTTGTTTGAGAGGCTGACTTTTAGTGCCTGTAAAATTGATATTGCAGTTTTGACTGGGCTAAGTTTTATCTGTGTCAGCTGGTCCATAAACTGTATTTAACAATCCTGTAACCAACCAACAAATTTTCTTTTATATTACATTCAATAATAGAGCAGATTTTTTTAATGGAGGAGAGCCTGAGAGAGAATCTGCTTCCTTGTGCTGTTTTATGTTTGGCTAAATGCCAGTATCTGTGTGTTGTTTATTGTTTTCTTTTTTCATATCTGGTTCAAACTGATAAAACATCCTCTTCCTTTTGAATCTGACAAATGACTAAGAAAGAAATGAGTAATATTTAGCAGAAAATTGAGGAAACAAATTCTTCATTAATTTTTACATAAATGATATTTCTGCAAATCTGCAAAACTGACTAAATAGGAGAGGTCTATTCAGAGGTATTCAAGACTTCAGCTACAGTGAACTTTAGATTCTTTAAAAACTTCTAATGAGGGAGGATTCTTCTTTTTTTTTTTTTAATCCTGTGTTTACAGCATGCAAACAAAATGTAAGGAAAGTTTATATTCTTTTAAGATTCCTTTCCATAAATTTTATGATTGTGGTGAATGAGTTTTGTGACTACAAGGTAGAGAGAGGCATTTGCAATGAATTGGATTATTTTTGAAGAGTCTTTGGTTTTTTAATTAGCCATGCTAGACAAGTGACTCTGTGTGTGTGTGTGTGTGTGTTTGCATGCCCATGAAATTATTTTAGTTACATTGGCTTTAAAAGTAATCCTTTCCCTCTGCCTTTTCTGGTAAAATGAGAGAAGGCAGAACTAGCTTTCTTCACCTATCACCTTCCCAAGAGAATTAACAGGAGGATGATGTAGCTCTTCAGCACCAGGGAGAAGTGGATGAGAATGTGCATCCTCCCTCATTAGAAGTTTTTAAACATCTAATTTAAGAAGGGAAGAATCCTCCCTCATTAGAAGTTTTTAAAGAATTTAAAGTTCACTGTAGCTGAAGTCTTGAATACCTCTGAATAGACCTCTCCTATTTAGTCAGTTGGGTACCTGATTTGCAGAAATATCATTTATGTAAAAATAAATAATGTGCAGCACCATGTAAAAACCCATCACCCATTCGAGATGACAGCTTTCCCTTGCTACCAGCTTGTGGAATTGGGGCTGTGATCCATCCACTTGTGAGGTCAGATAGTAAATGTCCTGGTATGTGAGCTTTCTGACAATATTGACCATGCACATGTTTATTCTTTCCTTTGAAAAGCTCCCCAGATTGCCAGGAGTGGTCACACAGCCATCAGATCAGCATTTCAGAGACTCAATCTGACTGAATTCCTTGTTGGAAGGAACTCCAAACCAGATCACCTCCTAATCTGTCACAGAAGGTCTGGCTCAGTTGCTGGTCTTAGTGTGAGAAGTCTCAGAGACATGCCATGGGACAGAGAAAGGGTCCTTCTAGTGTCAGCCCTGCTTTCAATTAATTTAAGCCAATTGTGAAGCCAAATCTTTTTAGCTGACTGAAGAGATTGTACACACAAATCGAATGCTCTTTCTCTGCTGGTCATTTTTTAGGCACAGTTTAATTTGCAGTATTTATTTTTCTTTCTCCTAAAGGTCAGTCATCCTGCACCACTCTCAAACCTACCTGTCACTGCAGCATTTTGTGTATAATTTCTCATAACAAACTCTTGAGAAGGAATGGTCGTGTGGGAAAGACAAACTTGACCAAATGGATTGACTGGGCCATGGTTCTCTAGTAGTCTCTAAACCTGGCTTTAATTTAAGAGCTTTAATTTAAGTATTGCATAAGAGCTCAAGCTCAGTTGTTGACAGGCATCTTGCTTGCCTGGATAGGTAGAGAGAGACCTGTTATGCTGAAAGTGAGAGAAAGGTGAGCAAAGGGTATTTTGTTTTCTGACTGATGTGTTACCTTGTACTTCATTTGTAGAGCAGTAAAGTTTGAAATGTTCTTTGGATTCTGTTATCTCTGTGCTTAAGGAAGAAAACTTATAATGGACAGTTTTTGCCTTAATGATGAGTTGGAGGGATAGGTAAAGTTACTGGAATTTATTGGGAATCAGAACTGGTTATGACAATCTGTTAGAGTGGGGCTGCTCAACCTGAAATTTTGTGAAGGGATAATTTTGCAGCATCAGTATGTAGGAAATGTTTCAAATAGTTGAGTGAAGAAGGTGCTGAGGAAGCTTGGAGCACATAATTTCATTAGTTTGGAATTTATTGCAACAGTCTGAACACTCAAATTCACACTTGCAACAAGCATATTTTGTCTAATTAGTATGTTATGGAAAATGTAAGCCTTTTCTATGTTGTGTTTGTCTGCTTCTCTTTTCTTGCTTTTCTGAGCTAAATTGTCCAACCTCTACAGCTACAGTGGGTGCACAAACATAAGCTTAGGCCTTTTCTGATGCACACTGATGTTAATTCTTGGCTTTGTTCATGAATGACAGAAGATGTAGCAGCAGCTGGGGTTCAGGTGCTAAACTCTCAAAATGTGTTGGAGTACAATACAGAGCAAACTGAACAGCCCCTTCTCCATCTCCTCTGAGGAGAGAGATGTCAAACCCAGCATTTTCCATTGTGACTGCTAGAAGTATTGGTCTATGTTGAGTATGTTGTTATATAGCTAATCAACTTTTACTAAATCCTTCCAGTGTGATTGTAAATAGTAGCTATTTTTCTTGACAAAGAGACATTTTGTTCATCATTTTTTGCTAGATTTATTTTCCAGACTTTTCTTTTTTTTTTCCTTCTTCAGCTGTTAGGCTTTTTTATGTTCTCACATGTTTTGTAGCAGTAACTACTGTGTGGTAGATATGAAGGAATCTCAAATAGCTTTTGAGTAGCCTGTGAACTAAGCGTGAAAACTTTGCTAACTTTCCTGATTCCTTGGAAAACAAATTTGGTTCACTCTTGGATGAAGAAAACACCTGTAGAGTTTCTCAGGAATATTATTAATATACTAATGATTAATAGCAGTTACTGACAGAGATATTTGTTCTGTGTAGTACAACTAGAATTTGAAAGGTTATTCTCATGAGTTATACAAAAAAGATAGAAAGTTTGTCTTGTCTGTTCACCTGTAATGATGACAAAAGCTGGTCTTGCTGCTACAGTTATGTTTAAGATACCTTTAAATTAATGCCACTGATCTCGAGAAAGTGTCATTTGTAAAGTCTCTTGTAATTGCCACTTGTAAAAAATCGTAATTTTCTGTCTGGTACTTCATGCATAATTTTAGTTGCAGAAAGTTCAAGCCAGATTGTATCCTTGGAAAACAAATAGTTTGCACACTCCAAGGCAGAGCTGCCTGTTTCAGAGCTCTGTCTAAAGCTGCTTTGCCATCTGACTGCTTAACAGAGTGCTTGGCAGGGTGAAGGTTTTTCTCTGATTGTGCAGGGGCAGCTGGAATGCCTCATCTGCAGAAAGGGGTTTTAATGTGCAATCAATGCACAGTTACTGAGGAAAGCTACTCCTGCAATTAAGAGGAAGTAGATGGCCTATGGGAATTTTGAAAAAAAAATATAAAGAAGGAGGAATGCCAATTAGCCTACCCTTACTACAGGTTACTGCTGAATTAAAGTAAAGCTCAGTCTTTGAGCTAAGGTTCTTTTCATTGCTATTAAACTCAGATCAGAGCTTTCTGAGCAGTATCAAGCAAAGGCAACCATCAACATAAGAGACTAGTAATTTCTTTGTAATTTTTTTGGAGTGAGAATGCATATGTGATTAAGCTAACATGCTCTAACTTACTGTGTTTTGTGAAATAGTTCTGAGGCAATCAGCATGCTTGTCTCTAATCATCACTTGCACTTCCCTGTGTGGTGTAGTATGACATAAAGCCTGCATTTTGAATACTGTATGTTTTTGATGTAAATGCAATATATTTCTGCCAATCTTTTAAAGAGTAACTTCTAAAATGAGTCAAGAATTGTAATTTTTCCTCAATATACATGAATTTACCTTGCTTTTTTCTTTTTTCCCTTAGGCAAAACCAAAGCTCATAGAACCAATAGACTATGAAAATGTCATTGTTCAGAGGAAAACACAGATTTTGAATGATCCTCTCCGTGAGATGCTACTGTTCCCTTATGATGACTTTCAGGTAATTTAATCCTCCCCCATTTTTTTTTAAGGTGAGTTATTAGCAGTAGTAACCATGAGGTGATAACTGTCTATTTCTTTATTACTTAACTCTATTTAGCTACAAAAAAACCCCCACAAACTCTTTGCCATGAGTCCCGTTACACTGTTAGATTTGTTCTGTTGGGTACAGAAGAAATAGCACAATTTCCTTATCTGTTCAGATTATAAGGTCTACTTCTGCCACTCAGCAATTTTACTGCCTTTTTGGAGTAGATGATCTGTCACTCTTAGATATTCCCCCTCCCTTTCCAATGTAGGAAATTATGTGATGTCTGTTTAAAAACAACCCCTGCTTTCCTTAATTCTTAAACTGATTTTGTTTTTTTCCCCCCTTCTGAGTAGTGAAAGACATGAACCTCTTCAAATGTAATCTGCTACCCCTAGGTGCATGGTCCCAGTCCAAACTGGATTCTGGCAAAGTACCCCTTATATAACAGAGTTCTGACTTGATTAAGCCAGACTTAACCAAAATTTGTGATAATTTCATTACATTTTTTTTAAATTACCATGTTTATCGAAATAAATAGTTTATTTAAGTACAGGTTTAAAAAAAAATTTCTTGTAGATCTAGTTAGGATAACTACCAAGCGTCTTAGAGACTGGAGTTGGAGTTAATAGTGAGGAAAGTCTCTTGCACACATGCCCATACCTGCAATAAAAATGTCTATATTTGAAAAGTATGCAGACATCTGAACAGACTGTGAATTCATTGTATTCAGCCAAGTAGCTGAAGCTAAGTTTGTTTACCCTGGGGAAAGTTGGTGATGAGTTGGTGTATTTCTGCAGAAGCACATCTAAAGTCCTATATATGACACGTTGAATTTGTAATGAATTCTTTCTGGCCTGTGAAAGTGTTTACCCAAATGCAGCTAGACTGGTTTTAGTACAATCTGGGGGCTTCTTTTTCATTGATTCTTACATGAATAACTCTCCTTGTAGCTTTCCCACTCTGAGTTAAAAAAATTGGGTTTTGGGAAGCTACAGGTATTTAGAGAGCAGTTTGGGCTTCATGTGTTCTCAGCCACATGTGAAAGTTTATAGGATGGAAGTAAGATTTCTTGAAAAGGAAGTTGTACTGATAAAATTTTCAAATACTGAATCACTCCTAATGGTGCCCTACAGCAGGTGTTGGCTTTGGGACTGAAAAGCATGAGTATGCTACACCACCAAAATCCCCTGCTATAGGGTGGCTCTTCAGTATCACAGATCAAGAGGAATCCAGGTTATTTCTGCTAAGTGTGCTCTTATCTGATCGACTGGTTCACTTATCAGGGTCATTCCAGTGAACAGCTCACAATTATCAGTGGACAAGAAACAAACCTATTAAGAATATTCTCAGGCATTTTGTCTGAGCAGTCTGGGGGTGTGACTGAAGTGTTCAACTGCTATTTCAAGTGACCTCTTGTGCAATTCTTATCCTCAGGCTTGTATGAATGAATCAGTCTGATCTTTGAAAAGGAATGACTGAATTTTGTCATAAACTACAATGTCTTTTGTCATCCTTTGTTTGGATTCTGTGGTCAGATATTCATCAAGGCAGTCATTAAAATGGGTGTTACATTGCAAGATTTCCTTCAAGTAGTCACAGTTGTGGAATGTAGTCAGTTTTTATGTTTCTTTATTCCTTGTCAATATATCTGAACACATTTTCTGGGTTTCTTCTATAGAGTTTTTGTCAGTCTTATTTTATACATGATTTACATGAAGACTGGTTTGTACTATCAAACTGTATTATCAAACTTTTATTTCCTTGGAAGACTTGCTGGCACAATCTTACTCCAAATATTTTTATTGTACACATGACTCTTCAGTACTACTTTGATCTATCTAGCTTGTTTTCAACAACACAAAGCATTTAAATCTGTCATTCAATGTATTAAGAAAATATTCCCAAGTTAGAGAACAGAAAACCCTTAAGTGCTTCTTTTTTTTTTTTTTTGCAAGTTAAACCTTTTAAGCCTGTGCAGTTTTCCATAACCATATTTATAGGCTTGAAACCATTAGTCATGATATGGTTGTCAGTATCATTTGAGTTATTTAAATAATGACAGATTTTCTATATTTGATATTCTGCTTCACATACATTCTTTAAATTCCTTTTCTTAACTTGTGGCTGTCACACAATATGTGGGCAACTCTTGCATAAGCCTCAACTCAAATGTTTGATACTGCCCTCATCCCCATCAAGATGAATTTAAAATAGTGAGCTGGAGCATTTAGAACTACCTGTAAACACACTTAGAACTGTTTATAGGTGGAAACTCCTACCATTGTCTAAAAACCTGTTTAAGCTTTTCCTCTTAGAGCATTCAGTTTTTATTTTGACAGAGTTCTTCCTCACACTTAAGTTAAATTGATTACAATCTAAAAAACCCTTGCCCAGAAAGGAAGCCCAGCAGTGTTAATGTATAATGACATTAAGAGTAAGACTGTTTTGTTCAATGTGGCCCTAGAACTAGTGCTTAAAATGACATGGAAGATACTTGCCTTTCAGTACCAGATATCACTTACATAATTTTTGATAGATTACAGAAGAAGCTACATTTTCAAAGAGGCAGATTGATGCCACCATTGAATTTATGTTAAAGTTTATATTACTTAGAGAGAATTTGGAGATAAATGTTTGTGCTTGATTTGGATTTTTTTTTCAGATAATGCAATTAGGTAACTGAAATTTAACAGGTGTGAGAAGCTAGTATTCAAGGAGAACTGATATGAATTTTTAGTCTCTATCAGAAATGAAAACTTGCACAGCAACTGGGTTTTTTGGATCACGTACAGTTTTCTTCTCTTTCTCCTGATGAAAATCAGTTGCCTAGTGAGGGAAAGGGAAAAAAACCAACTCATGTTTTGCTGTTCAGCTGTGATTGTTCTCTAAACATGCTGTCAGAAGTAGCTCTAAGGTCAAACTACCACCAAAGAAACACTGGAGCAAGGATGGAGCAGAAAATGCTCTGGTCTGGGAAAACTCACAAAGTTTGAAGGATTTTTCTTCAGCCAGCTGATCTAGTTACAGAAAGCTTTCCAAATTTCCACTTAACTGCATTTGCCATTGTCCCAAACTTGATTAGCTGAGGTTATGAAACATGATTTTTCTTCTTTTATATATGTTTAGCATCAGCTCATTTACTTTTCAGAAAGACATTATTTTTGTACTGCTTTTTGCTGATCTTCAAATCCAAATAAATAGGCTTGTAATTTTTTCCTTCATTTGAGTTATTTTGTTTTTCTTCATGCTGTTATATCTCTTAATCAGCAACTTTCTCTCTACATATGGGGTAATTTTTAAATTTACATTTTAAGATTGTTTCAGTTGCTTTTCACAAGCTCGGGTTCCAAGTTTTCTGCACTGAATTCACTTACCAGGTTACTCTAACTTGTTCTCATCAAATTTATAGGGGCAGTCATGTTGTGTTTAGAGATATGTTTTGCTGTAGGCATCACTGAATTTGTTTTCATTCTTAGTAAGTGGGGTGTCTAAATGTTCAGTACCTTCATGTTCATTTCTAGCTGTGTTTTTGTCCTTCTCTTCATTATGGTGCCCATATAATGTGTTTATTTAGTTGTGATGATAGAACCACTTTCCTGCCAGCCATTGGAACATCTCCTGTTGATGTTCTTGCTGCTCTCAGTCACAATGCTGTCAGTTGTTCAGGCTATACCTCTTTTAGACTTTTGGGGAGAAAAGTCATCTCTTTCATAACATTGAATTACTATATCTATTGGATACTCTTGTATCCAAGTTTGTGCCTCTTCATGGCTTATTGTAAATTTCCAGTCACCTGAATTTCAGTAATTTACTCAATAGTGAAATGGCTTAATAAATAAATAGCATTAGTTTAAAACAGGCCACCTTCATGGTGGTGGTTGTCACTTTAAAGTCCTGTGCTCAATGACTGCAAAATTGGTGATATTTACACTAACTGCACAGTGGGTAAATTATTAAAAGAAACCTTAACCCAAAGCAATACTAGTGATGACTTTGCAAGAAGTCACCCTTTCTTTTCAACATACCTAACTTTTGAGTACTACCTCAGTTTTTAAAGGAAATGATAGTTTGGGTTGGAAGGGCTCATAAAGATCATCTTGTTCCAACCCTCCTGCCATGAACAGGGACACCTTCCACTAGACCAGGTTGCTCAGAGCCCCATCCAACCTGGCCTTGAACGCTTCCAGGGATGGAGCATCCACAATTTGTCTGGGCAACCTGTTCCAGTGCCTCACCACCACCCTCAGAGTAAAGAACTTTTTCCTAATACCCAATCTAAACCTGCCTTCTTTCAGTTTGAATCCATTCCCCCTTGTCTTGTCAAATAATCCCAATACAGGCTAAGTTTACTTGTAGCAAATAAAAAGTGGGTACATTCCTACCCAAATTAAACTTCCCTTTGCAAAGTTATCCCAGTGTTACTTTGAAGGCATTTTGGTGCTTAACTTAGACATTGTTTCACCTTTGTTATTTTTGGGTTTGAGCCATATGGATTTTAGCACACTTTCACTTAAGGCTCTTCGCTTTTATTTAATGTGAGTTAAGTACTTCTGAAAATAGATATTATGCCAACTCTGCAGAAATAAAACTAAATCCAGGTCATTCTGTGAGAAGGCACATCTTCAGTAGAGGAAAAGCAAAAAAATGTCCAAGTAATGTCCAAATTTTAGGAGAGCACAAATTAAGCTGGTCAAATAACTAATTTTGAAACATTCAAAGAAATTTTTATATTACTATTTTCCTTTAAAATCTATTCTGTGTTTGTCCTTGAGTCTTTAGCCAACTATTCTAAATTAATTCAGTTTGGAAATTACTTTATAATACAGCTTCTGACACTTCCATACAAAGAATAAGTTGCTTCTGACACATGGCTTTTTTAAAGGTAGAATCTCACCTAGAGCTTGCCATCTTTTCCATCACAGTCTGCACTCATTGTGGACAAGTTCACTATCCATATTCCATCAGGTTTCAACTAGCATGTACTCCTTGGCTGACTTGGTGAAATGGTCTTGCTGCTGTGGCCTTTTCCTGAAACCTCAACACATCCTAAATCCCTGGGCCTCACTCAGAAAGTTGTCTTAGTAAAAAAGAGTTTTTTAACTGTGTGCTTGTGAATCCTGGCTCATGTTAAAAGCAGCTTTCCTTGGTTTTGACAGCAGAGGAATTGAAAGGGTTTTTAAAATTTGCTATGGGAGCATGAGGCAAACACTTTGTAGTTCCTGATACTGCCATAAATCAAATGGTCACTCAAACCCAGAGAAGTGAAAAGTTTCACTTCTACGGAACAGTTCAGGCATTGCAGTTGTGGAGAAAGTTTGTAGAGAAGACAATCCTTCCTTCCTAAGTTTTCCTTTGGAAAATAATGTGTACTTACATGCATGCTTGATTTTAAAATATTGTGGTGTTGCTTTAGTAATTATTTTTAGGAATTTGCTCTTTTCACAGTACCTCACTCATTGCATTTCCTGGCTCTCTGATGCACTAGTGCAGCTGATGGATGAGCTGGGAAGGAGGTGGATACATTAAAACAATTTACTGATAAGAACAAAATTGACAAGTCAAATTCTTCTGTTTTGTCACTGATCTTGATAGAGTACTAAGTTCTTTTTATGTGTGAACAACTAGAAAAATACCCTTACTGTTGTATTGATAGTTGGGTAGCAGGTTAACAGCAGCAGACATTTTAAAACTTTTACCAAATTACACTATAGTGTTAAATTTTGATTAATGAGTTCATGAGTTTCCCTTGAAAAGTGCCTGGAAAGATGCTACCTTAGTCTCTATTTTTTCTTAGAATATTTTTTTAGGAAAACATAGTATAACTGTATGTTTGTAGAAAATACGTGATTACTGCCTGTAATATTTATATATTATATAAACTATAAATAATTTCTCTTCAAGTATCAGACTATTTAATTGGAGGAGTATCTAGACATTCTGGCCTTTAGCTTTTAAGGTAGTTTAATACTCTTAGTAGATATTTCCATAGCTTGTGATACGGTAATATTTCCATAGCTTGTAATATGGTTTGGATATATTGCTAGAATTAAGAACACTTTCTTTTTAAAAACTGTTAGCACATAAATGTATATCTTCTTGCAGCTTGTTTTTGGTTTTTTTTTGACTGCAAGATTTATTTGGCCCATGAAATATTTTGGGGCTTGTGGTTTTTGCTTTTAATACCTCTCTGGCTCTCCCACCCAAGGATTTAGCATTGTCACTTTTCAGTGCTCTGGACTAGATGAACGACTTGACCATGACTATGGGATTTTTTTTTTAACTTTCAATCTTTACTGTAATTGAATATTCTGGCTTCAAATGCCCTCCTCAGTTAATGGGGTGAGGCTTTGGTAGTGACAGAGATAATCACCTTATGGATCAGACTGCCAACAGGGAAAAGTGAAGGTAATGTACTTGTGTACCCTTTCTTTTGCAATGTAACATGTGGAGCTTTTTCTTGTCTCATTTTTATCTGATCCTTCCTGTGCTGTAATGTGTGGAGTACAGGTGGGGGACCGCAACCTCCTTCCAGGCCCAGGCTGTGTCAACTCTTCTTGTTCAGCTTTGGTGACCTGTGCTGTGAGATTCCTTTCCACATAGTGCAAAATAGTTCCTGTTGCTGTGTGCTTATTTTCAATTGTGGTCCAGAAGATTTTGTAAAGTTTTCATCTTTTACACTTACAAATGTTTAGTACCCTAAGGCTTACTTCGGTGCAGGTCTGAGAAGCAGAGTTCATGGTGACAGAGAGATTTTCTGCTCTCTGGCAGCCTTTCTATGCCTCTCTGGCATAGGATAGGAATAAGTTCTGACTTGATAAGCTGAAGTATATATATACTTCAGTGATCCATTCCTTCTCTCTAAACCTGAAGTTAAGCAGTGCAAGTCTCATTTTTTGCCAGCTGAGATCTGCACTTGAGCTGCTCTTTTGTTTTGCTGTGGTTTCTTACCTTCCTCGAATAATAGTTTTTATATGTAGTAATAACACTGCCTTAGTGTCTGTCTCCAAAATGTTGGAGTTATGTTGTCAGGGTGGAATTATTAACTTGTATTTTCTTCCCCAGGTTGACAATATAGTGGAAAAAGCTGTCCTATGGCATCTATTCCTCACTGATTCCAATCTTGCCCTTATTGTGAAAGAAAGAACACATTGCTTGAATGAAAGCAAATTCTCACTAATTGACTATTCTGAAACAGCATATTCATAGGATGTTTTCTGCTGAGCTTTTCTTCATCATAGTGGTGTAACTAAGTGTGGCCATAACATGTCATCTTCCCTTTAACTGCAAGTGTCATTAATTGCTTTTGTTGTTTATCAGACAGCATTATTGCAGCGGCAAAGTCGATACATTCGTTCCACAGTTCCTGAAAATGCAGAGAAGGAAGCTCAAAGCCTGTTTGTGACTGAGGTAATGCTGCAATTGCATGTGTCTGTGTGTGCTAACAATATTATACCTGACTTGTTTTTCTTCTGCTTCATTTATTGTTTAAAACAAACAGAAAAATGAGTTCTGAAAAAAATTAAATATTTGTTGCCATTTACTTGTCAATGATTTCAAGGGAAAATTTCCAGAAAAACCTAGTATTTTTTTCCATTGATGGCTGGAAAAGAAGTACTACAGGACAGCTTTTAATTATTTTGTTTGTGTCATTGGCTTTAGCAGATGCTTCTCCCCCACCTTCATTATGCTTTTGGCTTTTCCAGATGAAACTGGGTGATTTCAATGCCTAATACTGGGACTACTGCTAAATCTGGATTGAATCATTCTGGCTTGTTTTTTTCTGATAAATTGTCTCACACCAGCCATTCTTACTTTGCTCATAATAATCTCATACAGTTTGCTGGAACAGAGGTTCATAACTCCAAAACTTGCAGAGGCCAAAATTGATTACGGCTGCTCAACTTATTTGCTCAGTGTAGAAGAAACATCCTCAAACCTGAAGTTTCTCAGAACTGTGTGCTTATGTTGGCATTCCTTTGGTTCTGTGAGGTTCCTCTTCATTTATTGTCTTGTTGAAGCCTTTAAGGAGTGAAAGGTTTAAATTTTTTGTCCTTTTCTTTTGGCATTATCTACTGGTTTTCTACTGGTATGCTTTACACTGATATTTTAACATTTGAAACAAATAAATATCTGTTGTAACTCCAGTAAAACTGGAGGAGCTCCAGATAGCTGAATCTTCATCAAAGTGATTTATCCACAGTGATACATATCCTTAATACTTAACCTAAACATTTCTGAGATAAATTTAAAGAGGATAGGCAAGAGGAGGGAGGAGTGTTAGAGGTAATTCATGAAGTTCAATGAGTTTCTGCAGAAACAATTGCTTGGCAAGTATTAAGCTTGTGTTTTGACATATAAAGAAAATATTTGTGATTTATTAGATGCAGTGTTTGTGTATATGTAGGTTTATTTGTGTAACATAAAATTCTGCATGGAATGGTTTCTGTCAAGAGATTTTGTCAGTTTTATGTTACTTTGTTCAAAGCGAAGATAAATCAGTACTTTTATGTTGTAACAATATGGGTGGAGTAAAATGGTATTTCCTGTGATCTAGATCAGAACTTGATGACATAATTGCTTTTCAATCACTGCAAGCATGCAGTTTCAATTTAGGTATTAATTTAATTGCACTAGAAGTATAAATTTAAGGAAAATATGTTTTTTATTTTCTGTATCAGTACATGCAAAATTCAATATTTTAATAAGATGTCTGTTTTAATGCGGAGTTTTCTCAAGTTCAGTCATGTTTGCAGCTGCAGCTGAGTTTTCTAAAGGCTTGGCCATGTTTTCAGCTGCAGCAAAATGCTGCTTTAAGTTTTTGGACAACTGAAGATGGTTAATCCAGATGCTGATTACATTCACCATTTTTTGTTTTTTTAGAATACGTGTCTAGCAGATGATAACATCCAATTGAAACATATAACTTGCTCCAAAAAGCTATATTGCATTAGACTATTGTAAAAGAAAGGAAGTGTACAGAATTTTCAGAGACTGACATGTAACCACAGTATTTCTTAAACAGCCATATTTTAAGAGGTTTTCTTGTTTTGTGTCTAGTGAATGCCTTTAATCCTCTTCCAGTTCATACTGATACTTGATTTTCATTAAAACAGTGCATCAAAACCTACAATTCAGACTGGCATATTGTTAACTATAGATATGAAGATTACTCAGGAGAGTTTCGACAGCTTCCAAAGTAAGTATGTTATCTAGTAGTAAGTTAAATTGAAATTGTGAAGAACTTTGCATTTAATATAGATTTTATTTATTACAGAAATATATTAATATGGTTAGTATGTAAACTGAAATATGCTATATAAATGTTTAATGGTCAGTAGAGATGATAAAGATTTGTTGGATGGAACTGATGGATTTGAAGGTATCATATCATGTTAAACCATTTTCTGGAAAGGTACTGTAATAACATTGCCTTATTAACAGGCAGGTCAAAACAAGACATTGTATCATTGACAATGTGAATTTAAGTATGATAACTAAAACAGGCTGATGTTTAGATGAAACTAAAATGGTAATATCCTGTTTTCATAGCTTCAAAAGCAGCTTTTGGAACTCCCTTTAGGAGCTTGGGGAATAGAACCTAACTGAGATGGTTAGAGCAGGTTTTCACAGGATGATTCAAAGTAAAAGCCTAATCTACATCTGTTACAAACTCTCTAAACCATCTGCTAGAGAAACGTTTTCCAACTTTTTCAGAATTTTCTAGGAAGAGTATAGAGATTAGAACCTTAACTTAGAATGTCTGACAGTAGCTAATACTCTGAATACCCCAGCCCTGGAAGATCCATGTCTTCCCTAACTGCTCTTCTACATCTATCAATTAAGAAATCCTTACTTTTCCTTGTGAAAAGTTCTAATATACTCACAGGTTTTGTACAACTCTATACCTGGTTTTTATTTGCCCTGAGCAGAAACCAGAGTAGTCAGCAGAAATTGAAATAACTGCATTATCCTGCAAGGAGATAATGGTTGCAGATATGAATTCTTACTCCTGAGATATCAGGAGTGCAGTGAATGAGAGGGCATTTGTTCTCTTCCATTGCACCTTAGGACAGTGACAAGTAGAACAAAAGGAACACGATGGGCAGATGTACAAATGAGGAAAATTGCTGGCTAAGAAAGGTAGTTAATGAAAAATACATGCTTTTACTTAGTTATTCTTGTGCTTTTTCCTCTTCAGTTAGGAAGAGAACATCTTAATCATTGCATCTATAAAATATGTAACTAATCACAAAATTCCCAGTAGTTCAGCAGCTTTTTCTTTTGTAGCAAAGGGACAAAGCCAGACAAGCTTCCTGTTCATTTATATGAAGTGGATGAAGAAGCAGATAAAGATGAGGTAAGATAATAGTAATTCTTTACTTTCTCTTGTTTTCATTTAAGAATGTTGAGTATGTAGAGTTTGCGAGTTTGGTTAAGTGTTGATGTCAGTAAATGAAAGAAGAGAGTAGCTTGAACCACCTGATTGGGAAACAAATTAGTTATTTTGCCTATCTCCTTTCATATGGCCTTGTTCTCCAGAGATCTGTCATGTGAGTTAGAAGAAGTTTTGGCAGATGGTAAAATTGGAGTTTTAATACTTGGTGACATATAATCCTTCAGCTTTCATAAAATCCTTCTTATACTGTGTCTATGTCGACAGGTTTACAGAGAGAAAGGTTTAGTGCAGGTTAATCCTGGAGCTGGGTAAAATCATAGGTGAATCTGTTCCAAGATGACAGCACACACTCTGCAGCATGCATGACCATGTAGCATACAGTGTGAGGTAAAATTAGTTCACCACAAATTTGAGTGTAGAATAAGACACTGAGAGCTATCGTGGAAACAAATGCTTTAAAATTGACTAAAACTCCAAGATATTGTCTCTTTTGTCATTGACTTAGGGAAACCAAAGATGTATAGCCTCAAGCAATTTTCAAGTATATTTCAAGTGCCAAAGACCTTTTTTCAGCAACTGCCTGTGTTATTTTTGTGATTTATTTAGTTTTTACCGCGCCCTGTTTCAAAACATGTTTTTAAATGCCACTGTTTTCTTTTCTTATGAGTTCTTGAACTCTTACATCTCAAACAAGAATTAAAATAACATAATTTTTCTTTTTTGTGGTTTTTACCTCTTGACAATTACTTTGCTTTTAAATTCCTGGTACTCAGAACTGCATATGAAATGAAAGGATTAAATGTGAAGAAGTACATTGGGGAATTCATCTGAGTAGACAGATTCCTGATGAGAGAGTCCCAGGATGCCATTTATCCAGTGCTGCTATTAATGTGCACTGTGATATTTGGACAAATAATTTCATGCATCTATATCCAAATCTTGCTATTTGGAGGATGGGAATAATTATGATTTCTGTTATACTGAAATTTAAAAGACTTGGCATTATATACTGTTATAATATTTCTGACAAGAGAAGTGTTTTAGAAAACAGTGACTTAAACACTAAAACACTAAGTGGATATATCATTGACTGTAATTCTTACTGGGATATGTATTATTGCTAGAGTTAGTTAAACACTGAAAAACTGTAACTTGGTTGTTAGCAGGTGGTATATATTTTACTAGGAAGTTTAAGTGGAGAGGGCTTCCTGTTTCCTTGTGCCCAGTGTCCTGTAAGAACAGCTAGGACTGGGGTATCTCCTTCAGAGGTACAATCACTGGAGGAGACGTCTGCTGCTCTTTGAGGAACTTGAAAAATAAACAAAAGAAAAAGACATGCTAGGAGAAAAAGGCAAGTTAGCAGGACAATAGGGTGGGGGCAACCATAAATTCTTTCATCAAGGGAAGAATTAATGTAAGAGGTGTTTCTTTCAAACATTAATAATTATCTTTCTATGCCAAAACCCACAATCTTAGATTGAAAGTTGTTTGGTTTTTTTGTTTCACTGCTGTTCATGTTTGAGGAAAACTGATACATTAAGAGAATGATAGAAAACAAAAAGTTACAAGTGATCAAAAATTGGGGGGCAATCAGCTAAAGACTAGTTTAATTATGCATAATTAAAGAGGAGAAAATTACCTATCCAAAGCTAATTTGGGCTATCAGGCCATTGGGTTGATGTTTGCAAGCAGAATTTTTAAATCTGGTATGGGATCAAGATATGGGATTGTTTTTGTTGAAACAGTTGCTGTTGAAGTAAACTTTGGAACCAAGTTTGTGGGAAAGATCATTTAAAAAAGTGTAGCACAGTGTGCAGCAGTAATGATAAAAGTGAGGAAATTACCTTAGCAGTTGGAAACAGGAAGTGTGTTTTCAGTGTAAGAGTCGTGTGTTAACAACTGGATCCTGGGTTCCTTTGTATTAACAAATGGTCAGCTGGAAACATTCAGTGGCTTTTTGGCTCTGCAGGCAGGAATTCTGCCTGACAGAAAGAAATGGTGTAACTAGAGAGGCCCAAATGACAGGCAGTTTTATTGCTAGAAAACAGCATGCAGCTCAACAGACTTGGGAAACCGTGCACCTCAGAGATTGGGAAGTGGGAAAAGAATCTTAATAGAGCTAAATCTAAATTTTTGTTAAGACAGGGAATGAAGGTTTTTTTGTCATGTCAGATGATCCTATCTATTTTTTGTGCAGTTACAGTGTATTTTTTATTTTTTTTGTGCCAAGTTTTGACAATAACTCATCATTTACTCATCGTCTTACATTTGTCCAGGTGGTTAAACCCCACCCTTTCCTTGGGGATAGCTCAAGCCAGGGGAGGTGAAGAGTCATGGTTGGAAACCCAGTGTTTTGTCTCTGTATCTTTATTCTTGTACAAGCAAAATAGTTATCTAGGTAATAGAGCAAGGGTGGGGACTAATGACTTGAAAATATGAAAAAAGACAACTGTGTTGCTTGGACAGTGAGACTCACTGAGGTATATGAAAATTTACTATTTCTGGTCTATGCTTTTGTGGCATTATATCAGGTAGTTGCTGACCATGTCATCTTTACTGGGCCAAAGTTCAGTAGTACCAAGCTAACTATAAATTTTAAAAGATTGATGCATCTTTTCCTTCTGTTCTTTGAAGTTCTCATGTGTATATGCATATGAATATGCAAGCTACATAAGACCGACTATGTAAGCTGTAAATAAATTGCCTGTTAACTTCTTACAGAATGTTCCTTGATTTAGTTCCAGGAGCTAATTCATATTATTCCAAGATTTGGTTTAATGTTCAGTTGTTAAACCAGGGACTCTCTCTCCCTTATGTGCTCTCTTTTTGTTGAATGTTTTCTTGATAGCTGAGAAAAAGAAGTAGAGGAAGTAGTTGAGGCACTTCAGGATGTTTTGTGATTTTGTTTTCAGCTGGATGCTCAGCTAATTCTGAATTTTTGGATGGTAAATTACCAGGAGTGTTTCTCCTCTAGATGGTTGAAAATCCTCCTACATTAATGTCTAATTCATTAATAGTTTTGTTTCAAAATGGGCTACATCAACTGGAAACCATGGTAAAGTCAACTTGATAGTTGACTAAACTCTAAAAGTTTACTTGGGACTGGTGATTGAATATTTCTTCCGTGGCAATTATAACTATGTCTTTTTGATCTGATTTGATAGCAGAGTACTGCTTTTTGGTGGTTGTTAACATCCCAAGGGTTTTGATGCAGTCATTCAGTTCCATCAAGTGGCAGATGGATGGGGTGTACAGGCAGTGGGTGTGATGTGTGATGCTTGCATTGGATCTGCTGTTTGTGAACTTCCCATTGCTGCCAAGTTACGTCTTGTTCTCTTGACAAAGCTTTGATTCTGAGCTGTAAAAGGGCAGATCCAATTCAAGAATTCAAGACATAATTCTCTGTAAATTCTTCAGAAAGTAATGGCTTTGAAGTACTGCATGTAAAGCAAAATGGCTTGAGAAAGCTCCATTGAAATTTTGGATAAGTATGTGTTTACGTTGTTCTTTTTGACAATAGAAATTGGTAAAAATTCATGTGCTCGGAGATTACAGTATATGAAAAAGGTTGCAAACTTTCACATTTTGACTATTTCCTCACTCCCCTGTTTCAGTGGGATTTATCTTGACTAACATTTAGGTATCTATAAGCTGGGTCATCCTGTTGTCCATACACAAAGCCTGTATAAGTGGCCAGATTGCATATTAAAAGTTAGATGAGGTCAATCTCATCCCAGGTCTTTAAATAAAATAATTAGGAAGCTTTAGAATTTCAACAGGGACTCATGGTACATTATTATCTTTACATTATGAACATTCTAAAGTTACTTCTGAAATGATTGATAAATATCACACAGACTGTGATGCAAAAGTTTACCCCTTTTTTTTCTTTCCTTTGTTTCTTTCTTTTGCTCTTTTCTTCCCCTGTCTTCCTCTCTTCATCTCCAGGATGCAGCATCTCTTGGGTCTCAGAAGGGTGGAATAACGAAACAAGGATGGCTGTACAAAGGCAACATGAATAGTGCAATCAGTGTGACAATGAGAGTAAGTTTAAGAATATTTTACAAATGGTAAAAAACTGAACATTGAATTTCCTTGTGACTTTGAGAAGTCAATTTGTATGTGGTTTAGTTCTAAAAAAAATGTTGTGCAAAGAAAGAGGGAAGCCTGTATGTACTTTATATATCTGAAATTCTGCTTTGATTTTATTATACTTAACTCAGAAGAAAAAAAACCCTTGAAAAGTCCAATATGTGGGAGGAGTTAAATTTTCATAACTGTACCCTGCTGTGATGTTAATAGAATAGGGACTGTGGGGGGGGAAGTAGTTTGTTTGTGTTGTCATATCCTATATAAAACCTAATTTTTTTAATTTGCCTCTTTATTTAGAAACAAACTTAAGTAATTTTTATGGCTGTCACAATAAATACCTATTATGTGTGTTGTAGAGTCAGTTTTAAATCTTTCAATAGGTCAAAAATACTGTCAAATAATATAGTGCAATCCTGCTGCAGATATCATAAGTTAATTTTTTAAAATTAAATATTTGTTTTATTTTCTGCAGATACTGATTAGGTTATCTGTAAATAAAAGCTTTTTTTCTATTACCTACTATATAAATAGCACTTAGGAGTATTGTAGCATGAAGCTGATTAATACTAGTGTTGTAACTGTTTTTCTTTCCTCCTTTCTTTTTGTTAGTCATTTAAAAGAAGGTTTTTCCACTTAATCCAACTTGGTGATGGATCCTATAATCTCAATTTCTACAAAGATGAAAAAATATCAAAGGAACCTAAAGGATCAATATTTCTAGATTCCTGCATGGGCGTGGTTCAGGTAATGATAATTATCCTGCATGTTTGCCATTTAATTCTGTGTTTCATAACAAATGAAATGTCATTTAAAATACAGATAACTGTTGTTAAATGTAGATAAGTACCTATTATGCAGAGGAACAAATAGACATGCTGCATCTGTCCAAGGCAGCAAACAAAATTTCAAAGGGCAGGAGACTGAATTTCTGAAATCTTTCTGAAAAGAACATAAATTACTAGTTGATGTCAAGTATTCATCAAACTAAATTTTAAGACAAAAGCACAGAGAACCCCAAACTTGGCAAAGTAATGACAGCATAAAATTGAAGTTTATTTCAGTTAGATTTTGTGCTTGCATGAGCTGTAAAATGTTTTTCATAGCTTCTTGTGTGGGATTTTTGTTGCGGGAGTTGTATCAAATTCAAACACCCTTCCAGATGCTTTCATATGACCTTTATAATGTTACTTTTCTGTGCTTTTCTTTATTTTGAAAAGTTAAGGGCTTTGGTAAAATGTTTGTCAGTAGCAAGTGCCAAAGAAAAGATTATTTTTCTTTTTTTTTGTGATTCTGCTGTGTATTTATAGTACAGCATGTAACTGTTCTGTTAGGCACAGCATACCTGGAAAAACCCCTTGGGTTTTAGGGTTTTTTTAGCTTGTACAGAAATAGGCAAAGTTTAATAAAAATGTATTTCTTCAATAATGTTTTTTTTAGTATAAAGTTGTTTGGAGATTTACAAAGAGCTAAAACAGCTTTACAGAGCATTTTTTTCCACAAATATTGTAGTATTGTTTTTGGATACACATTTAATAGGTAACTTGTGCGAGAATCATATCACTGTTGTAAATTTTATAATGCTGCAAGTTCTATATACAATTTTAGATGAATTATTTTGCCTTAGAGATACAATTCTGGCCAACTCCGCTGAAATGAGTTTGATTTGTGTTTTTAAAACAAACCAAGAAACATAAAAGTGGTTCCTAAAAACAGCTGTTGTCTCATCAGTATATAAATATCTGCAGGGAGGGTGCAAAGAGGGCAGAGCCAGGTTCTGCTCAGTGGTGCCCAGTGACAGGACTGGAGGCAATGGGCACACCCTGAAACTCAGGAAATGACGACCAGAGGCCCCTTCTAACCTCTAACCATTCTAGTATTTTGGGATTTCAAACCTGAAAATCTGTTTTTCTCCAACATACTTTCATACTGTTCCATACTTTCTGTTCCATCAGTTCAATCCAATTAACCTGAAGTTTCCTCTGACTCTGCCAGAAGCTTGCTTTTTAAAAAAAGAAGTATTACTGTTCCTTTGTTCTTCTGCAAGTGGGACTGATACAGTCATCTTTAAGTAAAACTGTATTTTGGATGTTTGAAAATTTATAGTTGGCTTGTGTTTTAAATGCTATACAGTATTCTACTTGGTGTTCATCTTGGCATCTGGTCTTCAAAGCTGCATGTAAAAGTTTGACTAGTTATCAGTTAGCATCAGGTGCAAAATTGAAACCAGTTAATGCTCCCTTGCAACAAGTCAAGTAGTCACTCAATGTGTAGAATAAAGGGGTTTGGAAACACCTGTTTACTTCACTTCGATTGTTGGTGTGGGGCAAAAAAATTATATATTGAAATTTCAAATATTATACATAACATCCCTATTCCAAACATGTAGTTTTATGGTCTTATATTATGTCCTGTATCCTCTCTGGCTGATTTTATTTTATTGTTTTACTGTTAGTTATTGTTGGTGTTCAATTAGCATTTTAAAACATATATGGGGAAACAGTGGTATCTACACGGTAGAAATTGCATTTCCACTTAAGAGAAGAGGAAAATAAAGGAAAAACATTCTAAGGACCCCAGCCACAGTACTTTGGAGTACTCTGACATGGAATTCCTAGAAATGCTTGTTCTTAGGTAGGCATGCTTACAAGCTTTTGTTCTCAGAATGAAAGTGTTTCAGAGTCAGTCTTTTTAGTGATGGGAGGAGATTAGTTCCCATTGCATTCCTTTAACATTCCTTTTCTGTTTTAAGTTCACTTAGTGGATTTTCTTACTCATTTTTTCAAATACAGTAGATGCCCAAGAGAAAAACACTGACTTCACTAACAGACATTGAATTTATAGCAGTTCTTCATCAGAACTTGTGTAAGAGGAATGCTAAATTTGTGTAATAGGGGGGTTTTGTTTGATTGGGGTTTTTGGTTTGGGTGGATTTTTTTTCCCCCAAACTTAAATGAAGAGAGTGTAATTCCCAGAATATCATTTGGTGGTTTTGGATTTGTTTTGGTTTTTGTTTTATTACTAAAGTATATTGAGACTTTACTGATTAGTGATGAAGCACATGTTGTACACAGTGTATCTTTTCACACATGCAGCCATATATAAAGGTATAGTCACTCTAATTCAGTAATTTGTGAAAACTGAGAAGTGTGATATCTACCACCTGTGTCAAGGTTTTGTACTGTGAAAGTTAGAGGCTACTGTCCCCAGGATTTTTCATTTATTTCAGCACTGATTTCAACTGGTAAGGCTGCCTTGTGTCTGGAGTCTATACATTTCTTTGTATCTTTCATAACAGAAACTCATCTTTGGTAGAAAACTGTTTTGTCAACCAGTAGTTAGTCTGTTAATTAAAGAATCTGAGATATAGTGAAGCTGATATGTAATTTGGCGTTTAATTTAACTTAAACAAAAAATCCCCCAACCATTAACATGTAACTCATGAATTATGGATTTTTAAAACTGAATTGATGATAGTATAGAATTTTCATTTAATACTTCTGAATTCATTCCCAGAAACATGAGTCAGACTAAGTAGAATTTGAAGTCCTGATTGAAATTGTACAAAAAGGATGCAAGTAATGGTTGAGGAACAAAGGAGGAACTGATTCCCAGTTATATCAGTAGCAATATCAGGGCATTCAGGGTTTGATGTTGGTTATAATTTTACCTCCAGTATAAAATCCCAGTGTGCAAACAGTTGTCACTCAAATATTAATAGACTTTCATGCTTTTGATTTTCTTTGGTTTTTTTCAGTAGACCTTAGTTTGCTTCATTTCTAGGTGATCCAAGTACATAAAGAATTAATATTTGGAAATGGAATTGTTTGGCTTTTATAAAATGATTACAAGTGGAATGATGAAGGGAAACTGGAAAACAGGCTGTTGTCTTTCCTACTTGCACTTGTTGCAGTGGTATAAATAATTCCAAAGGGCCAAATGTCAGAGAGGAAAAAGTGTAATTATAATATATTTGTTCAAAATACCAAACTGTGTATTTTTGTATGAAATATCTGAAATATGTACAAGTTCCTTTTGTTGTGGTTAGACAGTATGTGAAGTACTCCACAGGTCTTTTATTTTCTTGTAGAACAATAAAGTGAGACGTTTCGCATTTGAGCTCAAGATGCAAGACAAGAGTAGTTACCTTTTAGCTGCAGACAGTGAACTTGAAATGGAAGAGTGGATAAACACTCTGAACAAAATCCTTCAGCTTAACTTTGAGGCTGCAATGCAAGAAAAAAGAAATGGCGAGTCTCACGAAGGTAAGCAGGGTTTCCAGCAAGGCTAATGCACTTATGTGACCACATCTCCTTACAGGCATTTGGAAAGAAAAGCTTTATTGTGGCTAAATTTTTTTGTTGTTTTCTTTGGTCATAAAAAATGACAGGCCTTTTTGCTGTCCACTTGAACTGATGAGAGTTTTGACCTTTAGGGCATTAAAATAGTACTGTTCTGTATTGATTCCAATTGAGTCAAGTCTAGAAGGTAATAGTGAGACTGATAAAGGCTGGAAAGGTAGAACCCACAGTGTAAAATCAGAACTGAGGTAGTTTAAGGAAAAAAGTGAACTTGTGATGGACTTGTGAAATGTGTAAAATGGTGCTGAAAATGAAATAATCTGTTCTGTGGTCACTGTAGGTAGAAATTGTGGTTAAAGTGAGGCGCTTAAATTTAAATATAACTCCCTTGACCACAAGTATTTCTTGCAAGTATTGAAATAGATTGCTTGGGTGTAGAATCTTTTCTGTTGGACCCCTTTAAGAATAGGTAAGGCAAGTATCTGTAAGGAGTGTGATGTATGTCACCAGTGTTTCAGTGACAGAAGGATGGTCTAGATGTCCTCTCATGCATTTTTCTTCTTGAGACTGGATGGGGAGGGAAACTGGTGTGAAACCAGCTGTATGCATATCCAGAAGAACCTGGAAGATATTACAGAAGGCTGTTCTCTTATAAATAGAACAAAGTACCAAAAGGGATCATTAGAGTCTAAAATGAAATATCACAGTCTTGGGAGATTGTCAGAGTTTAGTGTGATGTTTGCAACAAAAGCAAGTTGGAAAAGGAGAAGCATCTAGCTCTGTGAAAGACATTTTAGTCAGTGGTCCCCAGTTGACCTTAGAACTGCAAGATGTTTATAGCTCACTGAATGGTTGCTTTGTAAATGCAGTAACTGTTGGTGAGTAGAGCAGGGGATGTAATGAACAGAGGGAACTTGTTTTGAAATCAAGTTACAATGCATAGTGGAACGAGTAATGTAAGTTTGTGCATTGAGCATCCTGTTGGCCCACGCAGATAGCAAAATTAAAATTACAGCTGTGTTCTAGGTAAGTTTAGAAAGAACTGCTACTTTACTGTTTTTTGTAGCTAGTTACATCTTTCAAGAAGTCACTGCATCAAAACAGTGCAGTTGTCCACAACCTGTTTATGTTAACAGTTGTCATTTTTGTGGGAGTAGGAGTTAAAAAAAAAAAATCTTTTGCTGTGGAGTTTTGTGAGTACTTTGGGGGTTTTATGTTTATTTTAAAATGAGGTTTTATAATTACAGATGATGAACAAAGCAAACTGGAAAGCTCATCGAGTAGTTTTGATAACTACTATCCTGAAATTGCCAAGGTAATATATATTGTAAATGCCAACTTGGGATATAAAGTACTAAACATAAGTTAGCCACATAAACTTTCAGTAAAGGTAAGGCATTGGCTTGTACCTTCAGTAAGTTTGTGGTGCTTGGAAAGCTTAGAAGCTCTTTTGTGAATAGATGTGGTTATTGAGCTTCTTCATTTTCTGCTTTTGGAAGCAAACTAGATACTGTCTTGAAGTTTTCTGTGTAAATCTTGATATGCTGTTTAAATACAGCATATCTTATTATTTTATTAATTCTTTATAATTTGTATTGATTTATTGCATTCAGGTAAGTGCTAAAGTATTCCTAAAGAAATCTAGTTATACTGAAGTTTTATTTTTATACTTAGAAATCCAGAGCAGCTTAATAGCACTGATGAAGTGAATGTATTTTAAGATGTTTATGTTTATAATGAACTGGCAGGTCCATGGATGCTTCCTGTGTTGCCATGGTTCTTGCTTTTCAATTTTGTTCTTAGAGAAGTGTGGTAGAAACAAGAATAAAATGAAATGGGAACAAATAAAAAATAACAGTAACTCTTCTTCAGCCCATTTGAAGATTTTATTTCAGTTAAATTAATGAGTTGTGTGTTGCAATAGGTTTTGTGAATTTTGTAAGGGAGAAATTTTTGTTAAATCACCCAAGGACTGGAACTGGTGACCTTTTCTACTGAAGCTGCAGAATCCAAACTGCTTCCTGTAACTTCATTACTCTTTCTTCTGTGTGGCACAGCCTGGAGTATTGACACTTTTCTGCTTGACCATGCTCTGGAATGCTCTCCCCTTCTTTTCTGAGGATCTTTCTGACTTAGTGACTGCCCCTGAAGGGAGTGCAGCTTATGAACTGAGAATAAGCAAAGCAAATTCTATTACAGTAGCTAACATATCAAAAGGTCCAGTCAGAATACATTAACAAGCTTTTAGCACCCAAATTGGTTGGCAGACTTAATTCTTTCTGTTACTGCTTTGTAATCAATTTAGCACATGTACACAAAAAGCTGTTTTGTGATAATCTCACTCCAGCTATGGCTGTACTTGGAAATTAATGGAGATTCTGGCACATATAATCAAGGTTTCCTTGGAAGGGCTATGAGCATCAAACAGCATGCTTGCATGAGGCTATGAAAATTTATTTCAGAAATAAATATGAAATTAGATACTCTTATTGTGTGGAAGATTTTTCTTTCTTTATAGTCAGTTATTATAATGCTTTTGTTCCAGATTCCTTCCAGAGGGGACTTTAATTCAGGGCTGCAGCACCTGCATGTAGTTTTAGTACTACAATGGCCACTTCCTGTTTCCATAACTTTTGCATCAGAAGCATGCAGCTCTTAAAGCTCGTTAGCATATTATTTTTCCCAGCTATTTAAGCACTGAATTTTAAAATTATTATTATTGTTCTTATTTATTCCATGGTTATAGCCCATTTAAATCTCTGTTTCCTTCAAAATAATTTTTTTTGGTTTTCCCCTTCTAATTCTTCTTTATTAAACACTGTCTTTTAAAATAATTTGCTCTAATGTGTTTTCCTAGCTTTTTTCCCCCTGAGGAAAAGTACAGGGAAAACTCTGCCCATCTGCATTACTCTTAGTGTCTTAACTTGATTGCTTTATATAAGTGCTGTTTGTTTGGAGGATTTTTTTTGTCCTTTATTCTTTCTTGCCTTGTCTTTTCAGCTGTTGTTTGGATTTGGTTATTTTTTTCCCCCGTGGAAGCCTTGCAAGGCATTGGGCCTTCTTTTAGAAGAGTTTATAGCTGCTCTATTATTTTTGTTGGTTCTAGGAGGAGAATTTCACAATAGCTGACCTCATATCCTTATGAGGAGAGAGAAATTCCTTCAGGGGTGATTGTAGAGCACCTGACAATAGGGGAAAAAACAATCTTCCTAGGAAGGGTTTAACCCTTGTGAGTACATACATCTCCAAGCCTTCATTTTTCTATCAATAGCTGTTGGTTTATAACATAAACTAAATAAGATGGTATTTTGCACTTCAGTGCCTAGATGTGCACACATATATCTGAATCTGTCTGTCTTTTCTGCCTACTTTATGTTCCTTTTATTTGTAACTTAAGTACCAAGAGTGGATATAGGGGTTTTATAGTGGGGTTTATTTCAAGCTTCTTTTGTTTGGTTGGAGTTATTTGGTTTTGTTTTGCTTTTTAATCTTAATAGAAAACAAATTTGATCTGAAATAACTGTGTGACTGTCATGATCAGTGTGCCCAAGCACCTCCTTAACCATTATGGGTCCCAGAATTGTTTGAGATGGAAAAAATATTGTTTCTGTTTTATTGGTGAGGAAACAAAATTATGGAGTCACTGCTGTGCTATAGACAGGCTCGATGGTTCCATGCATTTTCAGTTCTTGACTTCAGACAACTGCCCCTGATCTGTCAGTCAAAAAAGCTTATTTTCATCTGGTGTGTAGTGCACAAAACTCCAAAGATTCTAAAACTATTCAAGATGCTTTAGCTGAAACAGTTTCTGTCTTGCTCCTATGACTTGGTCATCTCTCTGCTCAGTTCATGGCACCTTTGCAAAACATGAACACATCTTTCTTGCCATCCTTAAACTTTTTCACATTCCTGTGTTTCTCAATTATACTGATTGTTCAGCAAGCTAATTCTGCCAGTACTCTGCTGGTATTGAGTATCTGGGTCGTCTCTTTCACAGCAACTCTCCTCTTTTCTTCTCTGTGTTAAAGATAACAGAGTAGAGTAAATGAAAACCATTTATACTCAAAATAGCATCTCAGAAGTTTCTCTTCTGTAAGACATCCTTTAAACCAAATTATTTTTTTTAATTCCTGTTATCAACCTAAAAACAGGATTAGGAGCTCCTAGAGATTATGTTCTTTTGTTTTGTTTTGTTTTTTCTTTTTCTTGAGACATAGTAGAAGTTGCTTCAGTCTGCAGCAAAGCAGATGTAGACAGTAGATCCCTTCCTGCTGATGGTCAGTGATGAGCATTTTGGGTTTGTAACTTCTTTTAACCCAAACAGGCTGATCCAAAAAGAGACACCTGTCTGTAGTGTAGTATTTTGTATCCTTGTTTAGCCAGCTGCTACTTTAGGAGTGGCATTTCTCCTGCATGGGTAATTTTGGCACACGCAGATGTTCATTTTTCTTGTCCTGTGACTTTAAAAATCATAGAATGCTCTTTAAATAATATCTTTTTCAGAAAAAGGTATCCTGTGTATACCATCAGTTTTCACACTCTATTTTGTTCCACTTCACTTTTGTTTCACTGTTAATAGATAGCTATCCACAATTCCAGACAGTGCACAGTGGACTCTGCAAAGTAACTTCTAAATGTGAGGGCTTTGTCTTTTGGAAGTCTTTGGGTTTTCTCCAACTACCTACAGGAAAACCACTTCTTTGGCAATAGAGCTCAAGAAAAGTTAAGAGAAAAGGCAACCAAGAAAAAGGAAAGAGAAAGAGAGCTATGATGGTGTTTCTTAATTTAGGTGATCTGTTGTTTCCTGAGCAATCTTCTGGTCTCAGGATAGCTCTGAGCTTTAAGCTACAGTCATACTATGTTTTCTTATTTAAATAAAACAGGGTTCTGAAAGTTAATGTTTAAGGAGGCAAAGTGCTATATCAGTTACACTGGATTATACTTGCCATGAGCTTGGAAGGTTACATGTTGCTGATATAAAGCTTTTATACTTCTAGGCCTGGAAAAAAAGCCTTTAGAGGAGAGGCCCTCACTTTTTACTCAGTCATGATGGAGCAGTATAAGCTCAGGAAGGGAGAAATGAATGCATGAATCGAAATTGTGTAAAGCTTTGAACATCTCAGGAAAAGGCATGAAATTAAAGGCCACTTTAATAGTGTGTTACTAAGACCTTTTTTCTTATTTTACAGAGTACCAGAGAAGCAGAAATCAAGCTGAAAACTGAAAGCAGAGTTAAACTTTTTGCTTTGGATCCAGATGCACAGGTTAGACTTCTTACAAAGAAGCAGGTTTTTTTATGTTAATTCTTTTGACATGAAAATTAACTTACCTTAATTTTTCTTTCTCTTTTTAAAGAAACTTGACTTTTCTAGTATTGAACCAGAAGTGAAGCCATTTGAAGAGAAATTTGGAAAAAAAATTCTTGTGAGGTGTAATGATTTATCTTTTAATTTGCAAAGCTGTGTTGCAGAAAATGAAGAAGGACCAACAACAAATGTAAATAATTAATATAATTACTTTCTGTTAATACGGTAATGAATGTCTTAATGTTTTGTTGGCATGTCAGGGATTCCTTGATGGGACTGAGAAATTGATAGTATTGGGATTTTTTTTCTACTCTTTTAAATCAAAATGAAAGCCTAAATCCTACAGGAAGTAACTTTGATGCTAATATTTTTGTTGGGTGGTAGAGAGAGAAATTTTTCTCTTACTGTCTTTTACATCTTGTCAGTAACACCTGGGGTGCTGACCATATATGTTTATGAAAATGTTACTCATCTTTTTTTCACACACATTTTTACAGTGATATAGATGCCAGCACTGACACTTGATCCTTTTGTTTTTTTTAATGTCTAGGTAGAACCTTTCTTTGTCACATTGTCCCTATTTGATATTAAAAACAACAGGAAGATTTCAGCAGATTTCCATGTTGATTTGAACCATGCCTCAGTAAGGCACATGCTGTCCAGTTCATCCCAACAAATGATGAATGGCAGTGGTGATAGTTTACACAGAATTCAGGACATTCATGAAACTGTGTTACAATACCCAAAGCAGGTAAGGGATACTGACCTTAGGAACTAGTAGGATTTTGGATACAAGTTTCCTACATTATTTCATTGGCTTTCTATTATGTGATGTAAAATGTGCATTTTCCTTCTATATTTATCTCTTGTTTTATTTCTAGGGAATATTCTCAGTCACATGTCCTCATACTGACATTTTCCTTGTGGCTAGAATAGAAAAGGTATTACAGGGAAGTATTACACATTGTGCTGAACCATATATGAAAAGTTCAGATTCTTCAAAGGTATGTTATTTTCTTCTTTGGCATTAAAAAAATGTTGAGGCAAACATCGATTTCAAAGTAATAGAAATGAATCAAAATCTTAGTTGTCTTATAGTAAATTCTGATAACTGGATTATTTGATTTAGTAAATTGTAGTTATTTTTAGTAACTATTATTACACTATAGGTAAAATAACATTTTACTGGAAACATGTCACTTTTTATAATCGTGACAATAGAGTTTTTATGATCTCTTTAAATAAACTGGTTTGACAAAAAAATACTGTACTTCAGTGTGAAAGTTGAGTTGAAAATTGTTGAACAGTGAAATATTAAATATAGATCATAAATTAAATGTATGTCTCTTAGTTAATGCATCTTACTGTAACATTGTTGACTTTTTCTTTGTCTCACTTTCTGGTGGCAGTGGTTTACTGTAACTTTATCTGTGTTATTGCTGTTATTTTCCTCCAGAACCAGTGAGATCATTAAGCCTCTGGTTTTATGTAGAAAATACTTTACAGATTTGATAGAGCTCCGAATCACTTTTGGAAATAACCCACTGGAACATCTGAAGTTTCAGGAGTCTAGGATGACATAACATTCTGATATTCTCTGAAACATATCTACAAAAAGTTTTGTTAGTTGCTACTTCTTGTTTGTCAGTGAAGAAATAGAGGTTTAATTTTGTTCATTTGCAGTTATGCTTAAATAACTGGACCAGCATACAAGAGGAAGGTGTGTTTTGTAAGCAGTGTCAGCTGCTGTTGACATTCTGCCTGTTTTCAGCTAAGAAGAAACAGTTAACTTTCAGTCTCTGCAGAGCAATGGTGTTCTTTCCTATGAATTTAATGCTGGCTAAGCTACATGTAAAAAAAAACATGTATTTTTCACTTGGTCTTAATATAGATCAGCCTACTGATTTGTTTTTCCTGGAATGCTTGAGATTTTACCTTTTGTTTCAGATATTGTTGGAAAACAGCAGCTTTGTATTTTAGGAGACTGGTTTTAATGTTGACTGTTACTGAGTTAAAATAAACCTGAACTGAGTATCTGATTTTGGTGTCCTTGGGCCTGAGCCACATGGGGAGGTTAAGTAAGCCCAAGTGCTCCCACATTTGATGCTGAGTTCTAGACTTGTAGTTGGCCTGTGGGAATACTCATGGTTGTATTAACTTACCTATTCTGGCATTCAGTCTTATAATTGTAGGCAAATGAACACTTAGTTCGAATTTTTTTTTCTGTTCTTGTTCTCAGGGGCTACATTGTATTAATCTGAAACAAAGCAGAGCATTCCCAGCTATATAGGTCTCCCTGTGTGTCAGTGTAATGAGCGATTTCCAGTTCCCCTGCAAAATTACTACTCTGGACAACAAAAGGGGAAAATGGAAACAGCAAATTCTAGAGCCAAAAAATCACTTGTTCTGCCCTTAAATGTTGAATACAGTCATTTAATGATGATTACTTACCGAGGTTTTGTGCTTCCAAGTGCTATTTCCCCGTTTTTACAGGAAAGGGTCACAGAGAGTTCACTCAAACACATGAATAGAATCAGCTCTTTATAATGCCAGCAGCATGGATGAGGTATAATATTCAGGGAGTTTTACTCTGTAGGTTGTTTTGCCTCTGGCAAATGGTTTTGCTCTGTGTGGACACATAGGAGGAGCTGATTTCTGGAAAAGAGAAGCCCACTGCTCTGTCAGGAACTTCTGCTTTAGCTCAAGTGCTTCAGCTCAGTGTGGAACACCTCAAACCAGTCAAACATCTCAAACCAGTGGGTTTCTGGCTCTTAATTGTTGTGTGTGTTGCTGCTATATAATGGAGGGTTTTGTTCATTTTAAAGTTACAAAATCATGAATTTAAACTTTTAATGCAAACAATATTACAATGTCCATACATAGGGTTGGCCAGGTGCATAGGATTGTGCATGTGATCTTCATACAAATCCTCACCATACTCTGTGTGTGTTTCTAATACAAGTATTGCAGAGTATTGCACTATTAATTCTGCAGGAATGTGTTCTGGTACATAGGGTGGGTGGTGAATAGGGGAGCAAGTGGGAGGGGAAATGTTTTTTTCCTGGAGTTGGAGTTTTGTCTTAGAAACCAGTTGAATTTTGCTCTAGCTTTCCATATGCATTTTGTATGTAATGGTTTTTTCTCACTTAATATTTATTATCAGGAGTGTAGATGGGTCTGTTTTCACCCATGAAATTCTGTGAAATCAGCAGCCTATGCTTAACATGAAATGAATCATTAAGAGGTCTTATCAATTGTCTCTCCCCTCACATTTTTTAATCTTACACAGAAGTTTTCTAATTCATATCAGTGTCAGTATGTGTTTTTTTTTCTTGTGTACTAATGGTTCAAAAAATGCAGCTTTTCAAATGTGGCTATTTCTTATGTCCCTTGCAGGTTGCACAGAAAGTTTTGAAAAATGCTAAGCAGGCATGCCAGAGACTAGGTCAATATAGAATGCCTTTTGCCTGGGCAGCTAGGTAAGGACAAGTCTTGTCAATCTGTATTTTTTTCCTAACTTTTCTCTAACATCGTATTCTGCATCTCCCTTCATGTAAAACTTAGTGGGCTATTTAAATTATTTTATGTTTTGCTTTCAATCAACCAAAGATTTACAACAAACCTACACTTCAGCTCTGTAGTAGCAAAAAAAGTGATAAATATTCATTATATTATTATTCAAACTATTCATATTGCCAACTGTTTTCTATTGTCAATATCTTTCATGTTACTGAGGATTAAATGGTTCACACTCATTTGTTAGGCTGAGCTATTTAGATGTTAAAATCACCTTCAATGATGAGACTATTAAGTGCTTAATATGAAGGATGGTGCAGTATATTTTGATTTGTAATAAATTTCCTGAAGTGAATTTCAACATTTGCATAAACTCAGCTGAAAGCAAGATTTTTACTTTCAGGACACTGTTTAAAGATGCCTCAGGAACCCTGGACAAAAACGCAAGATTTTCTCCTCTCTTCAGACAAGACAGCAATAAACTGTCAAACGAAGACATGTTGAAATTGTTAGCAGATTTCAGGAAGTAAGTCTGATTTTTCCCTCTTGAATAAACAAACCAACCTAACACTTCCCACTCTTCACCCTAAGCCACACCATATTTTGTTATGGTCTTGAACTGGAGCATCTAATATTTTGATGGATGGATGGATGTGTCTTTCACTTCAAATATAGGATTTTTATAAATAAATCAAGGCCTTTATACAAGCTACAGATCTGTCCTTTACAGTGTTTGGGGGCTACAAGAGAACTGAAGTACTATCCCACATGTAACATATAATCAGCATCATATCCTGAAGTATCCCTGTGCTAGGACTTATGCTTGCACAATACATCCTCCTGGTTCTCAAAGAAAAACAAGTATGAGCAGAAGTCATCTGTTCACTGACCTTGGACAGAGAATGCTGCTTCTCAGGGAAAGGGATTCAAGCAAATCTCCAGTCCAACTTCTTGAGAGTGCACATCTCAGAATGCCTAAATAACAGACATTGGTTATCTTTTTTTACAAAGTGTTCTTAAAGAAAATCTCCAGTCCACCTTCTTGAGAGTGCACATCTCAGAATGCCTAAATAACAGACATTGGTTATCTTTTTTTACAAAGTGTTCTTAAAGAAAATCTCCAGTCCACCTTCTTGAGAGTGCACATCTCAGAATGCCTAAATAACAGACATTGGTTATCTTTTTTTACAAAGTATTCTTAAAGACTTCATCAGTTGGTGTGCAAGGCTTAAGAATATGTTACTGACAGATGACCATGTTCATGAAGTTGTTAATCCCCTCATGAAATAGGATGTGCAATAATAGAGCAATGTTTGCTGCTTTGCAAAGAAATCTCCACTTGTGTTACAGTGCAGTTAGCAGGAGTGGTATTAATTTGAACAATCACTAAGCACAAAAGGCTGCTTTATTTTTATTCTTGCTTGCCAAATCTGATAAGGAGATGGGGTTTGTAATAGATATTTTAACTCACTTCTAGCAAGGGGTGAAAATTTAATTGAAGTTTATATAGCAGTGAAATTGCTGTGTACTGATACTCCTTGCCAAAAACAGTATTACTGGGATGGAAATGAACAGTAAATTAGCCTGCCACATCACTTTACCTCATGAGTTAAGAAAGCACTTTTGGTTATTTCAGAATCCTGTTTGTGGAACCATGTACAATATATCATAGGAATTACAGTAAGAAAGAGGTTCTAATGTCTAAGGCATAGCTATTGGAATTAGAATCCTGACTCCAACCAGGAGTTTGCTTTGCAGCATGGGTTTGCTTTTTTGGGAAAATTTTGCATCCACTTGCTGTGCAATAATTTTAAAAAATCATGTTGCTGACTATTGTTACTAATAAAGGGTTCTATATTGTTTTAGAATGGAAAAATCCTTGTACTTCAAATCATGTTGCTGAAATAGCTACATAAAAACCAGTCTGAAAAAATGTTTCATTTTGATTTAAAGAAAGAAAAAGTTATGCTTTAGTGTGACCTTTTCCACACTTGTGTGTCAAGCCTTTTTTTTTTTTTTTTTTTTTAAATGTAAAGGAAAAGAAAACTGTTTATCTAGGCAAAAAACAAGACCAGATCAGTCATCCCTCATCAAACCACCTTTCCTCTCATACTCCTATTTCAGGATATTATTTTTGCCTCTGTTTCCTATTATCTTTTTTTGCTGGCATCTGATTTACATTTAGCCTGACTTTGAGGTGTTTTTTTTTTTTTTTCTTCCTATAGACCTGAAAAGATGGCCAAACTTCCTGTTATTTTAGGAAATCTGGATGTTACAATTGATAATGTGTCACCAGATTTTCCAAGTAAGTATTAACAAACACTTTTAAATGGACATTTAGGCTTTTTCCTCTTCAGTTCTTTATTTGTCTTTTTTTTAATGTGTTTTCAGATTATGTTAACTCATCATACATTCCCATGAAACAGTTTGAAAACAGTACCAGGACACTAACAGCCTTTGAAATAGAAGAGTTTGTTCCCTGTATACCAAAATGCACTCAGCCTTTTACCATCTACAACAATCATCTTTATGTTTATCCAAAGCACTTAAAATATGACAGTCAAAAGTCTTTTGCAAAGGTGAGTAGAGGAAAACTGTGCATTCTTCTTTCTCAGGTTTGGTTAACATTGTTTGCCTATTTATTTCTGTGATGATCCTTATGATTAATTGCTTGGGTTTATGTTTTTAACTACTGCTTTAGGCTAGAAATATTGCAGTGTGCATTGAGTTCAAGGATTCTGATGAAGAGGATTCTTTGCCTTTAAAGGTCAGTCTTGATTTTTGCAATGGATGGAAGTAAATAGTTAGCTAATTAACACAGTAGTACTGGTTTAATTGATCTAGTGTGGTATGGTAACTTAAGAGTAACTTCTAGATGGCTTGCTTGTTTTTTATGTAAGAGATTTCTAAGAAATCCTCAGAGCATTTAATTTCTTTAATATTTCTTTATTAAAATTCCAGGAATAAATTTGTTGCAAACAAGGGTAGCTTATGCCTACTCCACAGTAAGTTAAAACAGTAAAGCTTTAGATCAACTGCAAAAGCCAAGCTCCATGTTTGTTTATGAGCTATCACATAAACAAAAGGTTTAAGGTAAAAGGTAAAAGGTGCCTGGAAGAACAGTAGAGAAATGTAGAGACATTCTGAAGTAAAAGCACAGAGTCAGCTCTACAGCAGGCAGATTACACATTGTGTAATCCCCTGTGTGTGCAAGGAAACCAAGTTAAACACATAAAATATTCCAAATTCTGAGTGAAACATTCTAAGCTGAGAGTAAAAAAGCATCACAGGGTTTTTTTGTTCTGTTTTCCTTTTCTCTGTTCTTAGTGTATCTATGGTAGGCCTGGTGGACCAGTGTTTACTAGAAGTGCTTTTGCTGCTGTTCTGCATCACCACCAAAATCCAGAGTTTTATGATGAGGTAAGCCACCTTTCTGAGGGAACTGAGGAACCAGGTTAGGTACTATGTCAGTTTCAAAAGTACAAGAAAATACTAGAGGATTGGAAAGTTCTCAGTTAAATCATGTCCCTCTTTTCAGTGTAAGGAGATTTTTGTAAGTTTTGTGTGTTTGATGCGTGGGCTTGCTTCAGATAACATATAACCTGGAATTGCTTTTTAAATATAGACCCAGGAACACATTTCAGCTGAAAACTTGTACAGAGACTTCTTTGCCTTTCAGATTAAAATAGAATTGCCCACTCAGTTACATGAAAAGCACCATTTGTTGTTCACCTTCTACCATGTCAGCTGTGATAATTCAAGCAAAGGGAGTACAAAGAAGAAAGATGTTGTTGAAACACAAGGTTTGTACACTAATGCTTTATTTGCAGTAACTACTAGGGAAATTTTTTGAAGTATACTTGTTTGGTAACTCATGATTTTTGTGGTCCAAATAATGCTTTCTAATTACATTGTACTGACTGAAAGATTTCATAAAATATGTCTTCTAATTTAAATGTTTCAAATTTTGGTTTAGAATGTCCATCAAATGCATGTTGTTTTTCAAACTCAGTAACAATTACTTTGCTTTTTCAGTTTTCTAGTTGTTTGAGTTCAAATCATTTGGCCTTTACAGTAACATTTTCTGTTTTATCAATTACATGTTAGAATTATTTGGTAAAACCTTTGTGGGGGTTTATGTTAAGTTTCATAACATTTTAAATTACTTGCCTTTCCTATTCTGTAGTTGGATATTCTTGGCTTCCTCTGATAAAAGATGGAAGAGTGGTCACCAATGAACAACAAATCCCAGTGTCAGCAAATCTTCCATCAGGCTATCTTAATTATCAAGAAGTGGGTGTTGGAAAGGTATGTTGTAGAAAATTGTTCTAATATTTAAAAAAGAAAAACACAAAACAATTTGGAGAGGAGGTTTGGTTGTAATTCCCCAGTCTGATGATAAGATTTAAGTAATTTTGTATTAGAATTTAGTTTCTTTTATAGTTGAAATGGAATGCTTTGCAAAAGTTAGGTATCTGACTTAAAGGAAACAAACAAAGCCAAAGAGAAATGGAAGACAAACAAAATGTGTCAGGTCAGGTTGACTCAAATTCTTGTGAAAGTCAGAAAGTTGTTATGTACTTACTTCTGTTATTATTTAGCTGATGTACTTAAGAAATGTTTAAGTTTCATTTTCTGTAGTAATAACTAACTAGAAGTTACAGTAGTTTTTAAACATATAAAATTACTTTGAGTTTATGAAGGTATGCAAATAATCTGAAGTCCTTTACTAAATTTTTTTTAGCATTTCATGCTGTCTCCTTTCAGTAAGTCCTTTATTCCTGAACAAGTCTTATTCTCACATCTTGATTTTTGTGATCTTTATACTTCACAAGTAAAATTTATGGTTGTATTTTTCAAAGCAGAAAGCTTGCATAATTGTAGTAATAAAAATCGTACCGAGGAGGACACAATATGAAAATGTGATAGGGGATTTGACGAAGAGATTGAAATGCAGAGACAAAATTTACTAATTTTGGAGGAAGAGACCTAAAATCAACAGCAAGAGGTGCTGCTCTCCTCCTGTTCTACCACCTGTTCTTCTTTAAACTCTGCTGTAAGCTTTCCAACCATCGTCTCCTTCACATCTTTCATCTCTTCACCCTGTAGGTGTATTCTTTATGCCTCTGCTGTTTGTCTCTGCTCATGCCCATGGGTAGAAGGTTAGGACCAACATGACTATTGTAGATCTAGCAGTACAATCTCTCCCTAACTGCCTGTCAGGGTGAGCATTCCCATTCTCAGTTCTTTGGAAATGGGATGGGAAGGAAGCACTGGCTGCTATCAGTGATATACGTGAAGTTTTCAACTGTGTATCTGTGGAAATTGTTATTTTTCTAAGAAAACTAGTAAATATTTCTCTCTAGTCAGAAGTTTCTTTGCAGAGTTGTAGAGGAAACACAAAATCTTGACTCAGAGAATCAATTTTGTTAGCCATCAAGGAAACTACTGTGGGACTTGTAAAGAACATTTTAAGCTTCATAAATGCTTTTGGTAATATTGCCTGCATAATTTTCCTTTTTTTATGACTTTATTCATTGCACACATTTCTTCAACCCGTTTTTTTCTTTTTGAAAGAAGTGTTATTAATGGTACTGTAAGCTAATTGTTTTACTTTATTATACTGCTACATTATTTTACTTTTCCCCCCCTTCGTGTGTTTGTGCAGCATTCTGGTCCTGAAATTAAATGGGTAGATGGAGGCAAACAACTGTTAAAAATATCCACTCATCTGGTGTCAACTGTGTATACGCAGGTGAGTTATAAAGCAAATTAAATTAGAAAAAGTTTTAGGAATAATGTATGTTTATAGTATGTATATACAGTATTTGGGAAGATTCTTAAAACTCAGTATGCTCATTTCCTTTTTGTCTCTTGGACTCTTCTCATAGTCTCTTTTTTTTACATCAGATGTGAAAAACAGAAGATCTTAAATGGAAGCTGTTCAAACCATGAGCCTCTTGTCTCTCGTCATCCATTCCAATCTGAATTTTCCACTTAGATGAGAGGTCATAGTTATCTAGAAGCTGTTTACTGGCATTTCTGCAAAGCAATGAGTCCTGTTAGACCTGTTCCTAAAAAACATATTTTGATTGGTTGGGGTAATTAACATGAAGTGTGCTATTTTCTGCATGTCAGTTGGAAGCAAATATAGGTAGCAGTTTGTATAATGGGTATTCAGAAAACTCTGGAAATGTGGGTTGAAAAATAAGAATAAATATATCTTTGGAGTAGTGCTTTGCCTTATGGATAGTAATGTTAAAGATTGCTTAATTTGTTGTTCTTTTTGTCTTTGACAGGACCAGCACCTCCATAATTTTTTTCAGTACTGTCAGAAAACAGAATCTGGAGCTCGTGCACTAGGAACTGACCTTGTAAAATACCTTAAGGTATAAAATGGCAGTCAGTAATGAATTATATTATTTATTTATGCTTTTGCAAAACCTGGGAGCTTCAGACATTTTATAGGTCTCATTTTTCAGTGTGAGAATTAGTACTATGATTATGACTTGTATTAATGGAATATGCAGTGAAGAAAACCCACAAAGATACTTTCTGCCTTAAATAAATTTACAATTGCAATATAAGAGGAAACCACAAAGAAATGATGAGACAGTATTGGTCAGCTTTATGAGTGATACTTTCAAAACACTAATGGTTTACTTTGTCAAAATAATCAAATTGAACTGTGTATGGGAATGGGAAGGAATGATGACTCCTGATTTTTCTAGAATTTTGCTTAGAAGGTCATCATTGTCATGTCTGCAGTTCTCTTTCAGGATTAGATCAGTAGAGTGCATGATTTCTGCTGCAGTTTTGCCTGGCACAGATCACATAGGAAGGAAGACCATTCTGTCTCCTGAATAGTGTGGATGTGCATACAAACATTCAAAGACAAGAGAGCTGCTTAACACTAAATGGAGATGTTTGACATGTTGTCTGCATACTTGTTCAGCAAATACACTAATTTTTGTCAAATTCCCTTTAATTCCAGGGAATTTTGTAGCATAAAACTTTGTAGGATAGATTTCATCCATAGGGTGATTGTATCTATAGTATCTGTTGCATGTGATGGAGTGCAAAAGCATAGCACAAAGAAGTTGCAGTTAGTAACTCAATTTCTCCAATTTCCAGCATTAAGTAGTTAGGGATTTGAGTTCATGCTGGCTTTTAACAGAGTTACTAGTTTGTTGTTACACAGTCACTAGAATAATTCATATTGCACTTAATCACAGGTAAGCAATCTGCATGTTTTTGTGGAACTTCTGTTTGCTAAATATCTGTGTGGATGGAACAGCAAAATATACCAGTGTCAGTGTGCTGTTGGGCACACAGGCAGACTTCTCATTGAAACATTGCCTACCATGCATTTCAATGGAAAAGTACAAATGAGTATGTCTAAAATGCTGTTAATCACCTAATTTGTATCTGTAATCTATTTAATGTAGCAAATGTTTACTACATATTTATATTGAAAAATATCCTCAATTGCTTTCTGTGTAGTATTTTTGGTAATTAACACCAAATTGTGCGAAGAGCATGTATTTTTGGAAAAAGACTTGCAATAAATTTTACAGTTTCAGAACCTGTGATTCAATTGCCATTGTTTGAAGGGAGTGACAGTATTACTGCTTTCTTTTAGAGCCTTCATGCTATGGAAGGCCATGTGATGATAGCTTTCCTGCCAACTGTTCTAAACCAGTTGTTCAGAGTTCTCACTAGGGCAACTCAAGAGGAAGTTGCAGTCAACGTGACAAGGTAAAGAATTTGAAGTGCTTCATAGAGTCTGTGTGGTGACTGAGTTAGCACATAAATCTGTAACTGAGTAGCATTCTTGCTGTTGCAATCACAGCTTTCTTTATAGGCTTACTTGTTTTCTGACTTCTGTTTAGGGTTATTATCCATATTGTTGCTCAGTGTCATGAAGAAGGCTTGGATAGCTACCTGAGATCTTATGTCAAGGTAGGTAAAAATAAATTGAAAGCTTCCTTCTTTTATTTTCCTAAGAAACACTATATTTAAATTCATTTGCAGCTATTTAATTTCGGTTCTTTCATGTTATGTCATAATTTCATATTAAATTCTGATTTTCCTCCCCAAGTATGCTTATAAAGCAGAACCCTATGTTGCTTCTGAATATAAGACAGTACATGAAGAATTGACAAAATCAATGACAACAATTTTAAAGCCATCTGCTGACTTTCTTACAAGCAACAAGCTGCTTAAGGTGTGTATTGAACTCTACTTTTTACTGTATGTTCCTATCTGGTCATAACTGAAGAACAGGAACGAAGTGTATTGAAATAGTTGTTGAATGCATGTGGCAACTTTACAGAATGTTTTCTTTTCTCTGCAGTATTCATGGTTTTTCTTTGAAGTTCTGATAAAATCAATGGCTCAGCATTTGATAGAAAACTCTAAAGTGAAGGTATGTCAACTTTTGGAAAAAAATATTTGTAAGAGGATTTATATGGCCTTCTCCAATCACATATTTTTATGTGGTTTTGATTTGTAAATAGTAACTTTTTTGTAAGAAAGGGAGAGAAAAAGAAAAGCAGTAGGAGAAATCAGTTGAAATATTAGAAAAAACTACAGGGCTAGATTCAACATTAATATAAAAGAATAGAAACTCCTAAAAATCCATATAATGGAGCACTCTATGTAAATCATCAGACTCTGTAATAGGAATTCTTAATTCTTATGGTACAATGAAGTTGGGAGCAACAGATAACACTGTGGTCTTTGATGTAAACACAATCCAAAAACTGGGCTTTTTCCTGAGCAGTACAGTAGCTGTGATATAAAATGACACTGAAAACAGTGAGTCATGAAGTTTACAGTCTTCTGTGTATAGTAAGAAGTATCAATGTTTAATTTTGTGTTATTTCCTAAGCTGGAAGGAGAATGCTAAAATTTTGGAAATGCATTTTTCTACAAGCTTAGCCCATAAGCAGTGTTTTTTCTGCATTGGTGACAGCTCTTTAGTTTACTTAATTCTGTATTGAAACAAATCTTGAAAGTTTCAAGTATACAAAATAGTCTCAGCTGAGTAACATATCAGGGTGTTGTGAAATTGTTATCACTATTTTCACTGTGTATTTAGAACATAACTGGAAGTCTGAAGTACATAAATTTGCAAGTATTCTCACTCCTGAACACTGCTTCTTGATGTACAAGCCCCTTAAATATCAAAGAAATTGTATTGCTAGCTTTTTTCCTACCTTATTAGATGAAGTAATAAATACAATATGCATTCAGGTATTTCTTGCTTATGGAATCTGATAAAAAGATGTATTTCTATATGCAGCAGAATTATTTCTATAGTAAGAATTATGTTTCATTACTGTCCAAGAAAGACTGAGCTACAAGAGCATTGTAGGCCACTGGCATATGCACCAACAGAATCTCTGATTCTTTTATATGTTATTTCATGAATGAGTACTGTTTATATTTATAAAGGGATCTTTTTCAGCCTTAGCATCTATTTTGTAACTTTTTTTTTTTTAAACTAGAGCTGAAGGCTTTGGAGCACAATTCAAACACAAAGGGAGAAAATTATGTAATCACTGATTTATGCAGGGCCTTGACAATGACTTATTCTGTCTAGGAATGTTGCATTTAATGTAGTTCAAAAAACTGTTTAAATAAAAGTACTTAGATCACATGGATGTTTTGATTTCAGTTTTCAAAAAGAAAAGACATAATGACTGTACAACCAAAACAATTTTTGTCTGTGTCATCAGCCTCACACTACAGGTCATTAAGTTCCTTCAGACAAAAGACAGAATCTTTAGTAAAGGTTGTAAGATGTACAGAAATAAGAGACTCTGTGTGCCAAAAAGCTGAAGAGCACTTACTGACCAATATTGGTCAGAATGTACAAAATCATTGATGAAGTTAATACAGGTGGTGAGTGGAAAGAGGGAAATTATGAATGTAGAAGAAATCTTTAAAGCTAATTGGCAAACTACCTAAAAGTAATGGGAAAGACTTCTCATTGTGGAAACTTAAAACCACAGAGAGTAAGATTCTGAAGTCTGAAGAGCTGAGATATTGAAGTCACTGAGGAGTAAGAGAAAGAAAGAAGCATGGATGACAGTTTCCTCAATGGTGACAGGCAAAGGAGTTATTACCAAGACAGTTGCAGAACAGCAAAAACTGGGAGTTCTTTCAAGACAGAAAAGACAGTCTGATAACGTAGTTAGTGTATGTGAACCAGCTGGTGTCTGCTTTGGAAATGGATGGGTGAAATTAAATGATTCCCACTTATTCCTAAGCTTCTGTGGTAGAGTTTATTGCAGTATAGAAAAATATGAATGCATTATACTTAGAAGCTTTTATACAGGTGATTTTGTCGTCAAAGACTGCCTTACTTGAACTTCAGTAATAGTGCATGTTATAATATTTTCTTTTAAACAAATGCTCTTTTTCCCCCTTCAGTCTAGAAAATTAAAACATTTGAAAACTGTTTCCTCTCTCCCTGTCAGGTTATCTATATCTTATCTAAAGTAAATTTTCTGCTCTATTTTAGTGTTCTAAACCATATTAAATATTGTCTCTGAATTTGTTTCTAGCTGTTGCGAAACCAGAGATTTTCTGCTTCCTTTCATCACGCAGTGGAAACAGTTGTTAATATGCTAATGCCACACATCACTCAGAAGTACAGAGACAACCCAGAGGCTTCAAAAAATGCCAACCATAGCCTTGCTGCCTTTATAAAAGTAGGTACACAAGAGATTTGGACTCTGTGGTTATTCTTTCAATAACACTGCTTCTTCATGGATTTTAAAGGATCTTAAAGGCAACTCATACAAAGCTGAATATACATAATTCCCTTTAAATACAATTTTATGTCCATGTTAAAATGCATCAAAGTATAATTTACATCTTCTGTAATCAAGGTGACGTCAGGTCAGAAATTTGGTATTTAAAGAAATGAATTTCTATTATATTCAAAATATATTTTAATTTTTTTCCCATAACAAAGGGTTACCTTCTAATCATGCAAAGCTTTTGAATAGTGGTTTATTGGCATGCATTTTATGTAGACAGATTTTCAGTGTCTTTCCTTTTTCAGCCAATAATGTCTACAAGGGAGAAAAAAAAGGATGGGAAATAAAATGGTAAATAAAACTAGTGGCTTGCTAGTCATTTTAATTTCTGTCAAGAGTTCTTTTCAAACTGCTTTTTATTTGTGATTTTTTTTAAGTTCTGCACTCTTTAAGGGAAAATTTGGTATTCATATATATAGACATATGTTCAGTTTGTTTGTTTTATTGGTTTTTATATTCAAACTGAAATATCAATAATGTGTTTGGAAAATAAACTTATTAAATACAGAAATATAGTTACTGAATACTGAGACAGTACCAAATCAATTCTGTCTTGGTTTTACTTGTTTTCCCCAGAGGTGTTTCACTTTTATGGATAGAGGCTTTGTTTTCAAGCAAATCAATAACTACATCAGCTGCTTTGCCCCAGGAGATCCAAAGGTACTCAGTGTTTTTAAACAAGCTATTTTTGCATGTTGCCTCTTCTTGATGCCTTGCTTTAAGACTTCAGACATTTTCCTGCTTACATTAGAAGTCCCTGCTCTGTGCCTAGTCCATCTTTGTTCCATCAAACCACTTTTTCCTATTTTGATTCCCATCTTCAGGTGCAATTTTGCCACCCTAGAGCGTGTGTCTCGCAGAAATGGTGGGGTGTGGGGGTGCAACACTCAGCAGAAATTTTAAGCAGGAGTGTGAGAAGTCTATAGTTGGAAGAGTTGATATTGAATATCTTAAGCTGCACTTACTGGAGAGGTAAAAGCATGTATCAGATGCCCAAAGAATTTCTGCTGTGGGTCCAAAGTTTTCTTACATCAATACATAATATGGTAGTAAACTTTGGGCAATGGGAACAGGAAATAGAACCAGTTGTTAAGTGTGAGTTATTCTGGATGTATTTTATGCTGATATGTGGAACTTAGGTTCATAGTGCAAGACTGAGATAAATCACCCTTTTGTGTTAGAAAGTTGTTTTTATTGTGTTACTCCAATCACTGCATCAGTTGTTTGTTTTATACTTTATTTTTGCAGACTCTTTTTGAATTCAAATTTGAATTTCTTCGTGTAGTCTGTAATCATGAACACTACATACCTTTGAATCTACCAATGCCATTTGGAAAAGGCAGAGTTCAGAGATACCAAGGTAAATTCATCCAAAGCTGTGTATGGTATATTTCTCATATGTCAGCTTTTTATTATTAGATGTGTACACAGTGTAACTTCAGGTCTGTGAGATACTGGAAAGCTTGAAATTGTTAAGTAGAAGTCTAAAGTCTTTCACCCTTTCATTTAAAGTTAAAGGAAGTATTTAGTTAGCAGAGTAATCTTTCCAAAGAAAGACATGGTAAACTACATCTTTTACTCTGCCTTCCTTTCCTGCTATGTTTACTAAGGTTGCTTTTTTTTTTTTTTCTTTTTTTAAATGAGCTAGCTTGTAACTCACTAGCTGGGGAAGGCTGCAACACTCCTGTAGGTAGGTGTGCAGTGTGAGATTTGGTGTAGTTGTTACTTTTTTTCATATATCCATTCAGGCTAAAAGGGAGTTGAATAGGTCTGCAGCCCAACTTGCAGCTTTGATCATGTCAGACCTTCCTTTCTCCAGATGGAACAAGCCCAGTTCCCTGAATTTGTCCTGACAGGACATATGCTCCAGCCTTTTAAATACTTTGGTGGTCCTTCACTGAACTCACTCAAGAACTTACTTGTATTAGGGGGCCCAGATACTACACACAGTATTACAGATATGTCTAAGCAATGCCAAATAAAGGGGAATAAACACTTACCTTGATATCCTGGCTGTGACCCTGCTGATACAGCCCAGAGTGCTGATAGCCTTCACTGCTGCCTGGGTGCCTTGCTAACTCCTTTTGAAGCTTCTGTCCCCCTGGACCCATAGGAGGTTTTCAGTAGAGCTGCTCCCAAGGTAGTCCTTCCACAGCTGGTGCCATTGCAGGAGGTTTATCCATCCCAGGGGCAGAATTTTGCCTTTGTCCTTGTTGGATTTAATTGCCATTTCTATAGACCCTCTTCTGTAGAATCCAGATTCTTTTGAAATGCAGTTCTGCCCTTTAAGCATAGGGACTGTACCCCATCCACAAGCATCATGAGGGTGTACTCCCATCTGCTCTTTCAGGTCATTGATGAAGTAGTATTAAGTAGGATAGACCCTTGGGAATTTCTCTTGCACTGTCTTCAATTAGAATACAAACCATTAACCTCCAGCCTTTGAGCCCAGTGATCCATGTAGTTATTTTTCACATTTATGTGTCTCTTCACCTAGACTGTAATGTCCCAGTTTGGATACAGAGGCCACGTAGACATCTGCTATTTTTCCCTTTAAAGCAGACAGGTTTACCAGTCTTAAAACATGATTTACCCTGGGTACCTTTATTTTGGCCATTCCCAGTCACACTCTTCTCCTTCACTTGCTGAGAAATGACTTCACCCTGGCTTAACAAAGGTGATAATGAGTGATCTTCCAATAGTATCAGTTAATTATCTCATCTGGTGGTATGGTTTTGCATAACTGGAGGTCTCTCAGAAAGTCCTTGACCTGATCCTTACTCACTAGTGATAATTGTCTTTCTTGAAGGTAATCTCTAGACTGTGAAGGCCTGGGACTCATGGCAGCAAAGGATGAAGTAACAAAGTTATGGAGTACTTTAGCCTTACCCAAGTCCACTGTGTCTAAATCACAATTCCCATTTAGCAAATATCCCATGTTTTCCTTATTCAGGCATTTAATGTTAATGTAGTGGTAAAAGTTTGTCTTGTTGCTGTTGATGTCTGTTACCAGTTTCAGCTGTAGCTGAGCTTTGCCTTTCCTGGCAGTCTCCCTGCAAACTGCATCAATGCTTCTGTATTCCTCTTTTGTAGCTTGTTCTTTGTGGATTTTTTTTTATTTTCTTTTTTTATGCGTTGGAGCTCAGTCTTGAAAGTCCTGTGTAGCCCAGCTGGGTTCCTGGTACACATAGCCTTGTGCCAAAACAAGTCAGATGTTAGCTATTGCATTTGTGGCTGTGAAGACATTAATTTCTTCCAGGCACTGAACTATAGCACAAATCACTAAGCAGAGGTGAGGAAGGTGCTTTTACGATTAACAAGTCAACCTGCCTAACATATTTTTGTAGACTAGGTTGTTTTTTTTTTCTGAAATAATTATTCAGTAGATTCTGCTATGTTAGTAAAGTTGAGTATAACTAATGACCACTTTCATCATGGTAGAACAAGATACAGAAAGATTTGAGACTGAGCTGAACAGCTGCTTAGAACTTCTTTCTGTCTTTGGCTTTTTCAGCCTTCGGGAGTGTCTTGGGCAATAACACTGCATAAATATTTTCATAGAAAAGAGGCTATGAGTTGTTGGCTTGGGGATCCTAAAAAAATAGGAAAACTAGAGAAGATAATGGTTTTGATTATGCAATAAAGAATGGTGTAAAATGCTGCTTCCTGGGAACTCAGAGTTCAGGCAGGAAAGAAGACCTTTATCAGAAGTGTTTCTGGCTCTGTTTTGCTGTGTCAAGAAAAAGATACCTCAGGTGATGTGGTTGGCTCTTAAGTGAGCTACAAGAAGGCCTGTAGAATGTCTGTACACTGTCTGTGCTGTCTTAGATATGTGTCCTTCAGGCCTAAGGGATTCCCTGAGTGAGAGAGTTCTTTGGAAAATGAAAATGCTTTGAGGTTAGCATGGGTTTTTTGATTACTGTATTGAACAATGGCAGTGACTATGAGAAACTCTTGGACACCTCTTGAGCTGAAACTGTAAACATATATACATTCTAATAAATGAGCCCTTCAAGCTGTTATTTCTCTTAAGATGTAGTCTATTTGGTACATAAATAAATTAGATCCTCTTATTATACAAAAAGTACTTCAAAGAAAGAGCAGTTTGACTTTGCTGTGTCTGATGTGCTGGGTTTTCCTTCAGCCTTGATTGATAAATTGATTTAAATAAAACCATTCCTTACATGGAATTTGTATTTTACTTCCAGACCTTCACTTGGACTATTCATTAACTGATGAATTCTGTAAAAATCACTTCTTGGTTGGACTGCTTCTAAGGGAGGTGGGCAATGCCTTACAGGAGTTCAGAGATGTGCGACAGATTGCTATTAGTGTGCTCAAGAATTTGATGATAAAGCATTCTTTTGATGATAGATATGCTACCAGGGTAAGTGCATTGCTATGCTAGTAGCACAAAATAATAAAGATTAGGTGTACACACATACAGAAAGTGTTTTCTTTCACAAAAGAAACCCTTGTTAATTTGCAGCAAAACTATTTCTGCTCAGACTGTGATGAAAGTTGTATCAAAATCAATGTACAAATTCCATCTTTTTACTGAATGAAATGACAAAGCACCTTTTAATATAATTCTATGTGGTTTTGCATTTTAGCACAGTGTAATCTAACTGCTGTGATTAAAGTAATCAGATTTTTATAAGCATGTTTTAAGCTCTTCATTTCATTAAATATTAGCTCTTAATATTTGGCAGCTGTCCTTCTGTCATCTGTTACTTGTGAAATCACTATAAGAAACCTGCAAGTCATGGTGGTAAATTTTGAGTGATTTTTAATTTTCTGACTTTTTTTTAACATCTGTGGTGCTGTGGAGAAGCCAAAAAAAATTTAATGAAAGGTATCATTAATTTATCAAGCTAACAGAATATTAATGTACTTGGTTAGTCTTAGCTGAAATCACATTAATTTTGGAGATTTTCTGCATGATATTGAAATGGTAAATAAAATTTACTGCCCTTCTATAAGTTAGAATGAAATACAGTGATGTTCACTGCTTTTGCCATTTATGAACTTTTGAATGTGGGCTCTGGCTTGGCAAATATTTATTAAGCGCTGTTTTTTTTGTAATTTAGGAGTGAATAGATTAAAACTAATTGGTGATTAAAAATTGAAACTCTCATTTTTTAATGACCTGTTAAACTCCAGGGCCATCAAGCAAGAATAGCCACGATGTATTTGCCACTCTTTGGTCTGCTCATAGAAAATGTTCAGCGGATCAATGTTAAAGATGTGTCTCCATTCCCTGTGAACCCTTCCAGCAATGTGAGTGACCATTTCTGTTTGGTATCCTCAATTATTTTAATCATAATTTATTGGTGATGTGTATGAAACACTACATGCTCCTGGAAAACAAGGAGCATAAGCTTCACAATTGTGTAGTTTTTCAACAGTCCAACACTGAAACAAATAGACCACAAAAAAATGATTAATTTCCTAGAAATCAGAGAAGAATTTAACCCTAAAGGGGTGTGATTTTGGAAGATCTATAGTGCAAGAGGCCTACAGGAGAATTAATTAAAATGTAATTTGTGAAGGGTGTATATTGATATATTATGGTTACACACAATTATTGAATCTAAGATTTAATTATTCATGTCTTTTACTTTTGTCCATATCTTGCTGTGTTCCATTTGGTATTAAGAAAAAGAAATCTCCCAAACTCTTCCTACAAGAGAAATATTTGGGTGTTTAAAATAAAAGTAATTTGAGGTTTTTTTAAACACCTGTTTTATAGTGTTTAAAATTTAGTTGAATAGTGTTTCCTTCTATATCTCCTGAGGTATCTTAAGTTTTAGGATGTCCCAAGTTTGTGCAAATATGTGAACATCTCAATCCATTCTTTTGAGCATGTTAAATAGAAATTAAAATTGAAGGAAGAAATACATAACAGATATTTCTGTAGAAGAGGTGTCATAATCAGTAAGTCCATAATGTAGGAAAATAATCCCATTTTCCTCCCTTTTCCAAACAGAGTGCAAAAGATGATGCACAGATTTTGCCAACTGCAAGTCAGTTGGTAACACCACAAAAATCAGGAAACACACTGGATAACAATCTTCCTAAAGATCTATTTGGTGTCATCTCTGGCATTGGTAAGCACTTAAAAAAAAAAAAAAAAGAAATGGAACTGGTTTCCTTTTTCCTTAGTTACCAGAAATAAATGTTGTGTATCCAACTTTGGTTGCTTTCTGCATGTGTACTTTAATGTTGCTGCTCCTTTCATTAACAGAACCTAATGGAGTCAAGTGTTCAGTGTGGGTCAGATTTCAGTCCTTAAGTGAAATCTGTGTTTTGGGGTCTTTTGGGTTTGCTTTTTTATATGAAACTAAAGCTATTTTCTGGAGCAGGGCTGCTTTTTCTCCCTGTCAAAGGTGATAGTTCCTGTCTTGCTGCAAAGAAATAGGGGACAAGAACAGCCTTAGTCTGCACCATAATCCACAAGCTTGTACATGATGTTGGAGACCACCTCTGAGAGGTGCTTGTGCACACCCTTGAACAACCTCTTGTCTGGCTCCTTAATGTGTTTTCCAATTTGTTGTTGTCTGCTGTAATTAGCTGTGTCATTTACTAGTCAATTAAACAAAAAAGATGTGAAAAATGGGAAAGGTTTTTTTTTAATAGACATGCTTCTTCATGGAAGTGTGTATGTATTGCTACATATGTTTTTTATGCATATGTCCATGGAGTTGTGCATAAGTCTGTGTGTATGTGCTTACATATATACTTTGCTGAAATTCTAGATTGTTTGTCTTCATTAAAAGTAACTAAATTGAATTAATTATTTACCTTCTTAAAAAAAATACATAGTGGTTTTAAAAGTCTGATTAAACTGTGGATTGACTTTTATGTGTTGTATGAGATTTTTATGTTGTTTGGGGTTGTGGTTTTATTTCTTTTTAGCTTCCCCATACACTGCATCTACTCCAAATATTAACAGTGTGAGGAATGCTGACTCAAGAGGCTCTCTGATAAGTACAGACTCAGGAAACAGTCTCCCAGAAAGACACAGTGACAAGAGCAATTCTCTTGACAAGGTAAAAAACCCAAAAAAAACCCAGATAAACCCCCAAAGTGTATTCCTAAATTTCCATCCTGAGTTTCATAGGAGTTAACTTCTCTGATCTCCATTGTGAATGGGCTTTCTAGAATAACTTTAAAGCAATATTTTATAGAAGTTTTTCTTTTGCAAAGTAATTATCTTGTGAACTCCTTTTGAATTGTATTTATTGAGCTGTTTGACAGAAAATACAGATTTTCAATGTAGAGTCATAAGCAAGCAGTTGTTTCTTTTGCTAGAGGAAGGCACTGGATGGAGTGTATTGAATTTTGCTTGAGAGGACTGAATTCTAGTTAGAACAGCTCCTTTGATGCTGTGGAGACCATCACTCTATCCTGTTCTATACACATTGTACTTAGCATTTTAAAAAAGTTGAAAAAACAGTTGTGCTTACTCTGGGTGATTTCTTTTATACTAGTTTGACTCTTCTAAATCATTTCACTTTAAAGCTGTTACAAATTAGGAGTTCTGGCTGCAGTAGCTGGGAGGTATTCAGTCCTGTCTTTCTCGAGTTTGTGTCGGTACTGATCACATTGCATTTTCTTAGATCTTGTTGTGAGAGTCACAACATTTTTTTTTTGAGAGTCACAACAAATTTTTTTTCCCCTTGACTCTGACATGCCTTCGTGTGGCAGAGAGAGAAGCTTCTCAGAAGGCACTCTGCTCAAACTATGCGCCCAAACGGAGAAGAAGAAGAAAATTCTCACCCTGCCAAGAAAAACCGTGTTACTATGGATTTTTCACTTCTGACAGTCCCAGCTTTGCCAGAGAAAATTTTGCATACTGCTTTCTCTCTTCAGTTACAAGAAGTATCTGGTTTTTGTGCTTGGTATAGTTAAGCTTCTGAGTGAAGTGTGTGGTCAGTAGTTTTGCCACTTCTTTGCAACAGTTGAATCTCAAACCCAATATATGCAATTTAACCGTGTAAAATATGTTTAAATGTCAAACCTGGAGTCCATGCACATGATCTAGTTTTAAGTATAAAGCTCCAATCAGTTTAAATATCTGCAGAATCTGAGTCTTGGGGTCTTTAATAGAACTAAAAAAAATCTTCTTTGATATTGACCAAGGTAATGAAGAAATATCTTCTGTGTACACTGTTGCTAAATGGCAATGCTGTCATCTATTACCTAGTTGTCATGTTGTTAATTACTGATGTGCAGTGTTTTCACCAAGTAACAGGGTTTTCAAAGGAGTCAATATCCTTTGAAAATTCTGCTCTGGTCTGCAAATTTAGGTAACACAGGATGTTTGTTTTGCATGCTGTTGATATTTTCCCCAAATAATACTTAATCCTGGCTTCTTATTTGTTGCTTTCTTTCTAGTAGATCAGTTGCTCAGTGCATGTTATCTCCAAGTTTTTGCTCATTGCTTGATATCATTAGTGAAGAGCCATGTTTTTGTTCTATTTTTCTTTCAGAATAATCTGTAGCATTATGCTTGTGGAATCAGAATAGACTGGAAGTATATCAGTTTCTATTTCAATATGTGCATACTTCATAGGTTATTGACATGATTTTAAACTAAGCTTCTGAGTACCTATAGTCCTAGTTTTATCAATGTACATGTTCAACAGTCTTAGTGGGAATATTATCTAGTGCTCTGGACAGTTTCTGAAAGTCTAGGAAACACAAATTCTGTTTCTGCTCTGTCACCCATTAATTGCCTTCTCTATTATATAAAGCTGTATAGTAGCACCTCCTTGTTCACCAGAGATATTTCAAAGATAAACAGTTTTTGAGGTCTTTAGCATCTGCAACAATCAGGCTTATAGAAATGCCCACTTCCTCCTAAATTACAGGAACTTCTGGCTAGTATTCATCATAGTTTCACACTCAGTTTCACTGTGCATCCATTCAATGACTAGCATGTGACAGATTTACACAGATTGTTTTAGGACAGCAATTCTTTAATGTAACAGAATGTGTTAAAGGGCTCAGCAGTCAATGGTTGTGATTGCTGTGAAATGTTCCTTCATGGATTAGTGTGTCTCCTGCTTTCAGTGAGGAGCATTCCTGGGAGGGCTGGTCTATCCTTGAGTTATTGGCACTTCTTGCTTTGTTGTGAAACCAAGTGCTTTTCTCCCTTGAGTCTATTTTTTAATAAGAATTGAAAAAGTCACCATACATTTATATGGTATATGTATAAAAGTTTCAGACTGAGGATTTTTTAACACTTGATTGTGTGGAAATTGTTCTTTTCCAAAAGCTCAATTTATATATTTTCACGGTTTTATTTTTCTGTATTTTTTGTGGTACACATTTTGAAAGACCCATTATAGACGTTTCTTTCTAGACAGACAGTAGTCTTGCAGATTGCTGATAAAATTCCCACAAGTGTAGGAATTATATTAACAAATGAAGCAGAGAGAGGGTTTGGGGTTCGTTTGGGTTTGTTTATTTGTTTGTTTTTTGGGGGCTAGGGGGAGGGCAAGAGCGAGTTCCTTAGTAGTAGTTAATCACCCAGAATGCATATTATTGCCCTTCATGTATGTTTTCCTTGAGATTCTTATATCTTCAAATGGAATGAATTTTGAACAGGCAGGCCTGTCTCCAGTTCAGCATAAAGTCTCTTGAAAAGCAAAGGAGCATATATGTATCACCTGACAGTAGCATTTGCTTTCAGAGTATTTAAGCAGAAGGAGCAGGCTTGATTTCTACAATGGGGGTATCTAGGTATAATTAAATTGATTAATAATTACTCTTACATGACTTCTCCTTTTACTCCTCCTTCTGGGGAAAAAAATCATACCTAGAAGGAAATAAAAATAAAGAAAGGCAAAGAGGCTTAATTTGGTATACTTCATGTGTGTAATGTCTGTTTTAGTGACCTGTCTCTACATGAAACATTTTTGTCTCCATTCTGAGATCCTTTTTCTGTTGCAGGAATTATTAAAGCAATTGAAAACATTTTAGTTTCAATACAGCCAAAATACATCTGTTTTCTTTTCAGAACCAACAGAGCAGCACTTTAGGAAGTTCTGTTGTTCGATATGACAAACTTGACCAAGCAGAGATCAAAAGTCTGCTCATGTGTTTCCTTCATATTTTAAGAAGTATGTCAGATGGTAGGTAATTCCTCCTAGTTTGTATAAATTCAAAGCAATGTGTTGGAATTATGCCTGTGATTTCAAGAGCTTTTCAAAGTCAGCAGACTATTTTAGGTGTAGGTACCATGCTGTGCTACATTTTACAAATTTGTGCGATTGCTCAAATTAAACTCTGATTTGAAACCTTGGAAGCATTAAATACACATTATTTACTCAAAGTGTGAGGCTAACTAAAGGACTTTTTAAGGAAGTGAACATTTGTGTGCAGTTGTACAGTTTAGCTTGGCAAAGAGAAGTGAAGAATAATTCATTTTTCTGTAGAAATGTCTTGGGCTAGTCCATTCCTCCATTCTGCAGAACTTGCTGTATGAGAAGGAACCAAATTATTTGATTGCTCTGTGTATTTCCACTGCTGGAATGGGCATATTAGTGCTTCTTCATTCTCCTGGGACGTTTGTGAGATGATCCATTGAATTTTTGAAAGAGTTGTATTATCCTGGAGAAGGTTGCAGAGGTATAGAATGAATATATGAATAATATATTGAATATGATGAATGTATATTGAATATATTGTATATTCAATATATATTTAATATATTGAATAAGATGAATGGAACATTTTACTTGTTGATTAGGACCATATGTCTTGGAATCATCCCTATCTGTGATAAGTATTTTAAAAAGAGGGCAAGTCCCTTGGGTAAAAACATTAAGTTTTTCAGTTTGCACTGTCAAAAGTAGCTGATTTATTCTCTGTGCCTATTTAGTTGTTAATTTTTAAAATTCAAGTTTATGTAGTACTTGAACTCTAATTTGTTACACCAGTTAATCAACAATGAATATTGAAAGGTTAATGAGTATTCAAGTTCCAATCACTCCATTAGATTTTTATGTAATTACATTGATTTTATTGTATGTGCTTTAATTACAAGCAATAATAAAACTCAAAAATAAGTTTTTCACTACTTTACACTTTGTAATATGTAAAAAGTCATCCTAATTTCATGGATATTCAAGTTAAATTTACATAACCACAGTGGGGATTTTTTTGGTCTCAATTCTGGAAAAGAACAAGTGTCAAATAAACTTTATCACACATCTTCATAATAACTTTGACTTTATTACCCAATTTTGATCATTTTTTCCGGGGAAAAGAGACCAGGTCTTGGCTGTGTAACTATGAGCTTTGTAGAACACACATGGCCATACTTGAAAATTGTGCACAGAAAGAAAAGTTGGACGCTGTGCTGAAAAACTGTCTACAGTAAAACACTGTGAATTAAAAATAATGAATTTGATTTAAAAAAAAAAAAGTAGTTGGGACCAATCTGGAAAGAAGCAGTTTGTAGTTCTAACAGTCTGAAATATTCTGAAGTCTTACGTTTTTGTAGGGCTGTAGTTGCTATGGACTACACAATTTTTGCTATGTAAATTATGAAATTCTATGTGAATATCATGGATTAATTAATTACCATCATATTGCAAAAACTCATTTGCAGAATTGATATGTGCATTGTATGATCAGCTTTAAGGAAAACTTTAAATAGTAACTGTTATCTGTACCCCACAAACCATTTCTAGATTCGCTGATTCCTCATTATCTGAAAACTGAGAACTGATGTTAACTCTTCTATTTAATATTTTTTTGTGTTTGCTGCTTTTATCTCGTATTTGAATATTTTTCTTTTTTCCTAGATGCATTGTTTACATATTGGAACAAGGCTACAAAATCTGAACTCATGGACTTTTTCACCATTACAGAGTAAGTTTTTGTTGTGCTTGTTATGAAATCAGATGTTTTGCTGCTCTGTTAAAAACGTGAGTGTGGATATAAGTGTGTGTATCTGTTTTTATCTTTTATTTGTTTCTTTCTTTAAACAATGCCATCCTGGTCTGTTCAGAAGTCCTTAACTTGATGTTCACAATTGCATGTCTGTCCAGTTCTACAGCAGTCTCTGGAATTAGGCCGTGCAGAAGGGATCTCAGGAGGTTCTTGAACAACAAGTAGTGCTCAGAGTATTGCAGTGCTCATGGAAGAAGAACCAACTATTACCTTTCTGCATTAAATTGCATCTTGTAACATGAGCTGTGGAAACTATCTATGATTGCATAGCAAAATTGATTGAATTGCTTGATTTCAGAACCATCCTCCTGGCATTCCTCGTGTCTTCTACTACTCTCTAAAGGAAGAGATATAGGATGAATCCACTATTTGTTATGAATGACTACACTCCAGCTGAAAAAAATAGAATATATAAAGACAAGAAGATTTTAGAAAAAGGAATTGAGCTTATTTTATGCTTAGAATTAGGAGTTGGGAGAAGGCAAACACCATTCTGACTTTGCAGTTTGGAGACTGCTAAGCTACTTAAGGTCTGAGGAAAAAATGGAGATGAGTTGAAGAGACAGTAAGGCAGTCTTTTCCCTCATTCTCAAATGGCACATGTAAGAGGGAGCTTGAAAACTGACTTTCAGTTTGGATTTACACTTTAAAGAACTTCTGGAATGTTCTTACTGGAGAAACAAGGGAAGTTGTATTGTATTCCATATTATTGGAATAAATACTTACAGTGGAAAAGAGTAAAATAAGATCAGTATTACAGCTTCCACTCACACCACTTTTCCTGATTTAAAATACGACTTCTGGTTAATTAGTCATTAGTGTTGTGCACTTACCAGTAGTATAGATTACTTTTTAATGAAAAATAATTGTTGTTAATTTGTCTTTATTATCATCTTCTTATTGTAAACGCACATTCCCTTTTGAAAATAGTTCTTTCAGAAACTCTGCTATTATCCTGGAATCTAGAGACCTTAAGAAAAGCCCAAAAAACCAAAAAAAGTCAANAATTTCTAACCAAGAGAGTTTAGGCCAGAGTGGGTGGGGGTGGGGGGAACAAAATGTTTTGCCTTTATTTTGAACCCTTACACGCAGTTTACAAAATTTGTGAAAACAGGTAATGTTTGGTTATCTGTTTGCTTCCCTCTTACTTGTCCTGGGTTGTTGTCCATTTATAGAGAGCTCTGACTGTGGGCCTCATTTCACAGAATGAAATCTTGTCTTTGAGTGTCAAGACTAAACATTTCTTTTCTAAAAGTGTTAAAAATCTGTACAAGATGGAGTGCTTGATGTTTACAGTTCTCTAAGGAGTTTTGTTTTGTCACCATTGAGCCCTTATACTCTGTCACTGTTAGACTCAAAGTAGCTATTTTGATTTAGAGCTTTGGCATGGGTGTGCTCTGGAAGCACCTTAGGGGCCTTTTGCTGTCAATCCCAATTTGCCAAAAAGCACCAACCATGTGTGACTGGTTTCAGAAGGGCCATATGTACATTTTCTTGCCTTGGGGACTGGAAGAGATGTCTAAGGGTGGGAGAAATAAAGAAGTTTTATGATGTAAGAGTTTAAAGTTAAAAATTATAGTTGAATAATTTCAATGTACATAAATGTAGAAGAGATTAAGTGTGGCTTTTCTGATTTATGTGTTCTCTACAGAGTATGCTTACATCAGTTCCAGTACATGGGAAAACGATACATAGCCAGGTACTGTGTGGAATTTAGATTTCACTGTCTTATTCACTAATAATTATAGTGCCTTCAGTGTCTTGAATCTCTGTAACAAACAAGTTGCACGAGTAGAAGAGTTATTGTGAAATGATGCATAACATTTTGAAGTAAGTAACTGGTTACTATTTTAACAAATCTGTATTCTGTCTGGAAGTCTGGGATCTGTGTAAGAATGATCTGTGAGTTGTTTGCTAACAATGACTTTAAAATCCACCCCTTAAATGCTATCTTCTACAGCGTTTTTTCCTTGAAGTAATGTCTTTGGGAAAGAAATTTTGTTATTTGTTTTGTTTATGAACTTGGCCATAAAACCACGTAAATTGAAATGTTTTAGAAATTTTGTATAAAGTTTTTACTGGAAGGTGAGTAGTAAACATTTCAACGCTGGTTTTCAATTTGAAGTCTGAAGAAAATCTGTGGTAGTCAGAAACTTGTACTAAATTAGTTTAATATCTTTGCATTCTTTTTTTTTTAATGTGAAGTAGTTTTTAATAGAGTGAAAGATACCAACTTCTTTAGGCCTTACACTGTGGTTAGCATGGTAATACTGTTATAATTAAACTGGTGTGGTTAAAATACTGACCCTCTTGAATTCAGTGAGAAAGTTATTGCTGACTTTGGATGGTATGCCTTCTAACTATAATGTTAGCTTTTTTTGGTTTTAATTTAGATAATGTGAATCTTTTTCTACAAACTTGAGTATCTCCTTGGAGATTTTTCTGAAGAGAAAATCTCTGTTCAAATAAACGAAAAAACCTCAAAAATAAATCTGGCTTTCTTAAGGTTTTGATTGTAATCTTTGTGTTCAAATGTACTTCAAACTCTGGATTTACAGGAGTCTTCTAATTTTCAAGCTTTTTGTAAAAATTCTTCCAACTACTTTGTTTGACTAGTTTATAGAGGACACTACCACACTTGCTTTTTGTTTACTGATCCCCTGGTCTGTGTGCTGCATGTTAATGTTGAGCTATTGAAATCATCTGGTGTTGTCAATTTTCCCAGTAAATGTAGCTGTCATGTCTTCCACATTGTCACTACACTGAAATAGATCACAGTCAATGCACGTACTCTTAAAATACACAAATGACAGGGAGTGAAAGGGAACAGGGAATTCTGTCATTCAAGCACTGGTTTTCATTTTTCATCAGCTCTGGTGGTGGTACACAATAGGAAGTTAGCCTGTACTGATTGCTAACACAGATCACTTTTCTATTTTCTTCATTTGACTGCTGCAAATTTAACAAAGTCTATGGCTCTTCTCCCTTCCTGCTTGGGTAAGAAGTATATGATTCTCTCTCAGTTAATTCCTGCTCTCCTGTTGCACGTTTGCTTTCTAATTTTACCGCTGTGTGTCCTAACGTTTTCGCTAAAATTTTTGCGATCGAAATAGAGGATTCAGTTTTGGGTTCTGAATATTTTCAGAATATTTATGTTTTCAAATATTTATTTTTTCAACAGCTCTGAAGTAAATTTAGCACTTCAGGAGTGGCTGCTTGTGTGCTTTTGCTTTCATGCTCTGAGTTTTTAAGAAAGCATTTGCTGTGATGCTTTTTTTTTGAGCTACCTATTTTTGTTTTATAAAGAAAACAGTAAATAGGTTGCATTATAATTCTCTCTATAAAACTTCTTGTGCTTAACTAACAGCACTTCCTGTCTTGCTGCAGTTTGACATGTCTAACTTTTGCTTCTATCCCATTTCACCCATCTTGCAGGAACCAGGAGGGGTTAGGATCCATAGTTCATGATCGAAAATCTCAGACATTGCCTGTTTCCCGTAACAGAACAGGAATGATGCATGCCAGATTGCAGCAGCTGAGCAGCCTGGATAACTCTCTCACTTTTAACCACAGTAAGTCTCATGACATGATAACATTCCTCATCCTCAAGCAGTACCACAACACCAGAGGCAGGTCCCAGAGCCACACCAGTGCATTCCAATGACTTTTACTGTTCTAGGTCAAACCAATAGCTGGAAGCAGTCAATGGTCTGTTCTCTGCTTTGTGATAAACAATCAATGCTGCCTGATGCCATAACATGGAGTATGGTTAACTACAGTGTATTTTCAAACTGTATTTTAATTTTTTTTTACTTATATACACCTCAAACTTGTACTGCACATAGTTACAAAATTTAATTTTTTTTTCTATTTGCTTAATTAAGCTTCATTTTTTTTCTCCTACTTGGTCTTATAAATTACTACTCTAAAAGTAAATATATGCACTCTGGCCATACCTCCATGTTTTGACATCCCCTAAGGAGAAATAAGTTTCTTAGAATTTCTACGAAGACTGTGAGCCCATGATTTAGTTTGTCTGGAAGTGAAAAAGCGTCCAATAATGAAGTGATTTTTCTGTTTTCAGTGTGAGAAAGATATCAAGTATTCTTGGAATTTCTGTAGACAATGGTAAGATTTAATCAGGTTGAAGTCAGCTTGTATAAGACTGCTGTATTGAAAACTAAATCTGCTTGTGGCCTATCTTTTTAAACATGCTGCTTCTAAATTGCAAAGTATACTGTATGTAAAGTATTCTAAAGCACCATTTTTCAATTTTCAGCTTCAAAAAACAAGCTGGTTGACTAATCCAGTAAAATACAACACTGGTACTGAAAAGAGTTGTGTGCAGTAAAACAATTATTTGAGTTAACTGTATGTTCACTGTGTTCACTCTCTGATTTCCAAAAGCATATCTAACTGTCCCTTAAAATCTTTTAGCTCTTTTTCTATGATATATAAAGCAAAAGCTAGCCTAATTGCACAAGACTTACCACATTGTCTTGTGTCAAAGTAAAAAAAAAATCCCACAAAACCTCTGTAATCATAAATGCATTATCACATCTGTTTAAATGTAAGAAATGCAATTTCTGGCTTTTAAAATGTCAGACAACTATATGGCTGTGGAAATTACTTTTTTCTTCTTGCAATCAGTCTGCTACCGCCATATCATCATAATTTCTACAGGGTTGTTGATAGACAAAATAAAGCTTTTACACTATGTGGGTACACATTCATCACAGTATAATACTTTATAGTTAAAGACTGATTTAGATTAAAAAAAAGAAAAATGCACATCCCTGTGCAAAGAGATTTTGTGCTTTCAGAACTTGGGCAATGTTTACTGATTTTGTAGGAAACAGCGAGCTGAAAGATTTTAAAAAATGCATGCTTATGTAAAAAGAAACTTTCTGTTCTTTTCCATCTGAAGGAAATTATGAAGGAAGGTGTCACATTGAGATAACTTTGTCTAAAGTGATAATAGTTTTTTTTTTAATGGACATTTAATAAATATCAGGATATTATACCTTGTGTTGATCAAAGTTTTACAAATTGAAAATATGTTGCTGTACAAGGCATGTCAAGTGTGAAATTGGTTTTTATATCTTTGGTCTTGCTGTTGTCTAACTTTCAGTATTGTTTAGTTGTCAGTCTGCCTCTATCCAAAGTAGTGCTCAGTGATACATCTCATCTCTCAGGAATTTTAGGATAGTTTTGTGCTTAAAGAAACAATGTGTAAACCTAAAGAAACTGGTGGTTGTGGGCATACACACATAGTTCCCCCAGGGAAGCAAGAAGGTACACTAAAAAGTGGCCAGGTGTCATTGTAAAAGAGTATGGCATTTCTTCTGTTCTTTACTTGATCTCAAAAAGTTTGTCATCCTTGTCATTGATTTAGTGATGCTAAATTGACTGTAAAGCTAAAATAGAAGCATGATGCAGATCTAATTTTTATAAAGCAACCCGGGCACATTTGTCAATCTGGTGCTTAAAGACCAATGTTAGGGAACATAAGTGACATGTCATAATCAGTGCTGAAGCAGGATATGTTTTTAAAATTATTAAAATACAGTATGGAGCTAGAAGTGATAAATTGTTTTTATTAAATATGGAGCTATTGCATGGTATTTCTACAAGAGCAGAATTCATTACTTGGCTTTAAACTGCATATAAGTATGGGATTGTATTCCTTCAACTCTTACTGTTTTGTATTTTTATCATGGTTGACTTGTGATTAATTTTGAGATCATTGTAACATCACTAAATTACCCAAATTATGTATTTTCAGCTGTAACTTCATCCTACTGCAGTACTTATGAATATATATGTGTATATATATATAACTGTGTACCTTTATATATATATACATGTGTGTATACATGCACATATATATGAAATATCACATAATTTTAACTGCTGTTTAATGCTTCTATTGTTTAAATTCCTACTTAATGTATTTTATGATCCTGTGCAAATTATGTTAGAATAATTATATGTCCATATTTAAAACTGTTTAAATGCATATGAATTCTTTTTCTGTATTGAATACTAACTTCTGTCAGGCTTTTTACTTGTTAATCTTTTCCTAGTTCAGCAACTCTTTTGGAAATAAGAAACATTTCAATAGGTGTATCCAGCACTTACACTTCATTTGGAATTTCTGTAGGCTATGGCCATTCAGATGCAGATGTCCTTCACCAGTCTTTACTTGAAGCAAATATTGCCACCGAAGTTTGCATTACAATTCTGGATACTCTGTCATTATTCACAATGGCTTTTAAGGTTTGTTCATGACTTGGTGTGAAATTCTCCCATAAGTATCTCTGAGAAGAAATATTTTTGAAAACTATTTTTAAAATTATATTTTATAGTCTACTGTTGGAATAGTAATATAGCATTGTATTTTTAGCTTTCCTAGCATTGTATTTTATTATTGTGTCATGTGAAATTGATAATATCTCACAGCAAAATGCCTTGGCTTCAGTCACACATTGCAAATTCCGTACTGTTTAGCAGTAATCTGTGGGAAAAGCTCCTTCCTCATCCTAACTTCTTTAAATTTTAATGTCTACCTAATATTAGTGGTAAAAGTGTCTTTTAAAGGCCATATGAGGTGAAAGATCTATGGCAAAACCCTAATTGGACACTGTCAGACTTTCATATTGAACTGATAAAAACAATTATGTTCCATAAGTCTATTCAGAAGACAACACCTTCTTTATAAGCAAGAGTAATGAAGTATTAGAAATATCTAATTATAATTCAGATATGTGTGTTATTACAAATCCTTAGTAATGCTATTTTTTAAATGTCCTGCTTTTTAAAGATCAGAGTATGTTCTTAGAGTAGTATAAATGTGGGATGTTACAAAACTCCTAAATTCTCACTGTCATTTTCAAGAATCAGCTACTGACTGATCACGGACATAATCCACTGATGAAGAAAGTATTTGATGTATACCTCTGCTTCCTTCAAAAGAATCAGTCTGAAACAGCATTGAAAAATGTATTCAGTGCTTTAAGGGCACTTATTTACAAGGTAAGAAGTTTAAAAAAATTCATTTTCAAGTGCTTGTTCGGTTCTTTAGTTAACAATATACTATGGAAGAATTTAAGAACTAACATCCCAAAATAATTGGTTAGTAAGGACTTATCTGATCTGATCTGAGTGGAATGTTTGTCCTTTGAATTGCTGTGAAAATTGTTTTGTGTCATGAACTACTGTAACTCTTTTTACCACAGTTTGAGGATATGAATGTATTTGTATTTTTCTTGACATGCTTATTTTATCAAGATCTGAAGGTAGTTTTAATGAATAACATCCTTCTTTTCTTCTTTTTTCCTCAGTTTCCTTCTACATTTTATGAAGGTAGAGCTGATATGTGTTCTGCACTGTGCTATGAAATTCTGAAGTATTGTAATTCCAAACTGAGTTCAATTCGTAATGAGGCATCACAGTTACTGTACTTCTTAATGAGAAATAATTTTGACTACACAGGGAAGAAGTCTTTTGTTCGAACACATCTGCAAGTTAGTGTATTTTCTTTTTTCTTTGTTTGTTTTTTCTAATATTGTAGATACACAGTTTTATACCAGTGTGCAAAATGCTGTCAGATAAAGGAAATTATTTGGGGTTCAAGCAAGGCTGGTGCTGAAAAGAAGAAGATAAAAATATATTCAGTACAAAGATAATTAGAAACAGTTGGATGACCCTGTGATTTGTAGGAAATAAAATTTATTTGTCAGTAGCAAGTGTTCTGTTTTGTAGATGTTATTTTGATTGTTAAAAGGTGTACCCTGTTGCTCTAGAGAAGGAAAAGAATGCAGCAACAAGCACGTAAAAGCCTAAAATAAAATGAAAAGTTAGAAAATTGTGTGTTCTGGCAAAGCTGGGAATAGTAGTTTGGCAGCTTAATGACCTCTGGGTAGTTCATCTAGCAGTCAGTCTTTAGAGCAAAGAATGCATGTGTATTGAATTTACACAAGCCTGTTTTTCCTTGCTTATGTTATTGTACAAGTAACTCAAAAAAAAAACCCCAAACACTATTTTCTCTAAGAGAATACTTGTTCAATTAAAAAGAACAAAACTTTCTTTGTAATAGGTACTTCTCAAGGGTATTTCATGAAATATGCACTAACAAGATATTTATTTCTGTCAAGGTTATTATTTCAGTAAGCCAGTTAATTGCTGATGTTGTTGGAATTGGAGGAACTAGATTTCAGCAGTCTCTTTCCATCATCAACAATTGTGCCAATAACGACAGAATTATAAAGGTCAGTTTTTATTCTCATTCCCATACTGCAGAAGCATGCTTGAAAACTCTTTCACAGCATCTTTTGCCATTATGTTTTCTCATTCTTTTGTGCAAAGATTAGGAAAGGACAGTAGTTAACCCAAGTTTTCCATGTTTTAGCACACGACATTCCCTTCTGATGTGAAGGATTTAACGAAACGGATTCGCACGGTGCTGATGGCTACAGCTCAGATGAAGGAGCATGAGAATGATCCAGAAATGCTTGTAGACCTCCAGTACAGTTTGGCAAAGTCTTATGCTAGCACACCTGAGCTAAGGAAGACATGGTTAGACAGCATGGCAAGGATCCATGTTAAAAATGGAGATCTTTCAGAGGTAAGAGGAAAAAAAAAAAATCAAACTAGTTTTAGCTTTGAAACAAGCATAAGCTTATTTTTATAGAAATGGAGTGTGCTGTATGTAGTCGTTAGTGTGTGATGTAATAAGTATTTTTAATAAATTTTGAATTGTTAGTAGATCAGTTTCAATAGCTGATAAGTTTTTATCCTACCCAAGTACATCTGTAAGTAATTTCTTATTATTAATGTAAGGAACTTGTTTAACTGCTGTAAGCTGACACACTACTAAGAATGGAATGCTCAGTGCAAGCCATGGAAGACAGGCCTTTAGCTTAAAAATATCTTTGTTATTACTTGCTAAAACACTTAAAGCCACTCCTTGAATTCCCCTCCAGTTGCCTTTACAGAATTAGCTTGATTTTATTCCAACCTGCTTACTAAAAAAAACTCCTAATGTTCTTAAAATTAACAAAAAATTTCTTGTGTTGTTTGAGGAAAAGGAAAGCTTTCTGATTTTACTGGACTCTTAAAATATTTAATTCTTATAAAAAGGAAGATTGGGAGGGGGGATTGTTGTATGTCTTAATGTAAATATTTTGTCAGGATACAGATTAATTTTGTCTCTTTCTGAAAGTTTTTTTCCATTTGAAAGTAAATTGCTTTGTATGAAATAGTTGAATTTCATAAACATCTGTTAAAATAGCATCATGTAAGCAAGTAAATATCTCCAGGAAATAGAAGCTGCCATCTTCCTAACTCAAGTCCTAGTACTAGAATTCTCCTCTTTACATGGTAGCAACACAGAAGGCATACACAGTATTTTGTTATTAGCTTGTCTTTTGAGATGAACAACTTCAGCCATCTCAGAAGACAAGGTAGCTTAGTCCTTTTCAGGTCTGATTTTAATTTTTTTTTTATTTAAAAAAAATTTAATTTTTTAAAGAATCTTTGATTATGCAACTAGATGAGAACATCTGTAAATCACCAACTGCAGCTTTATACAAAATATGAATTAGAAATTCTGTCAGATTCTTACCTTTTTCCTTCACCTCCATTGTCTGAGGTTGTGCAGCCTCCATGTATAAGCTGTTCAACTGATAATTACAGTTAGAGTAACACTTTGCTGAAAGCCTAAGCCTTTTTAATAAAAAAAGAATGTAAAAAAAATTTTTTTTTGTGCTTTCTTTGGAGAAAAGTGGTCAGAGTCAAATTCATAAAAGATCTCAGATATCTGAAAATTATTCTGCCCCTCTTCTTTTTTTTCTGTTGTCCAAATGACACCAACCAAATTCCCTCAAATTCCATTTGTAGGTCAGATATCTTTTGCTGCTTTCAAATGATCTGTCACCAGTTCCTTCTATGATTTTCTTGTTCTGGAGCCAAAAAGCAGACAGAACAGGTTAGGAAGAGCTACCAAATGTTGAAGAGATCCATTAATAGCTTAACACTTAAAATACCTCCCCCCAAAAAAGAGATTAACTCGTTTTTATGACAGCATGATGTTCCTGCCTTGCAATTTGTGATCCATGGTCACAGATTGTGAACTGCTGTCCAAATCAGTGCTCTGGTAAAGAAGGAGTGAGTGCACTTACACAGTTTGTGTTTTGCATAAATGAGGTGGAGAATTCTTAGAGTAGCCATAGAGCATCTCCTGCAAAGCAGCAAAAAGGAGAGCTGAAGAAATTGTCTCATGCTGGGGCTCTTCTTAAGTACCTTCTTTTTAACAGTCCCATTTTAATTGTATTTTATAAGGTTGTTACTATTTCTGTTTTAGGCAGCAATGTGCTATGTCCATGTAGCAGCACTGGTTGCAGAATATCTCACACGAAAAGGTATGATTTTGAAACCTTACTTTAATGTATCTAAATCTATTTTTTCCCTGTAGTTTGGGAAAATGAAGAGTTTCCTTGAGGAAGTAGTAGGTATTTCAGTGTTCACCAGGGAAAAAATGCTGACCTGAACAGGTAGCATACCCACATATTTAAGGGTATACTTGCATATCTAAGAGGCAGCATTTCAGATGAAGGCAAAGCAAAATTTTTAGGAAAGGCAAAATTTTAATTTTACATCAGAGCTGCTAATCGCTGAAGTCAGATCCTTTCTAAAACAAAGCTATCAGTGAACATTCTTGTTCAGCAAGTAGTCCCTCACTGCCTGTAGGGAAACCTGGCATTGGCAGAGGAATTAAAATACATTTCTACAAATTTTCAGATGTTCAATCAGTGATAATGCTGCTCAGAATGTTTCACCTTGTTGTGGTATTCTGTGCCAACAGCTGTCTGTAAAAGCAGATTCTGATGACCCTTGAGATAAGGTAGAAAACTATTTTTCATCTATAGGATCAGAAGAGTTCTCAGTCGGGGATTTGAGAAAATAAAAGATTATATGGATTTTATTAAGAAAAAGAGATCTCTAGAAGAAAATTTCAAGAATCTGTTAAGACTGATTTTGATGTTGGGATAGTGTTCTGGTTTTGTAGGCAAATTCATGTTTGCAGCTTTTCAGCTTTGCCATCACATGATGGTTCAAAATGAAGCAAAGCCATAAGTGTGAAGTGTTTTATCTTTTTAAAATCACTGATTCTTCTAATCCAGCATGGAATTTAGCATGTTAGCCAAAGCAAAATCCTCTGTTCTTTTTGTGCTTCTTGCCAAATGCTTGTGTAGTGCATAGGCCCCAGTGATGTCAGAAGCTCCTCTGAATTTATCCAAGTTGCTTGGATAAATTACTATGTGCAGTTGGAAGCCTGATGATACCTGAGGAGTAATGATAATCTGTATTAATTTGTGAGTCATTTGGGTGCTCTGCTATTTTTGTATACTGTCATATAAAACTGATTTCCCCTCAGTGATACAGAGGGTCAAATTCCTACCTGTGGTATTACCAGGAGCAAGAAAGCCCCTTGCATTTGAGGCAATCATTCAATAAAATCTCTGGTGGTCAGACTCATGACTGAGCAGAAAGAATATTTGTAGTAATGAGCTGTGAAATAAATATTTGTGAATCCTTGTGCTTCCACAATATTTACTGGTTGCTCTTGACACTCTAATTGATACAGAAAAGCCTATTTTCTTATTTCAGCAGTCTGGTGTAATCAAAAATGTGCTAAAAAGCATGAGTAAAAAAGATAAGTTTCATGTTGCAATATTCTATACTCCATTTGTTAAGTGGTTTTTTTTTTTCAGAAAAGAAAGATTGCTTTTCTATTAGGTTTTTTTCCTGCTTTTCTGTATTTGAATAATTTGGTTTGCTGTCCCTTGATCATTTTGTGTGATTAATGTCATTAATATTGTTCAGACTGGAAAAAGTGACATGCCAGGTCCTGCCCCTGTACACAGCTCCAGAATGACTTCACACCAGTTTAATTAAATACTGTAAAAGTTGCCTTGAGTACCTTAGACTTAGGGTGGAGAAGATTAGACACAAATTTAAGGTAAATTAGGAAGATTCAGACACTATTTTGGTAGTTAAGGGTCCAGATATTAACGTTTGTGCTTTTTAAAAACCCATTTGTACATTCACAGTAATGTAAGGTTTTGTATTTTAATCATGCAGTGGGAGGCTGATCTGTTTTTTTATTTATTTGGTGGTAGGTATGTTTAAACATGGCTTCTGCCTTATCCAGAATCACAAAATGGCCCAATGTTATCCTGCTGGAGAAAAGTAAATTTGTCTGTATTTCTTTTTCAATTACAGGGATGTTTAGGCAAGGTTGTACTGCTTTCAGAGTAATCACACCAAATATAGATGAAGAGGCTTCAATGATGGAGGATGTTGGAATGCAAGATGTTCACTTCAATGAAGTAAGTAAACATTAAAATGTTAGAATGGATACACGTGGAAAGGCTGGGTGTTTTTGCAATTTTTATGTTTCAATCTGAAGAATTCCTGATATGAGGGATATAATAATTGTTTGCTGAGATGCCATTCTTACCCTAAAACTGAAATAAAAGAATTCTGTTAGGTGTCCCAGCTTTAGAGAATTTACTACATACATATATTTTAAATACAGTGCTAGCACATCAACTCAACAGCACTTCTGGAATAAAAGTAAGCAAAATGGGGTTTTATGCTAGTTGACAGGTTGAACACTAATGTGGCTTATTAATTAGCAACATCTGTTGACTTGAATTAACAGTGTTACTCCACCAGCAATCATGAAAATCTATTCACTGGTTTTTGCTGTTTGCAGTTTCCCTAAGCAAATATGCCATAACAATGAAAGTAGTTTTACTGACACCAGACTCATGTCCATGTGTTTCTTCTGGCTTAAGTTTCACTCCTTTTGTCTTTGCTGATCCATCTGTGCTGCCTCTACAGTACATTTTACTAGTAAGCAGCCTGTATGAAAATATTTTGAATAATCTTGTTCATAAAGAGCTATGTCTACAGTATGTGTTTGCTGGTATAGCTGGGGAAGAGGGGGACAGACCCCTGCTGGCAGCAGTTCTGTTGGAAAAACCCCAGTGTGGAAGTGTAATTGTACAACAAAATCATTTTTCTTTTGTGTTTTAGTTAGTTTATGGTGAAGCTGTACAATATTATTTGATTGTGCAAATTGTTTTGTGGTTTGTATTTTTTTTTCCCAGTTTTTGTGCTATCTTTTTAAAATCACTGATTCTTCTAATCCAGCATGGAATTTAGCATGGTAGCCAAAGCAACATCCAAGCTGCTCTAAGTTATCAAAGATCAGGAATTCTGGTGACTATGGCTGATGGAAAGTTTTGTTTGAAATTCTTGTCACTGTTTCCCTGCCAAATCATTTGTCAGAGCTAAATTATTTTGTATTTTTTTTTAATTGGAATGTCTTTATTCTTCTTCTCATTAGTCAGTCCCAGCAAAAAGAATATACTGCTTTTTCTGGGCCATTGAACCCTACACAAATTTATTTCCATCTCTCAGTATTTCCATGGAAGAGAATTAAGCCAAGAGTGAAATTATAAGCCTGTAGAGCTTGCAGAAGGATCAAACCAAGCCAAATTTCATTTTTCCCCTGCTTGCAGCCCTTTCTAAACTTAACCATGTAGTACTGTAACTGATTAAATATTGAAAAAAGTTACTATTTTTCAGTAACTTCTGAAAGTTATCTGAAACATGGGAAGAGTAATAATACAGAAGTAGTAATAATAGTAATAATAATAAAAAGTAATAATAGGGCATGTTTGGGTTTAGTAGAGTAAAAATCATGGATAAATTCTGTTTATTAGTATTTTACAGAAGTACTTCAAAACATGTGGTCCAGTTCCTTAAGGAATAGGAACATATTCACATAGGGAGTGTTTCCTCAGTATGTTCATAAGTAAGCAGAACTGTCATGTCTCAGAAAAAAATGATATGACAGATCAACTGGGTACAGAAGTCAAAAAGCAGAAGCATCTTTCAAGCTGTATTTTACTACTACTTAACAAAATGATGCTCTGATGTAGAATTTCTTTCTTAAAACTTGAGATTTCCCTGTTTGCTAATTATTTTAGAGTTAAATCCCCAGAAGAGCACTTACAAATATCGGAGGATCCCCCTTTCTAAAAGGGACAAAACATCATTCACATTCTCCAGTTTATAAAAATTTTTCCTAATTATGTGAAAGTTTTCTAAAGACTTTATGTGGTTTCTCATTTTTTGAAAAATGAAAATTTTGGTATTCTCAATTTAGTCTTAATTTTAAAAGAATTCTATCTGAGGCCAAGGTTGCCTAAACTAGCTAGGTGAAAAAACAAAATTTAGGGTTTTTTTTTGTTTCGGTTTGTTTGTTTGTTTGTTGTTTGTTTTTTTTTTTAATGAGGTTACTGTGCACATTTCATTAAAACAGTTGTTTGCCTATGACATTCCATGAGAGGCATTATCCTAACTTGCAGATGGGTAAATGAGAGAGCCTCACAAGAACACAGTGTCCTCTCAAAGCTGTACAAAGACAAGTGCAAAGCCTTGCACCTGCAGAAAAAAAAAAAAATCAAAAAATCTCAGTATGGGCTGAGCAGCATCTTTGCAGAAAGACCTGGAAGTTCTGGTGGACAAGAAGTGGAATAGGAATCATGGTGTGGCTTTATGGAAACAAAGGCCAATTCAGGCTGTGTTGTGTTAAAGTCAAGAAGCAGAGGGAAGCGGGGTTTTTCCCTTGTAACTTGGCATTTGTGGAAGCCCATTTCAAATCTTGTGTCCAGCACTGACCCCCAAAAGTCAAGACATGTGTCAACAAGCTGGAAAAAGTCCAGCTCCTAAAGTGGTTGGTAGAAAAATCAGACTTTTCCAAGAGGTGCACCATGAAAGAGTGAGAGGTTGTTCTCACAGCTTTCAAGGGAAACTGGTTGGGTATATGGAGAACTCTTCCCATGAGATTGGATAAGCATTGAGACAGGTGCCTCACAAATGTTGTGCTCTTTTGCTCCCTATCAGCTCTCCCACTTGAATCTTCTGCTCTTCCTATTCTTTTTCTGTATGCAAACAAAATTTTACTGCCTTGCCACGTTTGGATGCCCTTTGGTGTGTGAGTTAAGGCTTGGGTCATGACACAGTGTGGACAGCCCTTGTGCTCCAGCAGCAGTGACACTTGTTTGCTGAGGATGGAGATGCTGGGGAGTCTGTACAGCCCCAAAATGACTGGGGGAAGAAGGAAATGTTTTAAGGTCTGTTGCAGCACCTGGATAAAGGTGACATTTTGTAGTCTCTTTTTGCTCTCAGTGTTAAAAGTTGATTTTCTTAGTGATGTCTTCTAAGCATAAAAGGAGTTCATTCTAATTTCTGACTTCACCACTGTGATGCAATAAGGGTACAAGAAGGTCTCAAGAAATCTCAAGAGTATCTAAAAGAAAAATACTGTTTGTGGTAAATACAAGGAGTGTGTGTGTACACTCAGACCATTCTGTCTTGTTTTGTTTCCTTTTACAATTTTTGGTTGGCACTAAAACTTAAATTACTATTGTAGATAATTTTGTTTTGAGGCAAGATCTCCCTTTTCACTGGGAAGAACTTTGGTGTAATTATTTGCTGTGCTTTTTGTGGGTCCTAATTCATTTTACATTTTCAAATGTGTATCCAAATCCAGGATGTGCTGATGGAATTGTTGGAGCAGTGTGCTGATGGACTCTGGAAGGCAGAACGCTATGAACTCATTGCTGACATATATAAACTTATAATTCCCATTTATGAGAAACGGAGAGATTTTGAGGTACTTAATTCATCAGAAGTAAATTTGAGCAAGAAAAGAATCCTGGATTTTCAAGTCTAACTGCATGACATATTGGACATCACAGAACAAGAGTATTAAAATAGTAACTGAAATTTCAATGTGTTGAAATGTTTGTTTTTACTTTAAATAATAATTTTTTTCTTTGAATATAAATAGTTAAAAATTAGTCTTACATACGGACATCTTGATACAAGTGCTAAACCTATTTACTGCCATTCAATAACACAATGTTTTCAGTTGTTACTGGCTACAAAAACATAATTTGTTGTTTTATGAAAGGAAAGTTCTGCATTTTTCTTCTCCCTCATTTTTCTTCTCCCTCATTATTGTTGTCTTTTATTTTTAGAGACTTGCTCATTTATATGACACCCTTCATCGAGCATACAGTAAAGTTACAGAAGTTATGCATACAGGCAAGAGACTGCTGGGAACTTATTTCAGGGTAGCATTCTTTGGACAAGTGAGTACTTTCATTGGTCTGCTCTCTGCAGTAAGAAAAACCTGAATTCATTTTACAAGGTTTACTATTTCATCCTCTGTATTGATACCGTGACAAAAAACACAAGTATGTTCTGTAAGAAATAAACACCATCAGTAATTAATTTTTAAAACATTTATCAATTCCACTTAAATTCTTATTCTTTTCCTCAGTAAATTTTTTGCCTTTTTTCCTTCTCCTTCTTTTGTTTACTACCTTAAGGCAGCGGTAAGTTTTCTGTAATGTCAGTTCTCAGCAATGTATTGACTTAATGTCTGTAGTGCTGCGGTGTGGTTTGCAAGGCTGCTTCTTAGCCTGCTATGCATTAATAGCCATTGCAAGTCCAAAAGTAACATCCAGCTCCATTTAGAGAACAGATCACTCTTTTCTATGCATTTTCAGTATTGCATGCTTCAGGTCCAAGTTCTGGCTGTGTTTTGGGCAGCTTCACATCCTCTGATCTGTGTGTAGAATGCCTCTGTTCCCTATGGTATCACGCAGTATCAAGTAAAACACTCTCTACATGCATAGCCCAGTTGCTTAAGTGTTCAGCTGAGCATGGAGAATTGTAAAATACTCTGAGCAGTATAATTTTACATGTATTCTGTTGTCTTTTATAACTTTATAGCAATACCAGTTTACAGACAGTGAAACAGATGTTGAGGTAATTACAGTAACTGCTTACAAAGCAAGCAATGCAGTACAAACTACTGCATTTCACCTTAGTTTGGTGTGGGTATTTTTGTCAATCTAGCCTGTGTTTATACATGATATGTTGTGCTTTTCTATTTTGTCTGTTTTGTTTATGACAAAAATATTTATTTTCTGGTTTCAAACATGAACTCAGACATGGCTTGTTGTTTTAAACCAATGAACTGTTTCACTTTCCATGTAGTCTATTGTGCATTTGCTTACAGTTTGAAAACCAGTGCGACATTTAATAAAATAAAGAACTATATACTAATAGTACAATATAAAACTAAGATTTTTGCATCATTTAATTTCAATTTCTGGAATCAATTTTTTTTACTACCTAAGGAAAATTTCCAGATTATCTTCATGTAAACTATTGCCAAAATACTCACTTGTGAATCAAATAGTCCTGTGGGGCAAGTCTGTCAGTTTTGGTGAGTGAAACAGTGCTGCAAGTTCACTTTTAAATAAAAGTGAAGGAAACTTATCTCAAAGGCTTGGCACACCATAGAATTGCAACAGACTTTTAAAATTTAAACTCTATGTTTCCATTATCTTTCACTCATGTTGTAGTAGAAAATTATATTTTCCTGTTGTTTTTTATTATCTTAGGACATCTTTTTACTTAGATTTTAATTTCTGTCTATTTACGTTTGCTTGAATACTAATGTTGAATGTTTCTATTTCCTTTGAACCACACACATTATGTCCATCTAAATAATTTCCCTATATGGATTTTTTCCCCAAGATTTTGATTACTTCATTTTTTACAGGGTTTCTTTGAGGATGAAGATGGAAAGGAATATATCTATAAAGAGCCTAAACTCACGCCTCTTTCAGAAATTTCCCAAAGACTCCAAAAACTCTACTCTGACAAATTTGGAGCTGAGAATGTCAAAATGATTCAGGATTCTGGCAAAGTATGATCTTTATTCTCTCTAAAAAATTCCAATATATCACTTTCACCAGTTCACTTGAAATACTGTGGGATCACTGTCTGTCATTCATTTGGCACAAAAGCATCTACCTCTAAAAACTCTACTGTTTGAAAAGCATGAGAGAAATATTATCTCCTACTAAGTCTGCCTTTTAGAACAACCAAAAAGCTTAATTTCTGTAGTGTTACCTCTCAAAACAATAATTGTATCTTAGAACAAATTTGGATTGTGATCATATTCTGTGCTAATTTTAGCTATATTTCTTACCCATTCATGTACAGTCATTCTTTGAAAATTTTTCTCTCTTCCACACCTCAGCCTCAGACTTTATGGTGATTTTCTCTTTATTATAATTTCCTGGCTCTTTTTGTTCCTTGGTCAAGTATCCTTTTGGATCCTTGATTCAAAAATTTCTGTGCTTCTTGGCCTTGAAGTGCAGCAGTGGTGGGTGTTTCTATATTGGAACTTTAAAAGGAGAGGAGGACTTGATGCAAGGGCTGGGTTTCATGATCACAAGTTGTTAGAAAAACCCCCCAAATCCAAACAGACCCAAACTAACAAAGAAATCCAGAACATGCTGTAATGCATCTAGCTGTCTTTCCTCCTAATAGTTAAAAACTGAATGCAGGAAACCCCTGTGAAAGTATGAACATTTCATCTGTTTTCAATAATTTAAAGGTTAAGAGACCAATTTTAATTTCTGAAAGTTTTATGACTACTATTAGATCCACTTTATTCACAACATAGCTATTTGATTTTTTTTTTGGTTTTGGTCCTGTTTTTAAGGTAAACCCTAAGGATTTAGATTCAAAATACGCATATATTCAAGTGACACATGTGGTTCCATACTTTGAGGAGAAAGAGCTGCAAGAAAGAAAGACAGATTTTGAAAGGACTCACAACATCCGTCGCTTCATGTTTGAGATGCCTTTTACTCAGGGTGGCAAGAGACAAGGAGGAGTGGAGGAGCAGTGTAAGAGACGGACTATTTTGACAGGTACTGATGGAATGAAATGCTTTGCCTGCAAGCATTAGTCCAAAATGGTCTAATTCTGTTCTGTGTGGGTTTTTCCTTTTCACCTCATTAAGTCCTTTATAGCTATCAGCTAAAATCCTTTTCATATTTCTAGCCATAACTAGGTTTTTCAGATTGATTTCTTCAATGGCGAATCCTGAAAATTATTATATTTTTTTCCTTAAGCTTCCAGAATTGTGAATCTGGAGTCTAACTTTCCTCATTCTTAAAAAAAGATTGTTTTGTGTTTTGTCTCTGTTAAGTGTGAGTTTCTGTATTAATATAGTTGTAGAAACAAGGAAGTGACTTTTTAATGTTAGCTGTCCATAGCCAGTACTTGTGAGGAAATAGAAAATGAAGCTTTGCTAGTTTTGATTCTTCTCTTCTTTGAGATGTGTGAATGATAAGCAATTCTTTTACAGTTGTCATATGAATGTCATATGAATGTTCCACTGTTTTATTTCAAATTATTTCTTGGCAGTTACTAGTAGCAGTAAGGACAATGATCTTTCTTTGCTGCAATGCTTGCAAAGCTGTGCACATGTACATTTTCAGTGTTCTGTTTCTCTGTACGTTTGGCAGTATTTCTAATTATAGAAGTCATTAAATTGGGCAACTAATTACATCGAAATGAGCCTTTAGCATAAGGTTCTCTTGAAACACACCTTATTAAAATTCCTTTTCCTAACTATGTTAATCTTGTTTCCATCCATAGCTATACATTGTTTCCCATATGTAAAAAAGCGAATTCCTGTGATGTACCAGCACCACACTGATTTAAACCCAATTGAAGTAGCCATTGATGAAATGAGTAAAAAAGTTGCAGAACTGAGGCAGCTTTGCTCTTCAGCTGATGTAGATATGATCAAATTGCAGCTGAAGCTACAGGGAAGTGTCAGTGTTCAGGTAAGACCTTTGCCATGCAGCTGTTTCATTTGCTTCTGTTCTTAAAAAATTATATAAGTAGCATTTTATAATTAGCTTCTATTCTGTATATTCAAGAGTGTCCTAAATTAGACATGTGCTCACTGTCTGCAGTTATTTCCTGAATAGGAAAAGCAATAAAAGTATTTCAAATAAGCACTGATCAGAGACAGTTACATGAAAGAATTAAGATTCATCTCTGGAATCTGTCGCAGTCCAAGCCCTGCCAGATTTTAGTGTAAAGCTGAAACTACTGTAAAATAGTGAATGAACATGAGGATAAATTATCATATTTCTCCTAGCTGTAGGTCTGCCCACAGTAAGTCCAGCATATTTTGTAAGATCCTTATGAAGATAGAGTGATAATATATAGGAGCAAGGTAATAGTAGAAAATCTCATTGTGCAACATGTATTTCTGCCTAAGGCAAGCAAGAACTGGAATGTATAAAGCAACCATCAGATTCATCAAAATGGGGTACCTGAAGCAGGTGTAGCATGTGCATGTCAATATGGTAAAGATCTTCAAAATGCAGTGACAAAAGTGCTACTCTATTGTTTTAAACTGATTCGAAACAAAAGAACTGTTAACACAGTCATCTGAAATGAACAGTTGTCATATTCAGCAGAAAAGGGGAAAAAAAAACCAAACTAAAGTTCCAGAATCAATAAGTTGTCAAGCTAGTATTTGGGATAAGAAGGGAGAGGCTGTTATTGTTAATATGAAGGAATAATAAGGATGAGTCAGAAGTCACTGAATCCACTTCTCATGTAGCTGGCATAAAAGCACAATTAAACTTCTGCAGATTCTTGCGTAATTTTCAGCTTGGAAAATTGTTCTCAACAGAGAAGCAGACAAAAGAGTAGAGGATTTAGCTCATCTTCCCTCCCTAATTTGATAAATGGACATGATTGACAATATCCACAGTTACCTTGCCACATCACCAGAGTGGTTTCTTTGTGCAGGACAGGTTCATAGCACTGAAGAGAGCTCTCCTGCTCTTATGTTCCAGCTCTAGCAGTTTTCTTGTTTTGTAAGTCCAGCTTTTTTGAAGTCAGTGTGTTCTTATGAGAAGATCAAATCCAGTAGATGCCTGTAGTACCAGTTATTGCTAAGAAAATATGTCATATAACTGACTGTGTTTAAATTCTTGTTCTTTTTAGGTTAATGCTGGTCCATTAGCATATGCAAGAGCTTTCTTAGATGACACTAACACCAAAAGATATCCAGACAATAAAGTAAAGCTACTAAAGGAAGTTTTTAGGTATGGTGTGGAGGATTTGGGATTTCTTGGAGATGGGGGAGAGGGAAGAAAACAATTGACCTTTTTTTCAAGACTCATAAGAATATGTTTTTGAAACTTTAAACTTTTGTAGTGTTCTGCTTGCATTAAAAACATACTTTAAGCTGACATTTTAAATAAACCTTTAGGATTTCTGGTTGAGAACTTACTTATTTTCTCTGAATCAGGCAATTTGTTGAAGCCTGTGGGCATGCTCTGGGTGTAAATGAACGACTGATAAAGGAAGATCAGTTGGAATATCAAGAAGAAATGAAGGCCAACTACAGAGAAATGGCAAAAGAGCTTTCTGAAATAATGCATGAACAGGTAGGTGCTGAAATTAAATTATACATACCAACATTCAGAATGTAACTGTAATGTGAAAATGATAGGAAAAATGTTTGTAATGCTTTACACAAAAGGATTCTTTTTTTTCTTTCTGTTGGAGCATTTAATGAAGTTGTGGACCTTCATTTTTTTGTTTGTGAATTTTCTTGGCACCAGCCTGTTTGGGTTGTTTTTATTTTCTTTTTTTTTTTTTTTTGGTAGGCAAGGAAGACTACAATAAAAATTATCCAAATTTAATGAAATATTTATATATATGTATATATATACACACACATGTGTACTTCATATGTGTGGTTAGAGAGGTATCTATTCAGTGACCAAAAAGCTCCTATTAGTCTATACTTCTTGGTAACTGTAGGAGGATTTGATCTCCAAGCTTAGCCCTTTTTCATTAGATTTTGGAGGTATAAACAATTGCTTTTGCAACAAAGAGCTAATCATCTTCCAAGAAGTATTTCCATAGTTTTCTTGAGGGAAGTCCAATGCTGACAAGCTAGAAATATGGGAGAATGAAAACCAGAACTCTTGTGAAGTGAGATGTACCACTCAACCCTCCCATCTGGGTTCCATGGTAGAAATGTCTCCTGACTTCAAAGGCAAAGATATCATTTCCAGGAGGACAGGAAGAGCTGGAGTTCAGTGCTGAATCCCTGCCTTCTTGACATTTTTATTTATCATATTTATCACTTCAGGCTCCTTTTCTTTCATCCATTGTTACTTGTATAACCTTCTTCCAGAACCGTGGAAGGGTTCATAGTTCTTAATTCCCTTAAGTTCTTAAGATTTGCATTTCTGGCCCACAAGAAATACGTGTTTTCTGATAATATTTTACCTTTCAAATGCCTGGGTCTTTGAGGCTTCCTAAGATATATGACCATAAAAGAAACTTTTCCCAGTCTAAGAACCAATGAATCCTAGTCTGCACAACCAGTCAATATGAGTAGGAACTCTCAGTTTCTTTTGTCCACACAAAAAACCTGTAACCTTCACTCAGAAATCAAACTGTGTAGGAAAATCAAACTTGAGACCTACCTGAGGCATTCACTCTGACTTTTAAACACTCTGTTAATATTCCAGCTTTTCTTTTTTTTCAGGATTGCATCCTTCATATGTACAGTGTCTTTATCCATTTACTATTTTTTGACATCTCTAAATTACTATATTATTATCCAAGAAGTACTTGCTGAAAAAGCTAGTCAGCTTGGTGGTATAACAGCTTTTCTGCAAAGTTATGTAAGAGACATTTGCCTTTATTCTACACTGCTTAGATGGTATCCAAAACTTTTATGGCACCTTTTTTCTGTTCAAAAATGTGCCACTTGTCTAAAGTTCACTTCACATGCTTTCTTGCTTTCCATTATTTCCTGATGTGGTTTCTCAGGTACCGTGCTATGAGTAGCTCTGTGATATGATTTAATTATGGTGAAGCACATTAGCTTTATTTTCCTTCTCCTATTTTGATATCCTGTCACAGAGAAGAGCTTATGCCAAAACTAACTCTTTTTAACCACCAGTGACAGAGAACATTGTGAACCAAAGTTTATAGGAATTGATACCATTTCTCCAGGATTATGTGGTTGGGTGTGTTTTTTTAATAAAAAGCAGTAGCAGAAGAATACAGCTTTGAAAGATTTGTGCAACAAAAAAAGAGCTTGCCTAGCTAACAAAAATGGGACAGTTTGACTATATTTCAATGTGATTTACTGAAAACTAGAGAAGGGTTTAGAATGGAGGATAACTGATTGGAAAGCTGATTGAGATGAATAAGGTACATGAGAGAATTAGACAGCTGTACAGAATACCCCTTAGGAAAGGAGAAGCTAGTGTTTTGGTCAAATAATTTAATGATAAATGCAAGATTAATATTCCCCTGGTGCAGGAAAAAGTAAAAGAATATAATGACAATTTGTACACAAAAAAAAAAAATACTTTGAGCTCAGTGCAAGATTTGGATGGTTAAAAAATGCTAAAGTGTGAGTGTCCAAAGATTGATGATAAGGAAAAGCATGTCCTGAAACATCAGAAGTAAATCACATTGCCCCTTGTTCTCTTGGTCTACTGTTAGACAAACAACTGATATCCATAAGATACTGTGAACAGAATATGAAAGTACAGCACTGAGTGCAGTAATGTGTACTATTATAGCCTACCACTGTGTTCTTTTTATACAGAGGTAATTAGTTGTACATAATTAAAACGTGCAGTGTTTTTGGTGGTTTTGCTTTGGTGGTTTTTCTTTTTTTTTTTTTTTTTTTCCACTTAGACTGATAGCTTTCCCTGAAGGCTTGGAAACATGAAGCTCTTCCCTTAAATCTTTAAAAACATCACCTTTATGTGTTTGCCTATTGCTGTTTTGGGAAAAAGAGCTTTGCATCACTGAATAAACTATTAGCTGTATTGTAACTCTGTGGGAGTTTAGCAACTGCAAAAATTCTGTTATAAAAATGCATAAAAGAATCTTAACAGATTTTTCTTTTTTTCTCCTCTGCTGCTTGCCAATATGATCAGATGGGATGGTAACTAGTTTTCTCTACTTCTGTTCTCTTAGTTTGTCTAATCTTTATATAATTCCTTTATTTTTACAGTATTTCTGATTTTAGCATCAATTTGTTTATAACTGTTAAGAACGAAGTCTTTTTGGTGCTTCAGTAGCATTTCGTAAGAAATACTCAAATCATACCTCTAAGTCAAAAAAGGACAAAAAAGTGAGCTTGTTGTCACTGTGAAACTCCTTTTGAAAGTTAACAGGAGGAATAAGAGAAACTATCCAAGCATCCCAAGCAGTGGACAGTGTAATTACTAAATTAGGAGAACTGATATTGGAGAAGTAACTACTGCCCTCCTAAATCTAGGAGAAGATGGCTGAAAAGAATAACCATTGTCAAAAAGTTCTGTGCAATTGAAAAAGTACTGGGAGCTTGAGTTGATGAGCAGCACACCAGGAAATTGGTTAGCAGCTTTACACATGCTTGTAATTGTCATTTTGTACCATTTTGGTAAATCCATGTCTTTCATTTTAAGATTACTCCAGTGGAAGAAAAGGCCAGTGTGATGCCCAACTCGCTACACATTTTCAACGCCATAAGTGGAACTCCAACAAGCACAACAGTTCATGGGATGCCCAGTTCTTCTTCAGTTGCATGATTGTTTTGTAAAGGAAAGTTATGTTTGTTTCTTTTGAAGTTTGTGGATTTGCTTCACTGTGTGCAAACTCAGGATGACCTTGAAGCTAAATGTTGGGCACGTGCAAAAAGCATAATTCATACGAATGTTTGAGCACACTTAGCAAATAGCAGTTACTGGTGATAGTCTTTTAGAGTAAGGGAGGCACACACATCTTTTTTAATCTTACTGGTAAAATTTAAAAGTGTTCACGATGTCATTGCAGAAGTGCGTGTTGGAAAATTATAAAGTTGAAGTTAGCTTCTGTTTTTCATTAGAAAGTATTATTAAAATGAATTGCACATTACAAAAAAAGTGTTGTGGGATGTAATTTTGCAGATATGTAACATTCAGGTGTTCTTTTTGTGTATGGCACATAGAGATTCCAAGTACAAGAACTATTTTGGGGCTAGACAGAGACACTAGTTTTTGGGGTTTAATGGAACTGACAATAGTAGTTTTTGTACCATTTGGCAAATTGTTGTGCTTTATTTTATACCTTGTTGCATTTTGGAGGTATGCAAGCTTAGATCTTACTAAACAACTAAATACAACCAAAGGTCTGTATTAATGAACACTGAATTATACTAAAATATCAATAGTAGTAAATTGTTATGTACATATTGTTTGTTAATACAGTCCGTACAGTCTGTACATAAATGTATTACATTTCTAAGCATTTTTTTAATATTCATACCGGCTCTTACCATTCTGCTTTCAGTTTATTTTTAAAATTTGCCTCATTCCAAGTATATGCAGACTTTACAGTTCATTTATCCCTGTATATAAATAAGTGCAATATAAAGATGTATACAGTCTTTGCTATGTTAGGTTTATATGCAGTTATTAAAAGAAAAACCTTTTTTGCCAAAGCAATGGAGTATGTAATTGGTAATCATGGTTACTGTGGTAAATGGTGGTATAATTTAAAGCTTTTTCCATATTCTTATTCTTTCAAGACATTAATTTAGTAATTTTATATTTGGGGAAAATAAAGGTTTTTAATTTTATTTAACTGGAAGCACTGTCCTGCTGTAATTAAACATTCTGTACTACATATATTAAAAGGAAAAGGTAGTTACTTTTCTCACTGTGTGCTTTGTTTTTTTATTTGAGATTTATCCCTGACATTTGGGAAATATGAAAGCTTTGTTAAAAAAAAAAAAAAGGCTTTCTACAACCTGGATGTGAGATGAGATGCAGACACTTGAAGGCTTATTTCATATTCCTTGTCAATAAAGGGAATTATGTTGTTAGTTAAGACATCAGTTCTGAGTCCATCATGTTTGGCTCAAGTACCATGTTACTGTAACTACAGGTTGTAATTCACCAGAACAGTTAACATTAGGAAGTCTTCAAAACTTTTCATCCCATGACATTAGAAATCATCTTCTCCCTATGACAAGGTTTACTGTCATTTTCTGTAGCATAGTGTCAAACACATATGTTGCCATTACTCATCAAAGATTTTTCCAAAGCAGCTCATCCTCACAGTGAAATGCTGGATAAACTCTGCTTTTTCTGATTACGCTTCTGAAATAAAATTTCTCATTGTTTAAAATTCTTTTCCTTAAAAACGAAAAAAATCATACACTTTTAGACAGTGAAGTCATAATGCTGTGTTAAGGCAGACCCTTTTGTTCTCCTCTGCCCTCTATGCTTCACACTCTTGTTCATCTGTGGAAATGGGTGTACAAACACCTACCTCAAAAGGTATTTCATTATTAGGAGAATAAGTGCTGTAAAGCTGTTTTGCCATTCAGGAAGATGTCTGTATCCATGTATTAATAGAAATTGTGTACATCACGATGTCTTCTTTCAATTGCCTTAGTTTTTCTAACTTTTTCCACTTTGCCCTGGAAACAGAACTGACAGTTTTCCTTTTGCACTCAGACCTCAATTAGATGAAGATGCATCTGCTAACTAACCTACAAATGTAGTATGTTTTCAGAATTTAATATGTGTCTATGTGTGTGTGTATATATATATTTATACACATCTAAATATATGTGTAACTTTTGTTGAAACTTGGCCTATGAAAAACAGCAAACTCTAGTTGACAAAACATTGCTGTAGGTTTACATAGGGTCAAATCATTAATGATTAACATGTGCTCAAATCTATAAACAAAGTGTCTATAGACTTAATCTCATGTGAGGCATTTATATGAGGGAACACACCCTCTACTCTTTTGGCTTTATATATACTGAGATAATAATTGTGGGGTTTGCCTCCTGAATAATGCCTTCTGTACCAACTTCCGTTCTCTGTTGCTACTTCTGTAACACGTAAATTAAGTATCCAATGTGGGTTAATTTATTTATAAAGAGTTGAGCTCTCTGTAGCTTTTGGATAAGAGTTTATTTTCTTTGCAGTAGTTGGTGTGGGGCTGGGTTTTGGATTTGTGCTGCGGTGTTGACAACTCAGGGATGTTTTAGCTGTTGCTGAGCAGCACCTGCACAGAGTAAAGACCTTTTCTGCCTCTCACCCCACAGGGGAGCAGGCTGGGGGTGCACAAGTTGTTGGGAGGAGTCACTGCCAGGACAGCCAGCCCCAGCTGATCAAAGGGATGTCCTGTACCCTCTGCTGTCATGCTCAGCAAAAAAACTGCAGAGAAAAGTTTTGCCAGAGCAGCAGCTGGTCAGGGACTGGCTGGGCATTGGTCAGCTGGTGGTGAGCAATTGAGGGGGTTCTGCATCTTTTCCTTTTCTTGGTTTTGTTTTGGGATTTTTATGTATTAAACTCTCTTTATTTTAAGCCACAGATTTTCTCACTTTTACTCTATCTCGCTGCAGAGGAGTGAGTGAGCAGCTGGGTGAAGTTAAAACACAATAGTCCTTCTTTGGCAGCCAGTGTCAGGCTTGAAGGGTTTGAGATAACAGATTTGAACACAGCATGGTAGAGGGAACTGATAATTATTATCTGTTTGACAGTTGCTGGTCACAGGGTTGATTTACTTGTTCTCAGCATTAGTTTATCTAATCACTGCCATGCTCCCTGGTTTTTTTGCTGTACATCAAATTTGAGAGCTTGTTGAAGGCCAAATTTGCAGTGTATCATTTGGTTGTGTTTTGCCTGGGAGAACTGTGATAAAAGCATTGGCCTTGAGCCTAATCTGGTATTTGGGTCCTGCATTGTTGCTTTCCCTGTGCTTCAGGAGCCATCTCATGAAGACAATGAACTCTTACACATTTTCCCTTTTCTCCTCCAAGAACCAACTGGCAGATGACACAAAGAATGGCACCTTCCCCTTCTTCTCCTGTGGGGCAGATGTTTTCTCCCTTTTTGGAATAACACTTCAGTATCTTAAACACCTTTTGAGTAACTCAAATATTCCTATTGGCATGTTTCAAGTATGTTTCCAGCTTTTGCTAAGGTAAATCAACTATTCAGGAACATCACATAGGGGTATGTCCCAAGACAGTATGGCCCTGGGTAGCAAGGCACGTGGGACAATTTGGGCAGGTGACAAAAGCTGTCACCTCTGACAATCTGGGACTTCACCACTGAACAAGTGCAGGATCTTGAAGTGATCAAATACTTGGGGAGGGGAAAAAAGATGCCCTGGCTATGGCAGAAGCATTTGTCACTTTGCCAAGGGCTGACAGATGGCTACCAAGCACTGTTTGGGAACCTCCAGGGAGGAGAGGATCTGTGAATCTGAAGATTCACAAACACTGCAGCTAAAGCAGAGACCCCACACTCCACAGCATCAGTCTGGACTGACACAGAGTGTTGTGCACTGCAGGGAGCTGGAAGCCAAGTCACAGCAATGAGGGGGCAAGTTGGGCTGAGGGAGAATGAAGATGAGGAGGTGTAGAGACAAATGAAACTGGATTTTTAAAATTTATACACTTCAAAAACCTTGTTTCAATGTGAGTGTGCTGTGCTTTACTGTTGCCACTGTTGCATACACAACAGCAACTTGTAATAGGGTCTTGGGGGTCCTTGCAGTTGGGTCTCAGGCTGGACATGGTAAGCAGTAAATGAAACCTAATAAAAATGTGACAAGTGTATTTTTAAATAGTATTTTAAAAAATAGGATTATTTCAAATAAAGCCATGTATTTAGACACATCTGGCTCTTAATGAAAACACCTCCTGTAGAAAGTCAGGCAAGGTTTTTTCTTACACCCAGTTTCTATTATTTTTGTTTTCTTTGTGAGAAGACTTGTGAGAGAGTACAAAGAAGACATCTGAGTCACTGTCTGTCATGAAAGTTAACTGGTGAAGTTTGGGAAGACTACTGTTCTGTGGTTTTTCATGAAATGAAAAATTCTGTATTTAATTGTGATCAGACTAGGTGTCCTGGGGCTTCTTGGACAGGGGAAAGAAAAATTGGAAAGCATAGGCAGATGATGACAAACTTCAATTGTTTCTATGTTTGTGCTAGTGAGCATTTTAACATCTTTAAAATATTTTGAGGGGTTTTATTTCCTTTCTTAAATATTATAGTGATTATATAATGAGTTAGTTAAAAGCCATTTAGACTCTAAATATCTTTTGGTCTCAACACAAATAATTTGAATTATATCTAGTGTCTAGGCAATATATCCCTTTCAATTTACCTGTGGTAAATACCAGGGTGGTTTTTTTCTGGCATTTTCTGCTTAAGGAGGAGTTTTTAAATTTCGTTATACAAACCTTGCAGTTGTTTGTTGGGGGTTTTTTTCTGCAAAAACAATGTGTGATTGACATTAGTAAAGTACCTTGGGAATGCTGCACCTTGTTTAACTGCTGAATCCTTAGAGCATCTTTTGGTTTTTTTTTTTTTATTTTCTTTTTTGGTATGTCTCTCTCTGTCCATTTAGGTTCATTTACACCATATACCTGAACAGCAAGTGTAGCTTCTTGGGATAGTGGTTTTTGTAGCTAGTGCTGTATAGTCTGTTTATGTTTGTCACTGTGATATTAGATTCCAAAATGTGAATGTTTGATGTGACAAATTAAGATGGAGAACATGAACATTTTGAACATAATTGGCAGAACTGCAGCTGAGGTCTTTAAAACACACTCATCTCCCAAAATAAAAATTCTTTTAAATCAGTTTAGTTTAATATTTTAAGAACTGGTATAAGGTTTAAGCAGTTTACACAACTGCAATTTTCAAATTCATGGAAATAACACAGATTTTTTCCAAGTGTATGAGGGAAAGCAGATGTCCTCCACTCTAGAACAGTTATCAGACTATATACAAGAAAATGCTGGTAGCCACTGAATAAGTAAATTTGAGTTGGCATTTAGTGTTTGAGAAAAAGTGATTCTGAAGCCTGGAGGAAACCTGAACAGAAAGTGACTGTATTATTTAGCTCCAGTCAACATTATTAGCATAACTAGGTAGAAGTGAAAGTTCTGATAGAGCTGGTAAGTAACGTGAATTTGTTTTCAGTGGTGTGGACTTTAAAAGGAAGAGATAAGAAGTTCCCAAGGATGTACAGATAACTAAGAAAAGGACCTTAGTTAAGCAAAACTGTTCAATTTGTTGTTCATTTCATAATTCTCAGAACTCCATGCAGGTTGCTTGGGGAGGAGCAAGTTCAGGCCTGTATTTCATTTAGTGAAGGTTTAGTAGCTACGTTAGCCAAAGCAATCAATAACAAGGCACTAAAGGCACCAACGCCTTTTATAATTAGTCTAATGAAATGGAAGAATTGTCAACATAACTAGTTAGATTTTTAAAAGGCCTATGACAGAAAAGAAAATTTCTGTTCATCAACAACAGCCTGTTGAAGGGGATTTTTTTTTTCAGATGGCTTAAAGCTTTTTCTCTCGTTGTCAGCAGTGTTGGAGCCTTGCTCTGCATCCATAATTTGAAACAGCTGAATATTTCCTCATCACAGAGTGCTAGGAGACTATAAAAATACATACACAATAGACAATAAAGCCTTGAAAAAATTATTTGGATGTGCCTAGCGAAATTATGTGACTATGATTTTTTCTTCACTTATTTACTTGAGAAAGATGAAGTAGGGGAGGTGACATCCTACACTAAAATTGTTTGTTATGTGTTTTGGAGATACTGACAATTCCAAAGTATATGAACTGAAACAGAAACTAAGGAATGCACCAGATGGTAAAGCACAAGGCAGCAACGTGCTGCTGAAGAGCTGTGTTGTTAAAATGTGTCCTTGTAACTGGATGACTAACTTGGTGTGCACATCTGCAGGAGAAAATGACTCAGAGCCAATAGTAAAATATGATTATAGAAAAAAATGCAGGATGAAGTTAATGTGACAGAATTCAACTCAAGGCCAGAAGCAAAGGGAAGTCGGTATTTATTTTAAAGCAAGCCCTTCTCAGTCACTCATGTTGGCTCAAAGATTTCACACAGTTCTATTTTCACACCCCATGCTCATGGGCACCAAGAAGGCCATGTCCAAGCAGTCAGGCCAGGCAGGCTGGACATCCCTGTGGGAGACAAGGAGTGGTGACTCTTGAATAAAGTGCCATGTCTCTGGTGTTCTTCCTTGGCAGTGGAAAACTTCTTCATTGTGCTGCTTTTGGCTGGGATAGAGTTAATTTTCTTCACAGTAGCTGCTATGGGGCTGGTGTTGATTTGTGCTGGAAGCAGTGTTGATAACTCAGGGATGTTTTAGCTGTTGCTGAGCAGCGCCTGCACAGAGTGAAGGCCTTGTCTGCCTCACCCCACCCCTGAGCAGGCTGGGGGTGCACCAGGAGCTGGGAGGGGACTCAGCCAGGACAGCTGATCCCAAAGGACCATAGGGACATCCCAAACCATGTGACATTGAGATCAGGAATAAAACTGGAGAGAAGGGAGGTCAGCCAGAGCAGCAGTTGCTTGGGGACTGGCTGGGCATCTGTCACTGATGAGCAATTAGGCTTCTGGCAACGCTTTTCTTGATTTTGGGCTTTTTTTATATTTGCTTGACTTTATTCTCCTTTTTTGTTTGGTTTTTTGTTGTTGTTGTATTTTTGAAGGTGGGCATGGTGGTTTGTTTTGTTTTGTTTTATTTCCTGAATTATGTTTATCTCAATCCACAAATTATTGCACTTTTACCCTTCCAATTCTCTTCCTTATCCCATTGAGAGGGGAATGAACAAATGAGCAAGCTGCTGGCCAGGGTGAAACTGCAGAGCCACCCAGGTATTTGTATCCTTCAGCTAGTCCAATGTGATGTTCCATCATAACCTTGCTTACCTCATCACCCATAAACTGTAGGGAGGGTTGATACCTGTGTGTGTGTCCTCATTTCAGTAACTTTATGGCCTTTTTTCCTGCTGGGGTAACAAGCAGCAGGCACACACTGTGCTGGAACCCTGCTGCCATCCTCCTGTTATCAGAACTTGGGTCCTCTGCTGACAAGTCATCCTGCCACAGCCTAATCAGAGCTCAGGCCTCCTGGTCCTGATGGAAACAGCACATTCCTCAGCATTTACAAGTTTAATTGCTGTTAGTCATGTCCTCAGTTATCAATTCATGCCCTTCTTCAAACTGTGCTGCTGCTCGTGCTTTCACCTAAATAATTCTCACTCATATTTCATTCAGACCATTCTTAATGTCTCTGTTTCAGCTCCCTGTGGAGCAGTGTGACGTGGGTGGGCCTTTATAACAAAGCTGTGTCCAAATGTCCAAGTGCAGCCTGGCAAATGTTTTTAGAGACCGTTGATGGAGTCTTTCTCCAGGACTTCCCAAACATATTGGTGTTGTAGTGATACTGTTCAACATTTTCACTGATATTCCAGAAATGAATGTGAAAAAAACATGCCAATTTAATTTGCATGAAAACAAGGGTCAGTCTCTCCTATTTTAATTGCTCCATGCCTCTAAACATAGTATGCTAGGGTTTATTTCTAGTGTTATCATCTACAAGTTACGCTTCTAGGAACAGGAAATAAAGATACACATTATGTCTTGGAAAATAGCACCTGTGAAATGGATTTCAGGAATCTTCTGACCATGGAGCTTCCCATAAACAAATGTCTCATGTAATTCTGTGGTAAATAGAACTATTGCAGGAAGTACATGTAACAATTTATTGTGGTGGTTTTATCTCCTGTCCTATAGCACCTATGAAACCACTGTTAAACCACTCTGTTACTTGGTGGACACTGGGGCTGGGGTTTTAAAATGTTGTACTGAAGAATTTTTACAAGAGTCACAAAAGTCCAAGTTCAAGATATGTATGGTAGGAGATCTGGGGGACAGTGTTTCACCTTACCAAGTAAAAAAATTTGAGGAGTGTACAATACAAAACCAGTCTTGCCAAAGTGAATAGAGAATGCTGTGAGGTTTTTTTAGTGTGGTTAAAGAACACATAACAGAGACTGGGTACTGAAGCAAGGCGAATTCAGATTAAAAATTCAAATCAGATTCTTAATCCCTATCAACAACTACATTGAGCACTTTTGATGGTGCTGAATTCCAAAGGTCTTGGTGCCTTCTGTCAGATTTTACAGTAAGGCAGTGTTATTTAATTCCATTTTTATTTCAGGTATAGCTAACCTGTGGTTCAGAGCTAATGGTCTATTGTAGGTGTAAATGCTAAAACCAAAACTTAAAATCCTGAAATCATTAGCTGTCCTAAGATAATGTTAGTTACTGCTAACTTGTTCTATTTCATGGCTATTTTATAACAACATTCTGGAAAAAAGAGGAATGCAGTCTGTAACATGATAATTTTAGAAAATGCTCTTCTTGTTGACTGGGTCTTAGCTCTGGATAGCACATTGGTACTTACCAAAAGATTTGTGTTCAGCAGCCAGATTTCAGCCAAGTGTTAATCACAGCAGAAGCTTGTACCACAAGCACTAGTGAAGCAGTTTCCAGGCAACTGCATCCTAATATTTCTAGTGTTTGAAGTGATTTGAAATGTTCATAAATGGAAAAATGCTGGGATGCTTCTTAGAGAGAACAGAGTCATGCATGAATGATCTAGAACTTCAGCCTTGTTCCTTTTCTCTGCCTCCACCTTTCAGGTAGCAGTGAGAAACTTTATCCCAGTTTTGGGTGGTACTTATCTTCTACAAGACAGGTATATCATTTGGTCCATGCAGCGTGGAAGTAGAATTTTGTCTAATCCTGTCAAAAGCAAAAAAGTCCTGGGTTGAAATTTTTTGAAGATGGAATTCCTCAATTGAATTTCACCTGTGTTGTGTCTTGTGTCCCGATTTGTCGTTTTTTAAACTCTTCTAACTTCATAGAGCCATTTAGTGACATACTGGGAATGGCTACAAGTTCTTGTAGCTGTTCTTGCTCTGGCTCAAGTTCCAGATATCTGACTGGGGCTGTACTGCAAACGGAGTCAATTTAAATTAATAAGCATGTGACAAAATTTGCAGTATACTTCGTTGTCATCTTTAATTGTAAAAGCCATTCATTGAGCTGTGGTCCTCCTGGAGCTTGTAAGACTTCCATTTTGGCTTTTTTCCCCCCTTTTACCAAATTGCAAGTCATGTACACATATTACATTGAAGTTAATTGTCAAATAGTTAAATATTTGATAGTATTTCAATTCAGCCTTTTTCAACACCATTTGCTTAATCCATTTATCTTGTATTTTTAATTACTTTTCATTCCTTTCAATTAAGACTAATACGTATCAGCTTGACTCTATCCTGAGCTAATTATATCACTGTATGTAAATTAAGACACAAACAGATCTCCTTCCTTTCCTAGCAGGATGTGTTATATTGCCTTTGAAGTTTACTAATTCCTGCCCAAAACCTGCACTAAATTGTTCTTTCCCTTTTTTATTTATTGCATGCATTTTATATGTACAGTTGTCCTCAGAACCATTTTTCAGGTCCTATATTTAAGAAAAACTGTTACATATTTTATTTATTTATTGGCAATATTGGCATCTTACTATCACAGAATCACAGAATATTCTGAGTTGGAAGAGAACCACAAGGATCAAAAGAGGGATCATCCAGCTTCCTGACCTTGCCTCAGGCCTGGCTTCTTCCTTGCTAAAACCTTGATTCTTTAAAATCTCTTTGCTCAGAGAACTGAAACACTACATAAAAGATAGGCTGTATTTTATTATCTCTATTGCTTCCCTCTGTCCTGATTACCAAATATGTCAGACTGCTGTTAAAAAAAAAAAAAATAAAGTGAGTTACTACAATGAAGTTAAATGGCACCTCTCTATCCCAAATTATTTAAAAAACAATTAATACAATTCCAACTTCACCCCGATACAAAATGTGGCAGCACCTGTTAGGAGGATGTGGCAATGGTTTCATAATATACACCTGCATTGCATAACAGCAGGAGTGAACAGTACATGTTTGATCATGAGAAGGAAAAAGATAAATCAGGTGCAGTGTGTCCCTTCTGCCTGGACCAACCTTTCTGCCTGACTTCTGTGCCAGTTTATTTTCAGCTCTCTGGCTGCTGAAATACTGTTGGTTCTGTCTGTGTCATTGCTTCCTTTAGATAAAGTCTCCCTTTAGGGAGACTGCCCACTGATCTTTCTCCTCACCAGTCCATCTGCAAGGCCTCTGAACACTCCTCTTTGGCCATTTTTCATTCTTTTCAGATCCAGTGGCATTGTTCCAGCTTAAAAAAAAAAAAACAAAACAAAAAACAAAAACAAAGAAAAAGAAAAGTAGTTTCCTTCCCTGTGGATAAGCTATTTAGCCAAAGTCCTTCCCTGTGTTCAGCTCCTCTTTCATAGCATGTGTCAGGAGCGTTGTTGCTCAAACAATATCATGGTCAGCACCAGACAGAACATCCTCCTGACCATCTTTCCTATGTCATGGTTCAGCTCATCGTGTTTAAGGTGAGCCAGACACAAATATTTGGAACTGTGCACTTGTACGACAATGGTGTCCCAAATCTCACCTCAATCCATCCTTAACAGGGGCATCTTGCACCAGAGATCTGTCTTCCTGCTCATTAATAACCCCACACAACGAATGGGGGTTGTTAATGAGGACCCTTGGAGGGGCAACATCCATCTCTGCACAAGCTTTCTGAAGATACTGGGGGTTTTTCTGTAGTAGGCAATATTTGCCCTATAAAAAAAAAATCTGTGGTCTCAGCTGAGTGCAATTTAACACTTTTTTTCTGGAAAGGTTTGTTAGCCTCCAGGGAAACTCCTCAAGGGTTACTGGATGGAGTATTTCAAGCCTCAGGCAGATACCCAGCATCAGCTGTTACCAAGTGAACCATGAAGAAAAAGTTCAGTGTGAATATTAACAAAACCAAATATGGCTGAGAGACGTTTTGGAAGTTCATGTTATCTGATAACAAAAAGGATAGGAAGTCATTTTAGTAGGATGCAGGAACTACTCCTTGTCTCCAGGAACTGTAAGTGAATGGATGTGGGAGCAAGAGGATGATACTCTGTTCTTTAACCATGTTTTCTCATCCACTTTTAAAAAATGTTCTCAAAAAGAGAATAAAGTCTATCTTTTGCAATATAAGCCTTAATGTATCTGTGGATACTTCTTTTTGGGACACATCAATAAGTAATAGGTGGTAATAGATAAGCAATGTGATTTTATCAGAAAGGAAATCACAAAGTACAAAGCTATTCAATATGTAGACTATAATGAAAAAGTCATTTCTGTTTCTTATGGAGAGGATGCAGATAAACCATTTCTGCTTGGACATACTCGATTTTTTACCATAAGCAAAAGAAAGGTATTACTGCAGCAGTAGCAGGACTTGATAAAGTAAGCACTTCTGATCAATATTATGTTAGCTAAAAAGAATTTTTAAATGTCCTAGAAACTGCTATTAATAAAGCACTGGTTTCTAGTAACAGTATACAAGCTTAAATATGTAACCTAAAAGTTTTAATGTTTAACTTCGGTATCAAAACAGATAAATGTGGGCACTATTCCAGTACTTGCTTCATCTGAAGCTTTGACAGTTTTAGAGGTATAAGCCTGGATTAACTTCTGATACATAAACTAGATCTCAGCCACTGCAGTTCAAGTGATTTCAGTAGCTGATGCTACATTTGTTCTCTGGAAGACGATTTTACAGCCCATTACTAAAATGCTCAAGAGTCTTAAGGCCTTTCCATAATAATGAGCCCTTCCATTTTAGGCTACTTTTTTTTCTGAGGTTTTACCTGTAACTAGCTAGGAGTATTTTAAACAGCTTTGCTTTTGACCAAATGTAATTGCTTGTCTATGGAAGAAAGCACTACATTGCAGGCTAATCTGTTCCACATCAGTTTCCAAATAAACAAAAAAATAGAACAATTAATTCTGCTTGCATGCCCTTCCCCTCTTTTTTTCCTTTTGCTTTTCTCCATAGATTATAGGGAAATATTGTTCCGCTTTTGCATCATGAAGGGACTGCTTCTATTATAGAAAATGTTTCCTGCATTTATAGTGTATCTGTTGGCTTGGCTGGGCCATTTGAAATCTTTCTTTTACAAGGTTTTTCATGCAGCATGTTTGTGGGATCACAAGATTTACAATGTGCTAAATTCATGATCTCATTATAAGCAGACTTGATATTTTAGAATGCAAGGTATCATCATATTATATAGCCTTTTTAGAGTAAAGAAGTAAAAATTTTACATGTGAAAACCGGATTAATATCTGCAAAGATTCTGTCATAACTGTTATGTTTACACAGACAGAAAAGCTTAGATGATTCCCTGAAGTGTCAGTGTGTCAATAGCAAAGAAAGAAATAGCAAAGCTGTGAATTCTGACTTGTTGTCATCTGATTAATAACAGCTCTTTCTGTAATACTTGTTGATTTATAAAAAATGCACAGTCAAAAAATAACTGCACACTCTGCAAACTTTGACAGCTCAGAAAGCAATGAAAATTAAGTCTTGCTCAATATATGGAACAAGATATAGCCTTGAATCAGACAGCACATAATTTTTAAGCAATTGGTTTTTTAGCTAACTGCAGGTGTTTAAATAACTTACAAAGTCTCCTGAAACTTCAGTTATATCTTCATATGTCTTTTTTAGCACTGGATAATCAGAATTCTCAAAATGTGACATCTGTGGCAACAAAAGCTATTGTACACTGCTGCCATAGTTATATTCAGTGTTTGCATTTGATATAGTTGGATGCTACAGTCTGGTTTTTGCTACCTTTTGTTCTATATACTTTCATGACAAGACAGTAAGTGAATTATGAGTGGCAGAACTTGATGATCTTATTTACTGTTTGGGTGTTGAGGGTTTTTTATCTACTATAAAAATAGTGGTAGGCTTTGTAATCATTACCCTCTCCATACCTAGCAGCCAGGCTTACCAAAAGAATCCTGTGTTCAGTTTTGGGTCTTGTGCTTCAATAAAGACATTGAGGTGCTGGAGTGCTTTCAGAGAAGGGCAATGGAGCTGGTAAAGGGCCTGAAACCTACATCCCATGATGAGTGGAGGAGGTTATTGGGATTATTTAGCTCAGGGGAAACCTCATTTCCTATAACTACCTGAGATGAGGTTATAGCAAAGTGGGAGTCGCTCTCTTCTCCCAGGTAACAAGTGACAGGGAGAGAGGAAACAGTCTCAAGTTACACCAGGGAAGATTTAGATTGGATATTCAGAAAAATTTCTTCACCTAATGGGCTGTAAAACACTGGAGCAGGCTCTCCAGGGAAGTGGTTGAGTCACCATCCCCGGAGGTATTTAAAAGACGGGTAGATTCTATGTTTCTAAGAAGTGGAGACTGCAAGAGCTCAATCATGTTATACCCTTTATTCTTCTTCCCATTGCAACCTTCCCTCAGCAAAAGAATTTTAGGGAGCAAGCTGAGAGATGGCAATTTGATTTTCAGTCTCATGAGAGGAGGAGAGAGAAACAAAGGTAAAAAGACCCACTTGTGGAAAGGAACCCATCCCCCAGGATTAAGGTTCTTTAAAACATCTGAAAGTAGATGTTTCCAGCTCAAGCTGCCAAAAAGTGAGTCTCTGCTCACTCTTTGCAGGATAATTTTCAGCACCAGAATTGCCATCAATTTCATTACAGAACTAAAATTTCTGTGTTACTGATGCTACTTTATTGATGAGAAATGTGCTAAAGGTCATCAACAATTTTTTTTGTGACTAGACTGTCAATTTTCTCTCATTTGTTTGTTGAGATCTCCAGGAGATGCTTCTGACAAAAGGAATTATGTTTCAACACATCTGAATAATGTGTGCTTAAAAGAAAGAAATGGCTGGATGTATTCCAACAACGAGTGTAGTCTGAGCAGGAATGAGTCCAAACATTTTGAGCAGCACTCAATAAGCTCCCAGGCTTTGCTTTTGTCCTGACATGAAAATAGTCTAGATGTCCTATATTACTACAGGATGTGTTCAAGTATCTCTGTGTTCTCCTCCAAAATTCATACTCCAAAGTTTTCAACCTAAGAAGTTGGTTAATCTGACTGTATTTATATAGTTATTTGTAGGTAGTGGCTGCAGAGGCTGTTGGTACTCTCTGGCCCTGACAACCGGGTTTTCAAGAAAAGAAACCCAATTGCTAACATACCTAAAACTAAAACAATTCACTTCATCTTTAGAAAAAGTATTAACCCTCCTGGTAAAATTCTTAATGATTTCCTCAAAAGCAATTTCCTTGTCATTAGGTATGTTCCCTGTAATTCTGCATAACAGCATTGCTGAATGGGAATCTTCTTCCTGTCTTCTCCTTCTCTCATGGTTCCTCTCAGATGACAGTTTTCCTGTTCCTTAGAAAAGTTATTATGTTGAGGGAAGCAGCGAGTGACCCAGCAACATGTTGTGTTGTGCTGACAAGTAGGACTCGGTTATTTACATGCTGCAGTTTCAGTTTATGAAATAAATATTATGTAATTTTATGTGGTTTATGTACTGTTGTATTGTAACCTTTGTATTGAATGCGTTTTACTCAGGTGCCTTTGCAAGAAGGAAAAAGCTGTTCTTGGTTGGATTTCTGTTGTTGTGGTTTGGGGTTTCTTTCTTATTTTTTTTCCTTTCTTTTCAAAATCTCCCACTGACCTAAGAGAAAAATGGGTTGACCTATTGGATTTGCTTACACTTCCTGCTAAGTAATAGCAAATCTTGGGCTTTCCAAGTGCAAGAAGCTAAGGGGACCTTCCTGTTTTAGAAGATGAAAGAACAATGAAATTGGATTGTCTTGTGGTGCTTATTGGGAATCAGTTGCTCGGGAGTGTCAAGAACAAAGAAAATAACTGCCTAGATCAATTGTAACACATCTTTTTTTTCCAATTTGTATTACAAAAGTAATTACAAAAGTATTACAAAAATAAAGAGACTGCTTAGAGAAGGCTAGAGGTGCTACAAAAAGACCAAAGACAAGTAGAGAGGCAGGGAAGCCCTCAGGGGTACAGCAGTGCACAGGTTAATTAATCCAACTGAGCTCTGAATGCTTTGATCTTTCAATAGCAACAAAACTGACCAAGATTTCTAAGATGAAATATGAAAAATTACTTTATAGAGACTTTCAGAAGAGAGCAGTGAGATAAATTAATCTTTAAAATCCAATTGCACATTAAATTCTGTCAGATACTACTGTTAAAATTTTCATTTAGATCTGAAGAATACACAGGACAGCTCTAGGTAATGGAAAGAAGGCAGCTTTGTAACCTATGGTGAAAATATGAATGTCTGTGTAAATAACATGAAAATCCATTTCAGGAGGAATGAGTCCATCTGCAAACTTCTAACAGGGCTGCAACAGGTAGATGGTGTCAACTCTTGGTCTCCAGCTGCAGAATTTCAACACTGGAAAATGCATCTCTAGAAAATTATATGATCTTGCCCTGTTACATGAACTCAAAATATGTTATTTCCACTGTGGACATTGATGTCATCTGAAGTCAGGTATGCTTTGTACAGCAGCGCTGCCTTGCCTGCCCCAAAAAGGATGTACAAAGTCAAGGATGTTAGGATGTTTTCCCTTGAAAATATGAGCATCCAATCTTGTAAGAGGGTTTATTTGGGGATGTGGGGTGTGTGGATATGTGTATGTATCAGGGGCATCACTTACAAATAATCCTCTAAGTATCTTCACAAATTAAATACAAATCTCACATCAGTTCCTAAATATCATGTCACTTTAACTCCAGTCTTTTAACAGCTGCTTGAGTCACAACACACATTGGTCAAGAGATGACACTTGTACTTGCATGGGCCAGTTAACAACATGATTCATCATGTTGTAGAGCTGGTTGCATAAGTTGACAGGATAATCCTGCCAGCCCTAGCAGCTGCTGTGCTGTTGACACTCTCATGTGCTGTCCTTAAGAAAGAAGAGCTGATCACAGCTTGTCTGAAAACATGCTAGTAGGGAAACTTCAGCAGACACAGTGCAACGAGAAGCGAAAAAGTTCACTCGAAAATGTCAGGTCTCACAACACAGATCTGAGGTTTCAAAAGAATAGCAATGTGGAAGTTCAAAGAAAACAAACTACTGAAGGATGTTTGTATGGTTTCAAGATGCTTTGAGCAGCATTCAGCATCCTTGCACTGCCTTAGGTGAGAGAGGGTGATGCTGTGTGTCAGGCAAATTCAAAACTAACATGAAGAAAAGCAGAGGTACATAATTCAGAAAAAAAAAAGCTTTTACAGCCCAGTGAAAGGCTTGAATTCTAGCTGGGTGCAGGATACTCATACCCTTGTTATTTTTTTTCTTGAATACGATCACATACTTCATGGGTAGAAACAGCTGTTTCTCTGTAGTACAAAGGAATATTTAAAGGCTTTGAATTGGGAACTCTTTTTTTCTGCCCTACTTCCCTTGCCAGCTGCCCTTAATACTTACACTTAACACTCCTATTTGTCTACCCCACATACCTGCTGGGAGTGCCCTTCCTTGGCGGGTGGAATCTCCCAGCCTCAAAGATGGGTTGCACAACATCTGACAGTAACTCAGCCCCAAAACTGGGACTGCTGTGTGTGTTTCTGTTCTCCCCATCTCGTGCCTGATGCCTCACAAAGGCGCAACACGATGTGTGCTCTGCATTTGGCTGTGATGTGTGGTACAAAGACTAAGGTTGAAAGCTGGATCTACAAAGGCCTTTCAAGGCTGGAAGCGATGGTCACATCTCTAAGTCCAAAGTGAAGATTTTTAACACCTCCTTAGAACTGTCAGCTAAGGCTGGTTTCCATACAGACCTGCAATTCCAGAACTGAGGTTCCCTATTAAATCCAGGCTTTGCACAAAAGATTCCCTTCCAATTCTCCAAGGGGAAAAACTGTGGAAGAAAACAACAGCAAAGGTGTTGTCATGATGGAGATGGGTATAAAGAGGAAGTGGACAAGGGTAAATCTGGCTCTACCGAGGTAACAATGTTATCAGAGTAAATGCATGGGAAACAATCAGAGTTATCAACCTCAAGTTATGTTTTTAGCAAAAATAAAAGAAACAAACCCACATCTTGGCAGGAGTGTCTTCACAATGTATTGTGTACCATTAACTCATAAGGTCTACATCTGCCACATTAGTTAACTTTGCATGTTGTCACAGGCGCTGGTAATGAGCCAAAGACTTTTGCCATCAGTCTGGGGCAGCTCCAAGTAAATAAAGTTCACTTATTTATTTTATTTATGTACCAGACTCCACTCTAGTTCCTGCTCCCCTGCTTTACCCTCCACCCACATGTTCAGTGTGTGTACATAAAGACATACCAGGGAAGCCTTGTCCCTTCTGGGCTGTAGCCCATGAACTCTTTTCCTTTTTGTGGAGAGGATTACTTGTGAAATACTACTGAGCTGGGCTGGCAGGCTGTGTTGGTAGAAACCTTCTATTTCTCTGCAGGTCCCTGATCTGGTTTAGCAAACTTCTGAAGCAGCAAGTCCATATGTTTTGGGGCCAGAGTTGATCCTTGCATGCAAATTGAGTGAGCATCTCAAATACCAAACCTGTGTCATTTATGTAAGTGCACAGCACCCAGTAGCTGTATTGCTGCTGGTTGAATGCAGCTGAACTGCTGCAGACCCCTTTCTCAGAGACCCCTGGTGCCCTCCTTCCCAGCAGTCTTCATCTCCTCCAGACCATCCCACCTATTATTTGCTCTGCTAGCAAACTGCATCTTTGAATAACAAAACATGACACAGTGCCTGAGAAAAGTCACAGCAAACAAATTCTCTGTTCTTTGTTTTTTGAACATTCATGGGTTGCATGGGATGCCTCAGTTACATTAGGAAGCGTAGCTTCATTGTGGAAGGCTTTCATATGCACCACTGATCACTTTTTTTCCTGAGATTTCGTATCTGGAAAGTACGAATAAACTTTTCTTGAAAGGATGCATTATCTTGGGAGGAGTAGTTACTGGGAAGTGACTAGTGTTAGTGTTTGGCTACTACCATCATGAAAGCCAAATAGATTGTGGTTGTAGAGCATGATCTATTAGTCTTTGTTCAGAATGAATTAATGCACAACCTCAATCAGTTTTCAGCATCCAATCCAGTGCTGGCTATCCCATGATGAGCTGCACACCCTTACAAATTCTTTATGCTTATTACAATTCTTCCAATCTAACTTACTTAGTCAAAAACATGTATTAATATTTACAAACCACACATAACCTGAACAAATAGTAATTTGTCTTAATTTCTTTTAAAATACCTCAATCTTAATTCAGTTTGTTAGTTCTTAAGTAATGACTAATTGTTATCAACTAGTCCATGTAATGGATTCACCTGACCAGGTCCTCTGAAACGATCGTGTTCTTCCTACCTACAGGATGCAAGGAAACATTACAGGCTAAGCTACAACCTGTAACTGAGCAATATGTGGAATGATCCCTCTGTGGAAGGATCATTACAGCCCAGGAGGCTCCTGCAGAGCACTGGTGATAACTTTTTGGCACAGGTGGTGGAAGAGTCAGTGAGGAGACGTGTGCTGCTGGACCTCGAAGTAACTAACAAAGAAGGACTGGTAGGAGATGTGACGGAGGGGGCAGCCTTGCTTGTGGTGACCATGAGATGGTAGAGTTCAGGATCCTGTGTAGAAGAAGCAGGACAATAAGTAAGATTACAACCCTGGAATCAGGAGAGCTAACTTTGGCCTCTTCAAGGACCTGCTTGGAGGAATCCCATGGATTAGGGGCCTAGAAGGTAGGAGGGTCCAAGAGTTACTATTCAAGCATCATTTCCTCCAAGCTCAAGACTGGTGCATTTCTGTGAGTAAGAAATCAAAGAAAGGGGGCAGGAGAATTGCATGGCTGAGCAAGGAGCTTCTGGCAAAATTCAAACAGAAGAAGGAAGTTTATGGAATGTGGAAAAAGGCACAGGCCACTTGGGAGTAATATAGGAATGTCGTCAGAGTATGAAGGGATGAGACAAGAAGAGGTGAGGCCCGTTTGGAATCAAGGACAAGAATGGCTGTTTCTTCAAGTACATGAGTAGCAAAAGGAACACTAGGAAAAATACGGGCCTGCTGCTGAGTGAGGTGGGTGCCCTGGTGACAAAGGACACAGAGAAGGTGGAGTTACTGAATGCCTTCTTTCAGTCTCTACTGCTAAAGCCAGACCTCAGGAATCCCAGACCCTGAAGCCAAGAAAGCAAATCTGGAGATAGGAAGAGTTTGAAGTTCAAGACAAGTGCAGGGTCCTGCATCTAGGGAGGGGTAACATCAGGCACCAGTACAATGGTGTCCAGTAGGATGCACTAGGAAATGCACTGGGATGCACTAGGAAAAGCACTGCCAGCAGGTCGAGGGAAGTGATCCTACCCCTCTGCTCAGCCCTGGTGAGGCCACATCTGGAGTGTCCAGCTCTGGGCTCCTCAGTACAAGAGAGACACAGAGCTCCTGTAGCAGGTCCAGCAGAGGGGAACAAAGATGATGAGGGGACTGGAGCATCTCTCTTATGAGAAAAGGCTGAGGGAACTGAACCTGTTCAGCCTTGAGAAGAGACAAATGAGAGGGGACCTCATCAATCTCTGTAAGTATCTGAAGGGAGGGTGTCAAGATGATGGGGCCACGCTCTTCAGTGATGTCCTGTGATGGGACAAGGAACAACAGGCACAATGTGAAACAAAGAAAGTGTCATGCGAATGTGAGGAAAACTTTACTTTGGGTGTGACAGCACACTGGAACGGGATGTCCTGAGAGGTTGTGGAGTCTACTTCCCTGGAGATACTCAAAACCCATGTGGATGTGATCCTGTGCAACCTAAGTGTCTCTTCTCTAGAGAGAGAGCAGAGTTGTACTAGATGATTTCCTGAAGTCCCTTCCAGCTCCAACCATCCTGTGTTTCTGTGTTATTTTGTGGTATGTAACTAATGGTTAAGTACCCATCAGTTAAGATTTCCACCTATACAGCCGAACAGTTGGTGTGAGGATCTGCATGGTCTTGGAATAAAGTCTCATTTTAAGCTGCACATCTTACAGAAATCACATATGCACATTCTAATCACCCACTGTGGTTTATGCTTAATTATTCGAAGTTATCTTGCCTGACTTCTATTATGCCTTGAAAATACAGTCCTGTGAGTTGAGAGTTTTGTAGAAGAAAGGAGAATTGCATTTGTGTTTGCTGAGTATTTAGCAGCCCTACTGTGCTCTGAGTTCTCCTAGAAAGTGAGCCTCACTGGGAAACTTAAATCCTCTGAGAACAAATTCTGTCCCTCCAATGAGTACAGCCATAAAATAGCCACACAGAGATCAGCCCTGTGGCATCAGCTTACTAAAGGAAAGCAAAGCCAATCCACCTCAGATATAGCTGTGAAGCAATTGTGTGGACCTTTATCTCTATCAGTGGGACAACTTAAAATGTGTACTCATCAAGGTGAATTCTTTGTGGATTAATAGAGACCTTGAATATTGAAAGATAACATGAGTGGGAGCCAGGCTGATGAAACGAGCTCATTTATCTCAAATTTTTGAGAAAACAGGTGTTTTTTCTTGATTTCTGCATCCCACTTGCATGTTTCTCTAGGAAGAAACATCAAAGGCCTAATCTTTGTTTTCACTAGATGCATGGGTCTATATAAGATGTGCTAGTGAACTAACCTTTTATCACCATTGTTTATGCAATGGGAAGAAATCCAATGTTCAGGGAAGAAATGACACCTTTCATTTCATACTTTAGCAGAAAAATAGTACTAATATCTCAATTATTTCTGTACATAAACGAGCCATCAGAGGTTTCAGCATTCTTTGCTGCATTACAGATTGCTTGTTTTGCTGGAGTAACCATAATAGAGAAAGGCAACACTGCCTGTGCTGTGTGGCCATATATATATATATCCCACTGAGAGGTGATATATGACTAGCATCAGCTGTGTCAGTGGAGTTTATACAGCAAGATTTATGTTTCTTACAGGAGTACTTGCTATAAATATGGCTATAACTACAAATCATGTTTTATCTTATGTATTTATTCATAAATTTTAACAGCCAAGGGTACAGGTAACTGATAAGAGGTTAGAGCTCCTCTGAGTAGATTACCCCCATGTAGACACAATTTAAGAAATCCAGGTTCAGGTGTAGCTCTGTATCACAAATCAGAGCAGTCCTCTTTAGCACCTGAAGTGCTGACTGTAGATATTCCACATTACAATACATTGCAATGCTTGTTTGATTTGTACCTAAGATGAAATGAACCTGTTCAGCAGCCAGATAATTATTAAGTGCACACTGTAGAAAATGCTATTGGATTGATTGCATAAACCACAGCACAACACTGTATCTTCAAGCCTCAAAGAAGGATTTTATTCCCCTTTCAGAAAATTCTTTTTTGGCAATGTCTGCTAATATTTCAATATTTCTCCATTGAGGAGTACATTCAAGTCTTAGAAACATGTAGCTTCCCTAACCCACTCTTCTTGGTGGCCTCACACTCTGGCTGTTCTTCTGATTCTAAACTTCTCCTCCATTTATTTCACATAAGGTGACCTCAGTAAGGTGCATTCATAAAACATACATCATGTTGTATTGATCAGCATTCTCCAGCTTTCCCTGTGGTTTGGAGGCACAAAGGGCACACAGGACAAATATCTACTGCAGACTGACCAGGTAACAAGCAAACTGGTCACAGAAACATAGACTCACGGAGTGGTTTGTGTTGGAAAGGACCTTAAAGTTCATTTCCTTCCAACCCCCTCCTGTGGGCAGGGACACCTTCCACTAGACCAGATTGCTCAAAGCCCCGTCCACGCAGGCCTTGAACACTTCCAGGGCTGCATCCACAAGTGTGGACTACTTCTTAGAAGGACGGGTGCATGGGAGCCACAGGTTAGAGATGATTAGAAACCGGTGTCAGCAGCACTCGGGATAACCTGTTTCCTTGGCTTGAAAGGAGGGAAGGAGGCAGAAAGCCGCCCTCCACACTGTGTGCATTCCGCTTGCTTGCTAAGTTCACCCTCACGCCGTTGTCATTGAGGGGACAGCGTGCGGGGTGAGCAGCGTGCGGGGTGAGCAGCGCACGGCGCTCGGCCCGGCTGATGGCACGGCCTCGGTGCTTCCTGACGCCAGCGAACGAGGAGAGCCCGGGCAGGGGTGACACCCTGCGTGGAGCAGCCGCCAGGGAGGAGCGCCGGGTCGAGCCCAGGTGAGGCCGGGATGGCTCCCCACGGGCGACCCGCTCCCCGCCCGACACCTGCGCGGCGCCGCCCCGCACCACCCGGGGCCAGGCGGGGCCCCGCCGCCGCCCTTAAAGCCCGGCCGCCCCCGGCAGCTCCTTTCCCTCCTTCCCTCCCTTCCTCCCGTCTGCCAGCCCCGAGCGCTCCGGCGGGACCGCGGCGGCGACATGGGTAGGTGTGGCGGTGCGGGATGGGGCAGCCCTGAGGCGCTGGTGGCGGTGGTGGCGGTGGTCCCCGGCCCGCGGGAGGGATGAGCACCGGGGGATCCTCCAGCCGGGCGATCGTGCCGGGCTGTGAGCTGGCAGCAAGGGACCCCTTTCCCGCCGCCCAAGGCGGGATCTGCTGCTCGGGGTCGGGCTTGCTTCTTTACTATCCCTCTTCCTCCGGGGCAGCTCTCCCTCTGGCAATGCTGCGTCCTGGCTTAACGTGACCCTGCCTCGAAACGCCGGTGAGAGCCGAGCGATGGTGCCTCGGGCTCTGCAAGTCCTTAGAGCTGAGCCCCCTGGCCGGCAGGGTTTATCCTACACTGCGCTTCTAAGGCATGTGGAGCTTAAGATCTGAGCGCAAGTTAAATGTGGTGTTTCTCCCAGGTGTTAAATATGGTTTTTCGTCAAGAGTTTACTTAGGGTTGACCGAGTGTTTTTAAAATACATAGATACGCAGCTGGAAGACTCAGGTAAGGGCAGAACGCATTTAGCTAATTAATTCTGTACAGAAACACCGAGTAGTAGAGGTACAAACAATATTTTTCTATGGTGTAGCTCTCCACTGTCCTTTGTTGGACCTTTGTTCCTGCAGTGTCTGAGCACATTGGTGTCTCTCCTAGCAAGCAGTTCCTGAGCTGGAGAAACATTGACTCACACAAAGAAGGAACCTGAGATGCCCTTGCCCTTTTTCCCCAGGAAAGAAGAGGAATTTTGTGGCATCTCTAGCCAGCACACCCACACTTTGGGGATGAGCAGGTGTAGTAATGAGCAGGCAGAGCTTGTCAGTGGTACTGCCCAGGGTCCACTGGGGTCTTGCTGGCTTAGAAAAACAACCAGGAAATTGGTGATAGTTCTGTGAAGAGAAAGAAACGTGATGTGACTGGGTCTGCTCATGTAATATCAGGCTTGCTGCATTATAGGTTTGTTTGGATAGTTTCTGTGTTGGTGTTTTTCTGTTACACCGAGGTGTGAAGCAGGGACTCCTGCTCATGGTGTGTCCTGCTGGTAGCAGCATCCTTGTGAAGATGCTGAAAGGCTGCTCCAGGGAGCAGAGGCAACAGGATTGTCTGTGCCCCAAGTCAGGTGTCAGCACAGTAGGCTTGCTCTGGAGCCAGAAACATCCTAGGTGACAGTATGGGTGTGTACAGGTTTATTGTGGTCACAGACAAGAAGTATTTCATCCAAGCAGATTTGCTGTGATGGCTGCGTGGAGCAAGGCAATGCACTCCCATCTTGTGTCATGGACTGTGAGCTGCAGAAGCTGCAGCATCCCACTGCACATCTGTGCCTGCAGGGAACCACACTGGTGGGAGATGCTGGGGAAGGGGTTGGAGCTATAAGCCTGCCCCATCTTGCCTGCAAGTGTGAGAAGGAGAGAATGATCCATGGATAATTACTTAGATGTGATGCTGAAGCCAAGAACTGAATGGCTTTTGACTTTACATTTCTTAAAAAGTATTAAATATCTTAAGGGAATACGAAGTGCAAACTATTTAGAGCTTTATATTGAAAAATGTGGAGCTCTTCAGTATTTTGTGGTGAAAGTCAACAGTTCTGCAGTTCATTCTTTGTGGGGAAAGAATAAGAGGGGCTGAAGGTTGCCCCAAAGAGGGACTGCTCAAACATGCCACTAGCAAGCCTCAGATTTATCACTGAAAACGATGCAAAATGTTGAGTGTTCTGTGCTTTGTAGGTCGACCCCTGAAGCTGCCTGACACTGGAGTCCTCAGTTAGTTTAGGTGCCTGTGTTGAAAGGTTGGCTTTAATGCTATCTGGAGTTTCCCTGGCCCTCTCTGTAAAAGGAGAATGGAAGGGTAAAGTCAAAATGGCTGAGAAATAATTGTGTCTCTTAAACACTGAAGTCAGATGATGTTGTCCGAAAAAAATTGCCTCTCTGATGTCATCTGTGTAAGGTTTCTTGCAAAGGTGATACTTCTGCCATCAGGAAGGCACAAAAAAACCCAAATCCAACCAGCAACAAGATCCTAGATATTTTTTGCCCAAGGCTTAGGTAACAGACAGGAGTGAGTTGCCCAAACTGATCTTCTCTGTACATGTTATGAAAAACTTTCAGTATGATTTTATTGGAAAGGCCAACAAGTGGAAAAAACCAAGGAGCTGCTATGAAGATAGGCTGTTGCTAACACCTTGGTACCCCTCAGTGTATCTGCTCATGTGGGTTGTGGAAGGGCCATTGCCAATAACCCTAACTCTTGTTTGTACCTTCATGTGCCCCGAATTTGGTGTGTTAGCACTTTCAGAATGTTCCGTGCTCTCTAGGAAAATATATTCTTGAATCACCTGCATAACACTACTGTCTCTGTTGTGAAGGCACTTGTCCACAGCAGTAAAGTAAATATTCAGAATAATCTGTTTTAGCAATTTCTGGAAATTACTTTATTTAGTATTGTGTCAAATGCTATAGTGTTGCTGTCAGCTATTTTCATCTGTTCTGGACTATGGACTAAATAATGCTTTTGACAAGCATACCTTTCTTATTGAGATCTGTTATGGGCAGACTTGATTTACAAGCAGGGATTTCAAAGTTCACATCTTGGACTTGGTCTTACCTTAATGATAACAAGCTTGCTCATGTGGTTTTCTGGGATATGTTGACATCCACTATGTGGACACAGGGCCTTTATCTGACACAGTGAAAGCTCAGCCTTCAAGCCTGTCCCTGAGCCAAGGAAACCCTGCAGGACTCTGCTTGGAGAGCTGCCAGGGGTAGCGGGCCTGCCGTGAGCAACTGGAAGTGACTTCAGGGCTTTGAGCACTGCCTGCTCTTGCTACCCTCAGTGGGACCCCCCTGTGCTGCCAGGTCTTCCTGGGTTAATATTCAGGTTATGGGAATGCCTGCAAATGTGGCTGTATATTCAGTCCTCTTTAAGGCCCTTTTCAGGACTCGACCTCCGTCCCTGGCAAGGCATCTTGAGTTTGTCCCTTACTCCTGAGTTGCCTTTAAGGTAACATCCCCAAGATAGAGTTGTATTCACCATCTATGGGTGGCTGTGTGGTGAGCTGCCATGGGATGCTTTGACTTGTCAGTACTCTTGAGCTTTTCCTGAGAGCATGTGAGTTTATGCACACCCCGAAAATCCAAAGGCTATCAAGTGATGTTTTGCCTACTAACTATGAGAAATCTCCCTTTAATAAACTGAAAATGTACTCACCCTGAACGGTACTGTGTTTCATATTTATTTAGAGTTGAACCTTTTTTGAATCTTCCATTGGTTTTAAGGGAGTATTACTTATTAGTTTCCATTAACTTGTATTTTACTTTTTTCCCTCCACAGGTGGAAAAACTAAGAAAAAGTCAGTAAGTATTGTTTTCCCTTATAAAAAGTTGCTATACTTGACTCTCTTTGCATTACACAGTTTTGGTAATGTTAGCAGTGCCCAAAATAAAAGTCACTCTACAAATGTACATTAAATGTATGTTTACCATAATGAGTTACTCGCCAACATGTGCAAAAGCAGCCTTGTAGCTTATTGAATTCTACCTAAGCATTAGTGTCCTCACCACCCTGATAAAAATGTCTGAAGAGCTTTTGCTGACTGAGCAGACATTGGCAGGGAGGAGACTGGTCCCTGGAGCCCATCCTTCTCGTGGCTGAGTTGTCATTGTCCACTGCTCTTGAATCTTTGAACTGTTAATGACACTTGTCTCAGCAACCCTATCTCTGCCTTTGCTTTTCTTATCTTTACTCCACAGGCTTTCCCTCAGCTTAGTGGCTTCCTCAGCAGCCCAGGTCAAAGTTGTGCAGCAGGGTGATGGCATCCCCAGGGCAGGGCAAGATTACAGAGGGCATTATAACCTTCAGGTGACCTCTTTGGTGGTGGATCTACTGCTTCCTGACCAATGAGGGTAACCATAGAAAAGGTTTTGGTAGATGTGTGTATGTGCTCATGTACACTGTAACAGAGGACAGCAAAGTGCAACACAAGGGCAAGCATGGGTTATATATTCTCAAGGATTAATTCCATAGTCCCCTCTTTCTTGTAGCACCTTGGAAAAACAGAAGGCCTGTCACCTTGTGAAAGACCCAGTAACTTTGTCCTGCATGTCCCTGTTCATGCTCAGCTCCAGCTGTGACATGCAGATCCTTTCCAGTTCAGGGGCAGCCAGTAAAAACCCAGCAGTGACTGCTGTGCCAGCACGTGAATGCAGGGCATCTCCACCAGGTGCATAAGCACTACTGGCTTAAGACAGAAATACAACCTTGTTGGGTTGTGACCTCCCCAGACCAGCATGTAACACCCTCCTAAACAAAGAGGTATTGAATAGGGTGGTGGTGTAACACTGGGGAGTTTTATGAGAACCCCAAATGATTTTAGTGAGTTTTTGTGAAATTCTGGTGGAGATGGGTCCCACCAGCTCCTGGGCCAGGACTGCTCTGTCTTTTTTTTTTCCTCTCTAGGCAGGACAGACATGGGGAAGTCTTTGTTCTGCTTCAGGAGCAGATATTCTCTCCTCTCCTGATGGGCTATTCCCAATTACAAGTCATGCAGCCAGGGTTACTGATTCAGTAACTAAACTAATGTGCTGAAATGAGAACCTCTTGGCTGTTATCTCCCGGGTGCTGAAGCAAATCTTCACAGTGTGGCACTCCATCCCATGACCATTTACATGGACAGGGCACAAAGCATTCTTCTGTGTGTGAGGTCCAGTCCACGTCTGTGTCCAAATTGGGAGTAGTCATCCAGGCCTCCTGCTGCCATCAGCTGAGGGAAATGGGCAACTTCAAGTGAATTTTGCTTAATTTGGGGATACATGTGAATGGTCTTGCTTTAGAGATGCCTCTTTCTGCCCATGAAGGATGTGATAAATCAAGAGTTTTTATATTTATGTTGAGTTTATATTTAGGCCTCAAATTTTGGGTGCTCTAAAGCTAGAGTAGTCCCACCTGGCATTTGCCCCAGCTGAGATTGGGTTCTTCCAGTGAAACCTGCTTGTCAAACCATGGCTAGGATGTGCAGTATATACTTGGTTCTGCCAATAACAAAGGTCAATGCTGTTTACGCTGCTCAGGCCTCCTCACAACTGAGTCAGATAAGTCAACAGTGCCCTTGCCACTCTTCTATTTTAATTTCTTTTGCAATATTCCCAAAAAGCCTGTTGTAGCACCCAAGTCTCCAAGTGTTGTGCTGTGTTGTTTACTGAGGCTTTACTGGAGACATGGGCTCTCCAACTTACTTGTGTCAGGCATGATTTCCCCACCTAAAGGTTTTTCCTTTTGATCTGCAAAGTTAGCTTCTTCCTATTTCACATGAAATACAGATTAGTTTAATTCCAAAACCTTTGCAATCCAAACAATGCCATTTTTAAATTAAACTTAAGTATCAAAAAGAACTGTTTCGCCGCTGGAATGTCTTGAAACTTATTTGAAATCTCATTCTTTGTTACTTGCAGCATTAAACTCATTAAAAAAGTTTAAAATGGAGGATTATATTTAAATTGCATTCCCATTAATTTTAATAGAAATTATATCATATATTCATCCACTACGACAAGTTAGTGATCAGAAGTTAAACTTCCAATTCTACTGACCATATCAGATTTGTACCTGATGTATGATTTTTTTTTCCCTTTGTCTCAATGGCAAGAGCTGTGTCACAAGCTGCGTGATGATGACCACAGACATGCCTGTTGCAGCAGGTGAAGGCTCAGTGAATCTGACAGCCAATGCCATGCTATTTTAGGTTAGGAATAAAGTCTGTTCTATCATCAAGTCTGAAGGAATGAAGGATTCTTCATCAAGCAGAGTATTTTTAAGGATAAGGAGTTTTCCTGAGAGATTTGCTTGAATGAAAAGTTTAAACGTTTGTCTCAACTAGAAGTGCTTAAAACTAGCCCCAGACTGCTAACTGCTGTACTGCAGGGGTTTGGCATTGTGTGTTTTTTGTTGGCTTAGGGTTTTGATTTTTTGTTTTTCCAAAACCACTGACTTTTTGCATATTTTTAGATACCAATCAAGATTGCTGTAATAGTTAGGTGCTGGAGACCTCAAATGTGCATAGTGCAACACTTAAAGGTCACGTATAGCATTGCTAAAAGTCTCTTGCAAAGGGCAGATGAGTAGTGTGCAGACCTCTGGGGACCAAGAGGGGAAAGCCAGAACTGACTCTTGGTTCAGGTAAACTCCTGTCATCCCACAGAAGCCCGTGCAGCCTCCTGACCCGGAGTACCTACTCACTCCAGCTGAGTCCATGTTGAGCTTGCCTAAGCTGTGGGTTGCAGCGAAGAGCGTTAGTCTGGGTTGCACAGCTCTGAGCTCACGTTGTCTCTTGCCTCTTGCCAGCTCTTCTCTGGCTTCCCTTTGAGCGTCTTCTTCATCATCATCAATGAGTTCTGTGAGCGGTTCTCCTACTATGGCATGCGAGGTATGTCCTGTGTTTCCTTGTGCTGACCGTTACCTACCCAGACCTGACTTTGGTTTGCAACCTGTTGTTTTGTTGTTCTTCCTACAGCTCTGCTTGTTTTGTACTTCCACTATTTCCTGCACTGGGATGAGAACTTGGCCACTTCCATCTACCACACATTTATTGCTCTGTGTTACTTGACGCCAATCCTTGGAGCAATCCTTGCGGACTCTTGGCTGGGAAAGTTTAAGTGAGTGCTTCCTCAGAAAGCAACCAAAGATCTTGAAAGCCAACCAGATATTTGTGTTACTCAAACCATCACCTAAAACAGTGGCTCTGAAGAGCAGCTTCAGAACTGGTGTTGACTGCTCCAGGATAGTTTGTTTTATTTCACCAAAGCTTGAGGTTTTAATTGATTTAGCTCAGATTTGAAACTGCACTGTGAATTAACAAATGTTCCATTTCTGCCAGTTGGTTAAGGGTAGTAGCATGCTTTCCCAGCATGCTGGATGTTTTTCCCCTCATCTGGACAAAATGTAAGCTAAACTAAGGGAAGTATTCACCAAGCTGTGAAAATAGGTTGTAATTACATTGGACAGTCTCCTTACCTGTTTCAGGTGGCCAATGAAATAGTGAATTACTTTATCTGCTGTTAACTGGGCCTTAGAATAAGTTTTTAAATAGTATGTGATTTTAGAATTGACAGATCAGTGAGAGGTTTTACTGAGTAGCAATTATTTCTATAACTGATGTCTTCTATGTTTTTAGCTGTGGGCTAGTTGCTCAGGAAAGTACCACTGAAGTGCTTTGAAATGCAACCACATTATTTCCAACAGCTTTATCTCACTCTCCTTACTGATGACTTGATTCTAATAGTGTTTACTTTGCCTGAAAAAAAAACATAATAAAGATTTTATGGAGGGTTATGAGACATGAATGTTAGCTGACTTGCCAAAGGTCTGCCAGAGATTAGAGATGTACTGTGCAGTCAGCTGCACTGTCTCCTTCTGCTGTCTTCTCCCTCAGTGGCTGTGACCACTGCCCTGCGTGTCCTGTGGAGCAGCTCTGAGCAGTACAAACTCACACAACTCGAACTCACAACAAGCTAGCTGGATGTCTTGCAGATTGCAGCCTAAATATTTTGTGTATTTGTTTAGATGGTGGGTTTATTATTTTTTTTTAATTTATTTTTGCTTTTACTTGTTTTATCAAGATGAAGCTTTGCAGACCTTGTATGCTTCTTTCATACTTGGATATGCGGCTGCTGTAACTGAAAGCCCCAGACCTTTCACAGGAGCTTGTTAGGATGGCTCAAACAAGAAAAAAAACCTGCTTTAGGAAACAGCAATGTATAGGAACATTTAGGAAACATCTGATGTATAGATACCCTCAAATGCAGCAAGGTGCCACGAGGAAGGCTTAAACATGAATTTAAAAAATCTATGATGACAAGAGGAAGTGGAGGGTTACCCAAACACCATTGGGCTCTCTTAAAGGAGAGACTCAAATCTTTCACAGAGCATTTACTTTTTGCAATGTCTGTCAAGGAGCATGCTGGGACCTGCTCACGTATTGTTGGATGTCAAGTTTTTGGGGAAAATAGTACAGAAATCAGTAATTTTTAAACTATGTGTCATCAATGCAGTGCCAATTACATAAGTCTTTGCAGCAGGCTTGTAAGACTCACAAATAAGAAACAGAAGATTCTCTTCTGATCAGTTTGGATTCAACTTCAACTTTTTCCCAGGTTGTTAGGCAACTAAAGTAACTATATGGAAGTGCTATTGAAAATAAAAATTCTACTTAATCTATTAGATATCACTAAAAAGCAGACTCGTTGCCCCACTTTATAGATTTTTTTTTTTTACTCTGCTACAGGCTACAGGGGAGAGCAATTTTAAGTCAGAGAAGCCTTGTTTTAAAGTGAGGGCAACTTGGTCAATGTCCCTCTTGTGTCAGGGTGCTGCTCTACGCTTGCTGTGAGAGTTTCTTGAGAGTTTTGACATCTTGTGAGATGTCAAACAGTCGGATTGTTTAGGTCTTTGAGCCTTGTCCTTCACTGTCATGCCTTGCACTGGGTCTGGGACTACTCCTGCAAGCTAGCTTTTTAAATAATTTCACATCTTTGCATTGCATTTCTCCTGCTTTTCCTCCAAACTAGAGACTTTGGTCTGTGCTTGTTGAATGAAGGCCCACCCAAAGAAGCAAGTGAACATGGGTTAAACTACAGCCCAGGTAGTTTAACTTCAGGTTCAACAGAGCTACAATGGAGTATGTTTTTACATACAGAAAAGAGGATTGGACCCTAAAGGCAGGGAGTGGGTGCTGATGATTCTGCAGTCCTGCCCTCCTAGGCACCTCCTGGCAGAGGAAGTCATGCTGAAAGCCTGCAGCCTGTGCTCTTGAGTGCTGCTCTCACTCTGATCTGAGTGTAAAGATGTTGGTACACTTACAGCTGAGAGAGTGGGGGTATAGAGTGCTCACAACAGTATTTCAGGGGAATTTCCATGTTTGAAGGAGATTTTAAATTTTTTCTTTTTCCTTTACTCCTGCAAATAAAATATAAGACAACATATAGAATGTTTAATGATACTCAAATCAGTGTAAATTGCATATTTCAGTGTTGCAGAATAGTCCATTTGAACTTTACCATATATAAAATATGAAAATGGCATTCTTGAGTTGGTTATTAAAAAGGCAACCACTGAAGATATTTAACTATTTCCTGTGACCTAGTGATATCTATTGAATTCATTTGTCGTCTTGCCTTGTATAATTAAATAAGGTTATCTAAAATAGTAATAAATAGAATAGAGATATTGTGGCAGTAGTGTGTGGGCAGTTTTACAGTAGTTTCTGACAAGTTCAGCCCATAATGTATTGTATCTGTTAATTGGTTTCATTACTATAAATCTTTAAAATAAACAAAACTCTGCATTACCTGTGTAATTATCTGTGTGCATTAGATGTATGTAATTGTGTTAACATAATTAAAAAACTGTGTCTCCTCTCCTTACAACAGGACCATTCTCTCCCTGTCCATTGTGTATACGATTGGGCAGGCAATCTTGTCTGTGGGCTCCATCAATGACCTGACAGATCACGACCGGGATGGCTCTCCTGATACTGTGGAATTGCACATGTGAGTTGCCTTGAACATGGTTTTGTTCCCAGGCTGATGAAGGATGGGACAACATAAATTTATGCTACTTCAATTTCAACTGTCTTTCAACCAGTTATTATGTATGCTTTAAGAATGAACACAAAATGATTATTTTTACTTTTCTTCTTTGTTCCAGTGCTCTGTCCATGATTGGCTTGATCTTTATTGCCCTCGGTACTGGTGGGATCAAACCTTGTGTGTCAGCTTTTGGTGGAGATCAGTTTGAAGATGGTCAGGTAACAATGTGTTCCAGATTTTCAGTTATACAGATACCCTAACTAATGTTTGACTATTGTAATACTCTAATAATACACATATTTAGACAGGTGCATTGCTGCAGTGTTTCCTCTGTAGCTGAAGGAGTTAATTATTTGTCTTGAACTTCGAAAACAGACTTGCTGATTTTTCAGCCTAGGCTCATCAATGTGATTCTGGCTAAGCCTTTCTAAACATCTTTCTGTTTTTGCTGTAGGAAGAGCAAAGGAGTACCTTCTTCTCTCTGTTTTATTTGTCTATTAATTGTGGAAGTCTCATATCTACTCTACTCACCCCAAGACTCAGAGGTAAGGTCACGTGTTTGTTTAGAATTGTTGAACATCAGAACGGAGTGTTGGATTGCGGTCCAGTTAGGCTTAAATCAAGGTTCTGTTCTCTGACACACTGGAGTTATCTAGCAAATAGTCTTCAGTGTGTCATCCAGCTTCTCAGAGATGAGGTACTCTCAAAACCAAGTCAGTTTAAAACCTTAATTGCCTTTACCATCAGAAGTACTAGATCTGAAGAGACACGCTGGAACTAACAACTTATATGCCTAATGCATGTTGTAATTCTGTGAAGGTACAAATGTGTCACTTCTTCCAATACTTTTAAAACTATCACACTAAGAAGTGTTGTATTCCTTCCTGAGAAAGGGAGAGAGAGCCACCTTCTCTGGAAGTGGAGACTATTCTGAAGTCTAAGCACAGAAGCAGCTATTCATGTAGGAATGTGTTCATCCATGTGACAAAGTAAATAATTTTTCATATTGTTGAACAAGAAAGTTATGTTCTCTTTTGCTTGTAAAGAATAGCATGGTCCTAAACAACACCAATCAATTTGCTAACCTATATGCATATGGATTTCTGTGGCAAGCTTGCACAGATCGTGCTGTATGGATGCACTTGCCAGGAGTTTCAGGAAGGCTGCTTTTCTCAAAAGAAAGGAAACAGCATGTGAATTCTGGAATAACCAAGAAGCACTGCACTGAAATCCTGGCTTTTGGATTTCTTGACTGGATAAGACTGTGAAGAAGAGTTTTAGATGTTTGCTTAATGCAAATTCTATTCTTTGCCAAAAAAGGAAGTAGAGATGCATAAGGCACAGCATGTAGTTTACTTCCTTGCTGATAAAGGGTGAAAACTACCTTGGAAAAAAATGACAAATTGAGCTGGGGGAAGTGATAAACTGTTATGTCCTGTAAAGGTTTAACCAGAAGACTAATACAACTAAATCAAGACATTAATTATCTACAAGCTAACATTTTTTTCCGAATGATACTCTCTACTTCTCCTTAGAAGAAGTATGGTGAACAGTGTAATAATTTTGTTTAATATTTTATTTCACACTGCTAGTAGCTATGTTCACACCCTGAGCATCACTTTAGAATGTGTGCTTGAAGAAATCTATAGAGTCAAATCTGTGACTAATGTCAAGGAGGGGAGGGAGCTGGTGATTAAATTTTTTTTCCAACAAGCTACACTTATATTACTAGCATCTTTGTTTATGAACTTGTCCCATAACTTTTGTAATCTAGTTCCTTTCTCACTAAGGACATGTATTTGACCCTTCTAGTATAATTCTTCATGTCTCAGTGTAAAACTAGATGTAAATTTCCTGTGAGGAGATGCTGAGGGACATCAGACTGTTTGGCCTGGAGAAGAGAAGACTGAGGGGGATTTTATCAAAGTACATAAATGAAAGAACAAAAAGGGTGGAGCCAGGCTCTACCACTACTCTTAGCGATACCCAATGTCAGGTCAGGAGGCAATGGGCATGAACTGAAACACAGGACATTCCTTCTGAACATCAGGAAACACTTTTTCACTGTGAGGGTGATTGAGTACTGGCATAGGCTGCCCAGAGAGGCTGTGATTGTCTCCATCCTTGGAGACACTCAAAAGCCATCTGGACACAGTCCTAGACAACTAGTTCCAGGTAGCCCTGGTTGAGCAGGGCGCTTGGACAAGATGACCCCCAGAGGTCCCTTCTAATCTCAACCATTCTGTGATATATAATTCCCCTTTTCCCTAATGAAAGATTAGTTGGATACTGATCATCCACTCTGGGGATGTCAGCAGAAAGGCTTGTTGTTCCCCCATGAGTTACCAATGAATGTAAAGAACAGAAACTATGTAAAACATCAGCAGTGCTTACTGGGACTCTAATGTTACTTTTTACTTCAGCTACGCAGTGTGGCATTCATACCAAACAGCGATGTTACCCGCTAGCTTTTGGAGTCCCTGCTATCCTCATGGCTGTTTCCTTGAGTAAGTGAATCTGTTGCCATCTTGTTGCCTTGATAATTAGATGATAACAATCTCAGAATAATGAAAAAGAGATAGAAATCTCCAGGTATTGACCTCTACCAATATCTGATAATTTCTGCAATTTTTGACTTAATTTTTTTTTTTTCTTGGGTGGGGAGGTGGGTGGGATTAACCTGAAGCACTCACTTTTACAGAAGAGACTGATTTACCATGAGAGACTGATGGGGCTGGGGAGAGCTATAAATATACCTTTGAATTCCACACGTTATGCAAATTACTGCCCATATTTCTTGGATTGTGTGTCTAAATAGGTCTGTTGCCCTGATTTTTGCAGTTCTGGATGTTATCATTCTTTGTAGCTAGTTTCTCACAGTTTTCTCTGTAAACATGGCCATGTTATTGTAACTGTATCTTATCATTCACATTCCTTTCTCATGGACACAGAACTTTGATGGACATTTCCTTTGACCACTGTGATTGAGGGAGGAAGAACTGATTTCCTCCAATGAACAGTGATTTCTAAATGCATATAAAAAATAAAGAAGGCGGGTCTTGCCCCCTTCCTTCCTTCTCTCTGATCCTGGTAACAGGTGTCTCTGGTCTCTTCCTTTCCAAAAGACCAAGACATTGGTCTTTTGAATGCAGGGTGAGAACTCTCAGAAAATGTGTATTTTGAAAATTATCTCTAGTCCAGAATTGTAAACTGTATAGAGTAGTTGTCCCTGCACTGGAGAAATCCCATACTTGATATGTCAATACTTCTCAAACATCTGCATTTTTACTAACTGTGCTACAGGTCACTCCCAAAGCCCATACAGCCAGGCCAGTGTCAGGGTCCCAAGTTGTCCTTGTTTTGACCATCCCTCAGACGAGATAACATCTCTCTGAGCACTTACCATAAGATTTTCCAGATTTAGTTTTTTGTTTTAAATAGAAGCAATCTGCTGGTATTGATTTATTTCACTGTGCGATAGCATGTGAATAGGCAATTTCATTGCTTCTTAGGAGGCTTGTTCCCACCCTGATCTAACTCCTTGACTTACAGTTTCCATACCAAATTATTTGCTACTATTTTAATTTAATCCTGAGTTGGTTTTGGTTTCTGCTTGCATCTTGTAGTTGTGTTCGTAAGCGGAAGCAGGATGTACAAGAAGGTTAAACCTCAAGGAAATGTACTGCTTCAAGTTTCCAAATGCATTGGAGTAAGTACTGCTTGCATTCCCAAAATCCCTGGCAGCAGTTCTTAAAATTGTTCTGTAAACATGCTCAGATCAGAAATCTGTCATAATGAGGAAGTTTCTAAAGTTCTTTACTACAGAAGTCTACTTACTGACACCTCCAGATTTAGACTGTCTTTTAATGTATATCTTTATTTATATGTGAATTTATGCACAAAGGAAACAAAGTAAGATGTCAGCGATATGTAAAAGCTTATCCCAGCTTTTGGGAATCATTCCTTCCACATTTGTGTACCTTTATGCAGCCTTGTAGAAAGAGACAAACATGCCTTGAGCTCAAGAGCAGTACCTCTTATCAGTAAAAATTTATTACTTATTAAAAGTATATTATTTATAATGCAGAGGCTTGTTGTATTAAAAGTATATTATTTATAATGCAGAGGCTTGTTGTTCCTCTCTGTATTAAGGAAATCAGTGGGTTACACATCAGTGTGATCCTGCAAGGAAAGGAGAGGAATCTGCAGGAATGTCTGCATGTCCTAACTTTGCAGTGCCTCAACTTTGAGATAAGGAGATTTTTTTACATGTATGAGCTTCTTCACTCTCCATGCAGATCTGCCAGCTTAACATAGCCCAGCCCATTACCTATCCTGTAAGCACTGTCAAAACCAAATCTCTATAGGTGACTTTGGCCATTGCTTAGGGTGATGCTCCTAAGGCCCAGCTTGGCCTTGCATGTTATTCCGTGCAGAAAATCTTAGGTGTTCTTTGGGACTATATTTGTGTATATTCAATGTCAAGGTGTGAGACATACATACCAGATGCAGCTTCTCATAGTGAAATGTACTCTTACAGCCATTCAGCTCTGGAAATCTGTGTGTATGACACTGCTCTATTTATTACTGTACATAAATAAATCTGAAGAAGGCATGTCTTCAAGCTCCTAACAGCAACCCACGCTGAGAGACTGCTCTGAGCTTGTTGGTCCACCTAATTCCAAGTGCACAGTCTGCTGGCTATGCAGTGTGAGGCCTTAAAAACAATATTCTCATAGATGATTGGAGCAGTTAACAGAAGTTAAGTCACCTTTAGCACCTGCTAAGCACAAGAAGCAGGAGCATAATCTCTAATGACAAAGTAGATTATTGCATTTATAAATATTTGTAGCACCATTAAACCTAATTCTGTCTCTCCTCAGTTTGCCATCAAAAACAGGTTTCGGCATCGCAGCAAGGAGTTCCCCAAGAGAGAGCACTGGCTGGACTGGGCAAGTGAGAAATATGATGTAAGTACTGAGGGAGCCTCCTCTGCTGTGACAGCTCTGACCCTCAGCTTCTGTCTGCTCTGATCCATTCCCTCTTGCACTGGGCAAATAGTTTGGGGCCTCTCAATTGTTTAATAGCTAATAATCTGGCCAAACCTCAGTGCTGCCCTGGCATTGTGGGTTATCACCTCAGCTTCTGTGGGAGAAAGCAGAGCTGTGTGAGTCAATGCTCTGTAATCGTAGGCTGTCCAGGGAAGTTCCCTCGCCTCCTATCCACTCTGCCTTGTTGTCAGTGGAAGCACAAACCTTAGCCTGTCACCTTTATTTTCCTTTTGTCTGTATGCTTTGTTTATATGTGAAATGTTCCCACATATTTCCTCCGTTGCCTGTTCAAATGCCTCCTTCCTAGAAAATAACATGGTGTTAAATCTCATGCTGCCATCAGTGTATGTGCACAGAGGCCCAGGTCTCTCTGATATCAATGCCACCTTTAACCAGCAGCCCTTCCCACACACACACAAGCAGACTTTGTACTATTTTAACAGAAATTGTCAGAAGTACCCACAACATGCAAAGTTTAATGTGTGGGTAAACATTACATAATGGGTCTTTACCTGTTGCTGTGATGTGAATAGCAGTCTGAAAGTGTCTCTTGTTGTTTTTTCCCTTCCTTTTCTAAACCTATTCCTGTTGTGTAATTCTCATTTTCTGCAGAAACGACTGATTGCTCAGACTAAGATGGTGTTGAAGGTGCTTTTCCTCTACATCCCTCTCCCCATGTTCTGGGCACTTTATGACCAGCAGGTAAAGTAGAAATTGTTTGTCTTGGTAATTAGAGCTGTACCATGACACTCTATGTACTCTGATGTCACCAGACATAAAAGGTGCCTATGGGAGTGTGGAAAAACAAATTCTTTAGCTTGGTTTTATTGGAAAAGGGTAGTTACTGAGTCATGTCAGTACAGGATGATCTGCAGCCAGGGGCAATCTCAGTTTATCTGAGCATGCCTAGGATAGATGCAGTAACTGAAGCCTCTCCAAATCTTGTATCAGCCCCTGCTTGGGGGATGAAACAGTAGTTTAAACCTTTCTTAGTTCTAATGTTTCTTCAATTGTGAGATGAAATTCAGAGTCTTAGTGTAAATGATCTGGAGAACCAAGGCTTAAATTACCTGGATGCCAGTTCACTTAATCACTCACACCTTGCTATAAATACCTTACACTTTCAAGCAGAAATACAAACCTATAATTCCCATTCACTTGGTGGACTGGGTGCTCAAGGCTCACGAAAGCAGCATTCATAGTTAAGCACTGAAGTATGAATTTAGGAAGAGGTTTGAAAGAGCCAGGGGTTGAAAGCTTTATCCAAATCAGATGTAGGAAGTTTTGTCCAGATTCCCTACATCCTACTGCTGTAGTCTAGTGCCCGTGAGCTGTAACTGCCAGTGTGATCTGTTACAATTAGGCAGCTCTGCTATGAAATTCAGAGCTAAATACTCATTGCATGGGTAATAACTCACACCTTGGGCAGTGGTATGTCCCAGGGGGTTAAAGGCTCTTACCACAGATGCAGTGGTGAGCATTCTTGTCTCAGCCTGGGCTCAGGTCTAAAGTCAGTCCCACTTGACCCAGCTAAGGCAGGATTTGGGGCAGAGGGCCCAAGGCAAGTCAAGGCCTGGCTTACCTGCTTGCTGGGGCCATGAGGATCACTTTGCTCAAGTGTTTACACTGCAGAGTAAGAATGCTCCCATAGCAAGCTAGCTTTACTTTTTGTTGTATTGCATGTTTTCTCCAATACTTTACTTATGAAAACAGCTTCAGGGGAACTTTGGAATATTGATTTACTGTGACATCTAATTTTCTCTTCTCTTATTAAGGGATCAAGATGGACGCTGCAAGCCACAACAATGAATGGGGATTTTGTAGGTTACTTTTTATTCCTTTTTTTTTTTTTAATTAACACTTTTCAGACCAGTTTTGTTTGTTGTCATAACATTAAAACCTATTTATTTTATTCTTCACCAGGGTATTCCAGTTCAACCAGAGCAAATGCAGGTACATTAATCTTCTATCTGCTGATTTCAAGTACTTCTAAAAGATTATACACATATTCCCCTTACTTAAAATAAGCACTTTGAAAAATACTTCATTTTTTTCTCATGTTCATTTTCCACAGATTGTGAATTCAATCCTGATTGTTATAATGGTCCCTGCTGTAGATTCTTTGGTTTATCCTGCAATCAAGAAATGCAAGGTCAATTTTACGTAAGTTGATGTGATTGCCTGACTTAGAGAGACTCATTTTAGTGGTTTCTTTAAATGGTTCTTCCAGCCCTAATGTAACAAGAGCAAGCATTCAGCTAAAGAGGAAATAGTAGTGTGTTTAAAATGGGTTAATATTTTAAAGAAATTAAAATATAAAAAATACAGAATATCGCAAGTGGTATGTAGAGGCACCACAGATTACAAGAAGAGACTCTAATAGTAAAGAAACAATGTTTTCCAGTTAAGGACAAAATATTTTGGTTGCAGGGGAGATGATCTTGATTGTTTTCCATATCACCTATGTCTACCCCCTCTCCCTCCTGGAGAATAGGAAGTAGAAATGCAACATACAGCCTCAGCATGTCATGTTTTTGGCTTACAAGTAATTGAGACAGAAGGTGTTTCCTTTTCAGACCCAGTGGGGAATCTGGCTCACTGGATACTTCTAGGTGGAGCTTTAGGGGGCATTATATATTACTTTTTAATGTTGGTAATGAAGTGGCTAGCACTTGCAAGAGTGTTTGGAAAGTCAGAAGAGAATACAGTTCTTAAAACAATTTTCAGAGAGCTAAGGTGCAATGCTGGTTTTCCATAGTACTATGAGAAATATAGGGTGTGTGCTGTGCTGGAAGCACTGTTATTCATTTGTGGACATTCTGCACTGGATGAATGATAGCATAAATGAAATATCTGCTCTAAATTTACCCTTATAGTTTAACTGAATGCCAGTAGATGTCTCCTAATTCAACAAATTTCTCTGACTTTTTTTGTTTAGTATTATTTAAACATGGCAATATGGACACAAGTTGTTACTCTTTTTTTTAAAAGGTATATCTTCTCTCTTTGTTGTTTTACAGCTAAAAAGTGTATTGGATTGGGTTTTTTCTTCCTGCAAAACAGACTTTTTCAGGAACCTAATAATTATGTTCAATCAATGTTTGAGCCCAGCAGATGGAGAGTAACAGGTTAATAAAATGCTGCAGGAAAGATGTATTCTCTGATAGTGTAACTATGAATTGAGAGGTACCCAGTTTAGCAGAACACTTCCTGTAACAACATCAGCCCTTCAAACTGATAATGGGCTAGTTGTGGCCATTTGAGTTTCCCACAGTGGAAAGCAAACAACAAACAGCTGAAGCTTTGAAGTAACACTTCTCTTAAATCTCACGTGTCTTTTGTTATCCTAGGCCCCTGAAGAGGATTACTGTGGGGATGTTCCTTGCCTCTATGGCTTTTGTTGCTGCTACCATTTTGCAAGTGCAAATAGATGTAAGTTCAGCCACATGCAAGTATTTGCTATTAATATTTAGTGGTTAGTTCAGGAAAAAGTGTGTTTAAGAGGAAAATGAACCAAGACTCCCAAGTTTGGAACCAAGCATATGAGCACAGAAGAGAGAGACGGGAAATATATTGCAATACTCTGATTAGCATAATAAAATTAACTAGCAATGAATGCCATCCTGCAAAACATCTCATTGTTATTAACATAAATAACACATTAAAGGCAACTTCAGTTTTTAAACTGAAACTAAAAGCTGAAAACTAGACGTCTGTTTGGCCTACCAGAGGGCTGCTTTGTACGTTCAGCCTCTTCTGATATTTAGCTGGAGGTGAAGTGTGATAGTCTGGGAAGCATCATCACTGCATGAGGAAAGATGACACTTATTTAAGGAAGCATTTGTCTGTCCTTACTTTCTTTGTCCCAAAGGGAGGTGCCATGACTGAACCAGAACCACTCTCAAAGCAAAATGCTCAACTCTTAAATAGAATCATAGAATGGTTTTGGTTGGAAGGGACCTTAAAGACCATCTAGTCCCAAACCTCCTGCCACAGACAGGGACATCTTCCACTAGACCAGGTTGCTCAGAGCTCCATCCAGCTTGGCCTTGAACAGTTCCAGGGATGGGGCTTCTCTGGGCACACTAATAGCTTTAGTTAGGAATGAGGAATTCTCTCCTTAACTCCTGGGTCCAACTCCAAACCAAGCTTATATTCAATTCTGCCTCTTGAAGTTGGAAGTAAAGGGTCTGGTCTTCAGCTGGTACAGACATATCCAGGCTGTCTTCTCAAATGCCCTGTTCCATGTGACTTAGGGCACTGATTTTACTTTTTTTCTGTCCTATAGAAAACCTTACCAGTTTTCCCTGCAGCTGGGCAAACTCAAATCAGATTAATGAATCTGGGTTTTACTCCTGCAACAGTTCAGTTTGATCCTCAACTTGAGACTGTGAATTTGACATCTAGGGAGACGGTAAGTACGGGCAGATGAGAAATAGCAAGTTTAAAAAAAATCTAATTAAGTAAGTCAAAGTCATTCTCAGTAATAGTTCAAAATTGATTATTTTCTAGGTTTTTTTACTGTAGTCATTTTAACTTTTTTTTTTTTTTTTTGTATTGTGGAATGAATTGTTACTGAAAACACAGTGAATGAAAAAATGGTAACTATGTCAATATTCAAAGTATTACTAGTTTGTTTTGACAAGAGTGGTTTTTTTTCCAAGAAACTTTCATAAACTTAACGGTGACTTGGAACTAGTTGAAAACTTTGCTCTTGTTAAAAAGGTTCAATTTCTTAAAAGCAAAAACATCCCTCCCTTTAGTGAACATCCATTCAGCTCTGGTGAGTCACTGCTATTACTGTGATGATGATTTACCTGAACAGGGAGCTGCTTCTGTGGCTACATCACACATTAAGCCTCAGATTTTGCTGCCAAAGGACCTTTTCAGGTTCCAATACAGGACAGCATTGATAGTTCAATTGACAGCAAAATGTGGTGGCTCTGATGGATGTTTTTGATAAGGGATATTAGGAAGTGTGTTCTCTGATAGCCTGCAGTCCTGTTTCCCTATAAGAGGAGAGATCCTACTCCATCTTCCTCCAAATTTGCCTCACATGGAAACAGAGCTGTGAGGAGAAGATAAGAGCACCCAAACCATAAACTGACCGGGAATTGATGTGACCATGGTACATACCTGAAAATGAAGGGTATAAAATGCTCTATTCCCTAATATAGATGTTTTATAATCCAGATGTGGATTATAAATGCTTTTGGTAATCCTATAAAACAAAAGGGTTGTTTTAGTGTTATAGTAACATGTTTATTAATAGTTTAATTATTTTATGTTGATTAAATGTGTTTAGAATATTTAAAACATGTCACTTCTGCTTTTTGAAAAATACTGCATTTTACCTTACGCTAGTGCCGCCTCTGTGGCTAAACAAAATTTTACTTGGTGGTTGTGGTAAGCCTGATTTATTTGGAGCAAGAAATACACAGGAAAATATAACAGCTATTCCATAATGCTTGTGGGAAGCTCATGTAACTCTGAAGCTTGTGTAACAAACTAAATTAATAAAAAATAATGATCAAATGGAATTCATGCTTGATGTAGAAAACCTAACAAAAAATGAAAGTTAGGGGATGCTCACAATGTCTGGCACTTCAGAAGTAACACGTGTAAATTTCTGACCCACCCCAGAACCCACATCATTACCTCAAAGGTAATGCAGTTGCACAGAAATTCAAGGCAATTTGTTTTTCTTTGTAGACTGACTACATGACATTTGAGACTTCTAAGCTGCAGTCATTACAAATAATTTCTCAATTTGTAAATAAAACTGAGCCTTTGTACGTGGAACAGAAAAAACGTTACACTTTGGCATTTGAAAGCTTTCCAACAAGTATTGATTCTAATCTGGTAAGTCTGCTTAATTCTTAAGATATACATCAATGTTTTGACAGCTATCTATGCAGAGTGTGTAAAGCTCAGAGGACAAGCTCTGGATAGCTTTTTCCTTTGTCTTATTTTCTGTCTCTCCCTGTTGCTTCTGTACCAGTAAGACTAGTGAGTTGTAGAGAGTGCACCAGGATGTCATTTAAAAAAAATTACCAACTTATTATTTTACTTTGACAGCTACCCTTTCACCAAGACTTGCATGTGTGGTCATACAGTGTTTTCTAGTAGATGTGTGTGCTAGAACAATCCTAAAGGGGAAGGTCTGGAGTCTTGCTCTGAAGCCTCTATGAATTTCTACTGATGTGTAACAGTACATATTTAAATTGTTCACTGATGCCAGTGAAGTATTTTGATAATGGTCTCTTCCACCAGGTCTTGGACAACGTTACATCAAAACCAGAAGAAGGAAAAAATCTCATCAGGTAGAGGTTTTTTTGTGTCTAAGTTTTGACAGTAGCATGACTGTCTCTTCAATCTCTCTTTGGGGGGACTCTTCTTGTTGAACCTTGTTTTCTACACTGTAGGAACTTGCCTCTTGCTGGACACTTTTTTTATGGGGTGTGAGAACTTTTGAATCATGATTCACTCGAGCTGTCTTGCACATCTGCTTTGGGTGTAATTTAGCTAAAATTGGAAATGTAGGCTTCACTCCATTGCCTAGGCTTTTTTATTGGACAAATGGCATAGACTGCATATCTATACCTCCTTTTTAATCTTGGATAAGAGGTATCTTCCTCCTTCTCCCTTCTCTGCTTTTCTTCTACATCTCTCACTTGCAGATGCATTACCTACTGGCTGTAGTAGCAGCTTGCTTTTGGTGTTCTCTTTTGATGTTCTCTAAGAAGGCACTGGGCTGATGGGGGTCTAACTTTCTTTTTGTATTAGCTACACTTTAAGAGATTTACAGTTCTTTCAAAAATGTTAACTGATTTTTTAAAAAAAGCATTACATTGGAAGACTTGATACTTGTTGTGCTGCCAATATACAATTAAAAGTAAAACCTGTATTGTTTAACTTATACATGTTTTAATCACTCTTGCATTTTAAAGGTTCATAAACAATTTCCCTTATCCTGTCAATGTTACTATGGATTACAAGCCTTTTGGAGTACTGCCTCCTCTTTCAGCCAGTAATTACAGTATCTTTCCACCAGAAAAACGGTAAGCATTTTCCTTTATCCTAATTTAATCTCTTAGACCTACTTGTCTTTGGGAAAACAGCACAGAACTTTTTTTATGTATGTAATACACACAAGTGACTACACCTATGGTCTGAACTGTGGGGTTTGGTTTTTTCTTTTTAAGGTCCTATATCATTCAGGCTGCAAGATATCCATTCTTTTGTACAACTCTTTCAAAGAGATTTGGATTTGGCGGTGCCTATACCATTTCATTGGATGGTGTGAGTTGCCACTGTTGTTGGATGGACAATATAGAATTACTTTCCATGTTGATACATTTCTTTAATTAAAAAAACCAAAAAGTTATAGAATGATTCCTTTTTTCTTTGATTGTATATATGATAGAATTCTGGTATGTTAAGCAGGGCATAAAACCATCATTAATTAAAAAAATAATGATGGTTATGATAATGATATAATGCAAGAATTCATGTTCACCATTAATGGCCTTAAATCTTTAGCCCTGTTAGACACTACAGACTTTCATGAAGTCTGATGTAAAATTCCTATACTTTATAACTAGGTATGCAGTGCTTCATATGCAATATTTGTTATTTACCCAGAACTTCCTATAGTATTATAGAACTGCTTAAAGTGCCTTTACTGTGCACACCCATTATTGCAGTTCCTAACACGCTATTTTCATTTCCAGTGTACTAACTTCACACTTAATGTATCATACTATGAAGATATCCCACCCAGCACAGTCCATATGGCTTGGCAGATCCCTCAGTATTTTCTTCTTACATGTGGAGAAATAATGTTCTCTGTCACTGGGCTGGAGTTTTCATACTCCCAGGTAGGTATTCCTCTTCTTCTATTAAGAATCTTGGTGCAAGCTAAGATCTTCTGTGATCTATTGTTTTTAAGTGGTGGTTCTGTACTGCTGTTTGATCAGTTATGTCCATCATAGCTCCCTAGCAGGACTGTGTAGGTTGATGCAAGTTGGCCCTGTTTCACTATGATTCAGTGTTTGCCATGAAGCTATGCTGAATGATATCATTTGAAGACTTGACTACCAGTCCTCAAACTTCCTTCTCACAATATGACTTTCCATTGAAAGCAAGTGCAACTGTACTGCTGCTGTATAACCAAATTGGAGAGCTCTCAAATATTAAATGAGGAAGTCGTGACACCTCATCTCCATATTAATTTACTCCATACAGCCTTTATGAGCAGTTTATTTATATATTCTTAATTCCTTCCTTTGTCTTCTGACTGAAGTTTATTAGCTGTGTGTATTTCTTCTCTTAATTCTGAGCCTAGAATTAGTGATGGGACCATTGTAAGGTGTGGCTTGCTAGATGATGCACTCAATTTCTTCATTTCATGTGTGCCATGTGTTATTGAGATGTAAAATACACCTGTTGCTCAGTGTGTATAAAGTAAAGGGTCTTATAATTAGTGTACTAGTGATCTCTTGCTCCTCAAAGCCTTCTCCAGACCTGCTTAGTTCTCTAGCAATTTTAATGTAAAAAAAAAAAAGAAAAACAAAACCAAAAAATCCCAACCATCACCAAAACCTACCAAACCAAGAAATCCTCTTCTCTGCAGAGAAAGTGTTTGTTGTAAGGTAAAGAATGCAGTAAACATTGGAAAATAAGTGATATAACAGTGTTTGAAACTTAAATGTCTGTCTGTACAGGCCCCGTCCAACATGAAGTCAGTGCTGCAGGCAGGATGGCTGCTGAGCGTGGCTGTGGGTAACATAATTGTCCTTATTGTGACTGAGGCATCCCTACTCAGCAAGCAGGTAAGCACTCCAGCAATGGGTGGGCTGTTATGTTACACTGTGAGAAAGCAGTTCTAATGCAGGGGAGAAGCATGGCAGATCATACAAATAGTTCTTCAACAAAGGTTTCTACTTACCTGTTGTTTGCCATTCTTAACTCTTCTTGTCAGGCTTCTTTGCTTGCAAGCAGCAGTTTCTAGCATCTCTGCAGTAAATTTCTTCTTGTGGTATAGAAAGTCTGTGAACTTTTGAGTTGAAATTCTGCATTAATGGAATTAAAACCTGCCAAAATTCTGTTAATTGCTAATGAGCCTTCACCTGCATACCACAGCCTTGCCACATCCCTTCTTCTGGCTCCATGGGTTCCAAACCTCGTTCTTTGGGGAATAAAAACTGTGGCTCTCCTGATAAAGAGCATTTGTCGAAGACTTTCCATTAGTGGTGCTCCCTAATGAATCAAAATGGCTCTCTGAAAGAGGGAAGAGCTTGTCTCTGAAAAAGGTCTGGCAGTCCCCAGTTTCAGCTAAATTAAATCAAAAAGAGCTTGAAGCAGATGTTGAGGCTTTTCAGATAGAGGTTGTATTTCCAAATCAGAGTTTCTGGTCTTGATCTCTGTCCACATTTGTGGTCAGTCGGTCAGCAGTAAAAATTTCTAAGTGGAAGCAGAATCAGTGCCAGCCTGGTTTAGAGTGAGATTACCTGACCAAAAGGAGGGACTGAGTTTCCTTTTCAGTTTTTCATTCAATTCCCAATTTCTCCAGGAAATGGATATAGTACAACTTTTCAGCATTCACAGAACTATTGCCTTTTCAGTGAAGATAGAACAGCTGGAAGAGCCTCAATTCTGAATTGCTTTAATATTTATTATATACATTAATACTTAGTCCTGTAAGCCATATGAGACTTGTTATGTATACTCAGTTTCACATTCTGAGTTTACTCCTTGCAGACACTAAAATGGTGTAATATCAGTAGATAAATTCTGCCATTTTTGTTTTTTTTTTATTTTTTTTACAGTGGGCAGAGTATCTGCTGTTTGCTTCCTTGCTGTTGGTAGTTTGCATCATTTTTGGTATCATGGCCTCTTTTTATACCTATGTTGATCCAAATGAGATTGAAGCCCAATTCAGCGAGGAAAAAAAGGAAAAAGACAAGAAGGATCAAGATGACAACGAAAAGGAAGCTGAAGCTGACTCTCGAATGTAAAAGCTGTATTCAAAGAGTGTTTGTAAATTATGGAAATCCCATTCACTCTCCCTGCAGTAAGAGGAATCAGGGTACCAGTAAATAACACCTCTGGATTATATTTTCTGTGGGAGATGTTAAGAAGAAGTGTTTTAACTTAAATTGCAACCTCTCTAGGGAAGCAATAGGAAAATCTTAGTCTCTCTTTTGCGCTGAATGTGGTATCCTGAAGAAACTCTAGCAGAATTTGCACTCTAAATGTACCTCAATCTTAAATATTAGAGCACTAGAATATTGAAATTAGCCTTGGAACTACTGGATCCTGTGAAAAGATGTATTTTTTTACTGCATTTCAATTTTATGTCATAAAAGAAACAAGTCTTGTCAAGAAACAGCAATTGAAGCCAAGCTCTCTGCACGATTTCTCTAGCATCACTGTTACTTGAAAGCAGCAGGTCACATACGCCTTAAATTCTTTTGTACTTTCTTACAGACAATGGGAGCAAAGCTCTGGCAGTGATCGGATTAAAATGTTGTATATGTTCCAAGTGGCACTAACTTGGATATGCACTGTAATATAATGCCTTATGTGCCTGTTAGCTACTCATTTAACTCCTGTTATGTCCCTAATTAATATTAGAAGTGTCCACTCAGGTAAACTGATAATGGCAAATTATATTTGGAATAAGCAAGAGCAATAAAACTTGTGTTATAACAAAATAAGGAAAGTGTTTTAAGAATATGGCTTATAGTTGCATGTTAACAAAACTTGAAACCACCTCTCTGCTGCCTTTATCTATGTGCTCCATCACTTGAAGCTGATGGATCAGTCTTGGTCTTCTCTGTCTTAATATACCATAACACCCATCAAATTTATGATAGGGAAAATGAAATTTTGCTGCTACAGGACCTGTTCCTGTAGTCCCGTGGTCAACGTTATGGAGTGCCAGTGGTCTGAATTTTGGTTTGGGCATTCTTGTTTTTTAAGGTCTGCATTTTATGCTTTTTCCAGCAGCTGGCTTGGACTCACTGGCTCCTCCAGTAGCCTGGTCAGACTTTCAGCTGCTTTGATACCTGTCTTCCAGTACTCTCATGCTATCTTACAGCAAGTCCATTTTGGTATTTGCAAGGAATGACACAGACATCCATCTTCTAGCAATGGGCGTTCTGCCCCCACTGGGGGTGCATGGGTCCCTGTGACCCCTGTTCTCACTGGAGCTGCTGGCACCTAGACCTGCATGTGCAGAGTCCCTCACCCATGAAGACAGTTATAAATGAAATTTGAAGAGGCAAGTCCAAGGTGCTTTACACTTGTGTTAGAGATAGCCCCGTTACATTCGTAGGCAGTATCCCCTCTTGGTGTCTGAGGTCATCTGGGGAGAACCTTTCCTGTGGATTTGAGATACTGTGTGTCTCCCAGCCAATGGAAATGAGAGTCTCCTGTAAAAGCCACAGGAGCAACTAGCTCCCTGCCATCCTCTGAGGATTTAAGGGGGTTTTATACCAGCTTTATTTATGGCAGACCAGCCAGCTTTTTCTCTGCCATGCAAGTTAAGCAAAATCAATCATCTCCCAACTATATCCCTGCAGAATAGCATCTTCTATTACTTTGTCCAGACCAGGTGTAATATATATTTAGCACTTTAATGCTACCTTTTTTACCCTTTGAAATGCAGGTGATGTGTCTAGTTTTTTATATCATAAGCTGTTGGAATTTAGTGCTTTAGCAAACCCACTAACTTGTCAACAACATGATGGATGTGGTTTATGGTTAGAAAGCCACTAATACTGTAAAATTAGATGGGAAAGCTTTCTGATGAGGTGAAAACTACTTCTAAGGTAGTATGGGCACAGTTGTGTGTGGCGAGATTTTTACCTCATTTTCAACAAGGATTTAAGTAATTAAAGTTAAAATAACCACGTGCCTTCTCATCTAAAATCTGTTGTGAAAAAAAAGGGAAACCTTATACAGGCACCCAAATAGCTCCTGTCAGCATTGCTGTGACTGTGTCCAGAAGCTGTAGGAGGCAATGGAGTGTTCTCAGTTCCTTAGTTTTAAGCATTAAAGAGGTACAGTGAACCAGTTTTAAGCATTAAAAAGGTACAGTGAACCTCTAAATCTGACAGTGTTTAGTTTAGGATGCTGCTCTCTAGGCTACCAGACTTGCTGAGAGGGTCTTTTACATATAATTTTCTGTTACAGAGAAAACAGTCTGAAATCAATCAAATTAACAGTTGACCACTCTAAATTAAGTTCTTAAACAAACAAAAACCCTTAAAAATGTAAGAGTAGTGAATTATGAAACCCTGTTCTAGCAATCCAACCTGTACTCATGTGTGGCCAGGTAGATACAGGAATGTGTATGTCTGTATGCTTAATAATATTACAAATATACTGTGCAGCTTCCATGGTTTTTTTCCCCCCTTAGCTCAGCCTAATGTCATTTGATTTGAAATAGTTCAATGTCATATTCTCTGAACTATATGAATCCAGCCCCTGCCATTTGCTTTTCTTAAAAATTGGCTTACTAGCAGCATAATCCTTTAAAAAATTATCTGTAGTTACAGACAAATGTCTGTACAAAGTTGTTGGGTTTTTTAAAATTTCCTGGAAGCAATTGCAAGCCACTTATACATACTCTTGCTCTACAAATTGCTTTTACCTTTTTCTTTCACAGCTTGACATAGTGCTTTAGCATAATATTCACTGACAATCATGCAGAGGTTACAACATTGATAATAAAATAACTGGGTCATGCCTTAAAGTATGAAAGGGAGACAAATTATTAAAGGGGAAGTAAAAAGTGAAATCATCCTACTGCACCAGCAGATGGTTCAGGAAAATTAAAGATGCCCCATTTCCAGCTTAATTCAATCACTGCTGTTCTTCCTACAGACACTACTGCAGGACAGGATTTTGTGAAATTTTGCACGGTACAAGGGTAAAATGAGAGCCTGCAACTCAATGGGCTCTCTATTTTTGCTGTTAAATGTTATCCCTTTTTCATGCTCATATTTGAGTCCAAGCTCTGCATAAACTACCTTAAGACCAGAGATGGGCTTTAGTCCACATCCCAGGGAGTTTAACAGCTGCTCTGACTGTGTAGGGGGGAGAGAGAGGAGAAGGAGATGAGCAAAACATGACCTGTGTTTTTCAGAGAATAGCTATGTGCTTACATAAATCACAGAATCATTAAGGTTGGAAAATACTTGCAAGATCATAAAGTCCAACCTTTGATCTAATACCACCCTGCCCACTGAACCATACTGTGAAGTGCCACATCCAACCATTTCTTGAATGCTTCCAGGGATGGTGACTCCACCTCCCTGGGCAGCCCATTCCAATGTTTAATCAGTATTTCAGTGAAGAATTTTTTCCTTGTATCCAGTCTAAACCTCCCTGGCACAACTCGAGGTCGTTTCCTCTCATCCTGAGGAGAAGAGACTGACCACCACCTGCCTACAGCCTCCTTTTGGGTACTTGTAGGGAGTGATAAGGCCCCACCCCCCAAGCCTCCTTTTCTCCAGGCTAAAAACCCCCAGATCACTCAGCTGCTTCTCATAGGATTTGTAGTCCAGACCCTTTCCCATTTCTGTTGCCCTTCTCTGGACTCATTCCAGCACCTCAGTGTCTTTCTTGTAGAGAGGGGCCCAGAACTGGACACAGGATTGAGGTGTGGCCTCACCAGTGCTGAGTAGAGCGGGATGATCACTGCCCTGCTCCTGCTGGCCACCTATTGCTGATCCAGGCCAGGGTGCTGTTGGCCTTCCTGGCCACCTATTGCTGATCCAGGCCAGGGTGCTGTTGGCCTTCCTGGCCACCTATTGCTGATCCAGGCCAGGGTGCTGTTGGCCTTCCTGGACACCTGGGCCCACACACTGGCTCACGGTCAACAGCTGTGGGCCAGCACCCCCAGGTCCTTTTCTGCTGGGTAGTTTTCCAGTCACTCTGCTCCCAGCCTGTGGTGCTACATGGGGCAGTTGTGACCCAAGGGCAGGACCTGGCATTTGGTCTTTTTGAACTCATGCCATTGGCCTATGCCCATTGATCCATCCTATCCAGATGCCTCTGCAGAGCCTTCCTGCACTGCAGCAGATCAAGACTCCCATCCAACTTGGTGTCCTCTGCAAACTGACTGAGGGTGCACTTCATCCCCTTGTCCAGATGGTAAATAAAGAGATTAAACAGGATTGTCCCCAGTACTGAGTCCTGGGGAACACCACTGGATGCAACTCCATTTACTACCACTCCTGATAGTTTTTTACCCAGCAAAGAGTGCATCTGTTCAAGCCATAGGCTGGCCAGCTTTTCCAGGAGAATGCTGTGGGGAAGAGTGTCAGAGGCTTTATGGAATTCTAGGTAGACAACACCCACAGCCTTCCCCCATCCACTAGGTGGGTCACCTTGTCATAGAAGGAAATCAGGTTGGTCAAGCAGGACCTGCCTTTCCTAAACCTCTGCTGGCTGGGCCTGATCTCCCACATGTGCCCTGTGATCACACTCAGGATAATCTGTTCCATAACCTTCCTCAGCACTGAGGTCAGGCTCACAGGTCAGGAATCCTCCTTCTGACCTTTCTTGCAGATATGGGTGTCAAATTGGCTAGTCAGCACCTACTTCCTTCATACTGACACACCAAACACTGATTTGATGATATAAAGCAGTGTTACAACTATCACCGACTGTGTTCTAAAGATACCCTAATTATTGCAGGTGTTAATCAGATAGAGTTGCCTTTGCTGGCAAGATGTACTGGGAAGAAAGCGATGGTTTTCCCTGCAGTGCCAAAATGGTTGTAAGGCCTTCTGAAACACTCTTAAGGAGAATATCTGCAGTGAAAGTGGCTCTGTCTCTGTAACACTATCACTGTATTTTGGGGGTGAGGGGGAATTGAAATTTGAGACTGTGGAAGCTGCCTAACTAAATACAATAATGAATAAAAATTATGCAAGAGCTAAGCACGAAATAGAATGAGGCATGTTCACAGCACTTGCTCTCAAACTGCTGTGGCAACCCCTCATTTGACCTGCTTCTGCAGTAAGTGGCAAATAAAACTCTCATGAGATTAAGATGAAATTTCAGCTATCTGCTCATGTGAAATTGTGTTTGTCCTCCTCCTGTGAGATTCAGAGGACTGCAATGTATGTCCCTGTCAGAGCTTCTTTACATCTTAGCCCATAAAGGGCTATTTTTTACTCTGAGTTGAACATCCAGTCCTTTCCCAGCTGGGAAAAATACTTTATTCAAGCCTGGTAGACTTAAAAAATGAAATAAAATAAAATCAGTGCTCCTGGAGCTATGCCATGCTTCTTTGGTAGTGGAAATTGGAAGTATTTTCTTAGATGGGAGTTCTATTTCCTAAAGGTCTTATCTGACAAAAAATTATTTCAAGTAAAGGTTAATTCAATTGGTGCAGCTCCTTCAGGCTGGTACTTTAGTACAACAGAGTGCCTGACATCAGTTCTGTAAACACCTAAGTGAATTAATGATATGGAATGCATTTTTACTGAAATCTCATCCCAAACATGGGAGAGTAGGGGTAGAACACTGCTACACAAGTTTACTGAAGCCAGAGTCATGGGTGTCCCAAGGTGGCTGGGCCTGGCTGAGTGCTGAACCCGGAGGGGGAGACTCTGCTTAAGAAACTCAGCATGGAAGAGAACCTCCAGGTTCTCTACATTTGCACCTGCTGCTCTGCAGGGAGCAGGAATACAAGACCAATGGTCATGATATCCTCTGTTGTAGCACAGCAAGATGTTACTGCCACAGACCATCTCCTCCCCCTGTCTTGGACCAGGCTGTGGTCACCCACCAACACATTCCCGACTGAGTTATAAAAACCCAAGCTGTGGTTTGGTGGTTTTTGGTTGGTTGATTTTCAGGTTTAGCTGTCTATTTCATGCATTCATGGCAAGTGTGATTCATCATTTCTCCACCACAGCTTCAGAGCAGATGGCTGCCCCAGCACCCACAGGTGATGAACTCGCTCCCTCCCTGACTTGCTGCCACCCCGGTTGGAGGAGGCAGAACCAAGGTGCTGTTCTGTGCCATCCACTTCCAGCTCAGGGAGCTTGGCAGAACCAGGAGGAATCACAGAAGCCCAGAGCCATTTCCCATCTGCCTTGAGGCAGCTTGTGGAACAGGAAGGATTTATTTGCTTGGCCTGGATTGGGCTTTTCGCAGTGAAGCACCAATCTGTGACTACAGATTCTAGGTAATATTAATAGATACAAAATACACGACGCGTTCCTACCTTTATTTAACCTTTCTTTCTCTGCCAACTCTAGGCGCCTTGCTCGGGCAAACCTTCCCTAAGTGCAGCCCGGGGTCCTCCCCTCCAAGGACCTCATTTCCCACCACCAGGTGGCAGAAAAACACTCCACGGTGGCAGGGAAGGGGCGGAGAGGCTCGCCCAAAAACCCCCCTACATCCTTAACTGAATATTTTTTTCACAAGCTTCAGATTATCCTATAAAAATACCTAGATCAGTATCGTATAATATCAGATGCATAGATCAGTATCGCTTTTGGATACCGCAGGACTGCTCTGTGTTTTGAAACAAAAAACTATTGGGATGGATTTAAGCAAGAGAGGGTCCCTGGCAGCATCGGTGGAAATCACCTCCCTTATAAACTTTTAAAAACTTATTAAAATTGCCAAAATCCCACGTGGTATTATAAAAAGAGACAAATCTATTGAAGAACAGTTAAGAACAAGAACAAAGCTGATTGTGCTGTAGCACCAACACCCTTACTCTAAAAGATGATAAAATCACTGGCTACAGCTTCATGTTGTGTTTAATCCAATTTAACTGCAGGACTTAAACCCCGGGCATGAAAGCCTGCCCTAAGAAACACAGCCACAAGCAAGTTTGGGGGAGTTTTTGTAAGTGGGCTGCACTCGGCCCTTACAGACTAAGCATGCACTGATTTCAGATTGCTGCCTCCTGGGTGACTTCCCAAACTGTTAATCCATCGTACAACCACTCAGCCCACCCTGTCATTAAAAAGAAAGCCTCAAGCACTGCATTTGATAGGGGTCCCAGCTCTCTGAGATGGCTCTGGGTGAGGTCATGCCAGTTACACACTATCCATTAAGGGATTTTGTTGGAAGAGCAGCTCATTCCTGAATAACATTCAGTTTTAGACATCTCCTAAGCACTACACTTTTCTGCTGACATCTTCTCAAGTGTGTACAGACGCAGGTTTTTGAGCTATCCTGCAAACTTTAGAGTCAAATTTGGACATGCTTAGCAAAGAGCTTTGGGTATAGTCCTTGGGAAGGCAACAAGAAACCTCCATAGGCTGTGGGCCTACGACTGCTGCTGCTGTAAGGGCTGAGAGAACTGTGATCAGCCCCTGGATGGACCCTCAGGCAACTGGTCCTGGGGAAGTCTTCAAAGCAGAAGGGATTTACAGTGAATTGTGGCTTGGATGGGAGAGCTTTGGAAGGCAGGACTGCTCAGAGAAGATTTGGATTACCCTGGTATCACATGCTAGAACTAATTTGGGAAGGGCTGATGTGGAAGTTTGGGATGCTCAGTGACAAAGGTTCGGAATGGGAGGAGTTAGGAGAGACTCTGGATGCCAGCTCCTCAGACACTTCTAAGCAGCTCTTCAGACTGCAGCCAAGGACCTGTGTGCAAGGGCAGCTGGAGCTGCTCCTCCCTGCTCTGTCCTCCACCAAGTCTGCCCTATGGAAAGCAGAGGAAACTTCAGCTCAGGATCTCTGTAGGGGAGAGTCGTGCTTTCCAGCTCAGATTAAGTCAGCATGAAACTATGCCAGTGCTGAAGAAGGAGGTGCTTGCTGGGAGGGACAGTCTTTGGGCAGTTAAACCCCCTAAGGATGCTGCACCCTCATCCTCCCATGAACTTCTTGGGAAGTCTGGAATTTAGTCTTAAAGGTGAACTGAGATGCTTGAAAAATAATCTCTACAGAAGCTGGGTGAACACTCCAGTCATTAAATACAAACACTTTATGTGTATAAAAATCACAGACATGCATCTTTTGAAAGTGCTTCTTTCTTTGCTTAAGAGCCAGAACATAACAGCTACATGGTCTTGTGTTTCTGCTGGAAGAATGACACAAAGATACATGGTAAGACCTTGAGCTATATTAAGGAACAAGCTAGAAAGTTTTCTTTCATTTTCATAAACACAAATAAATACAAACACAGGGCTGTATTGTGTTCTTTGAGAAAATTGCTCATGGAAAGAAGTCAGTGACAATAGTGTCAGCCTATATACAGGTGAAAAGAAAGATGTGCCATGGGATGAGGAGCCTATGTACTATCAACAAACAGCAGAAATCAAGAGTCCAGTGAAGTTGGTGAGAATCTTTTCACTGATATCAGTATGCTTTGCCTAAGTCCCTCAGTGCACAAAATTACATCACCTTATATATGTCTGATTTTATACATATATATATATAATGTAATATGATGATCTATAATACCTGATACAGGTAGGTGGTGAGCTGGTACTGAAGAGTTCCTCAATAGAATGGTAGGGAAGATCATGATTTGCACCTAGGGAGTTTGGGAAGAAGATGCACTTTGGGGCAGAATATATTCCAGGTGCAAGATGCAGAATGAGCAGAACTGAGTGTAGACATCTGACAAAATTGCAGTATTCAGATAAGAAACTACAGCCTAATCCAGGAAGAACAGACTGTCAAGGTGAGTTCTGCACATAAAGCACAGCAGAAATTTGCATTTAACCCAAGTAAATCTGTATACAAAGTGTCTAGAAGAGTCATCTCCATATTTCTTCCTTATGATAATTCTTGGTAGCAGTTTCAAGGGCTTATATGTGTTTTTCTCACTTAAGCTTCAACAGAAAATAAATGTAGATCTGTGGCCTTCTGCAGTTCCTTCTGCAGCTGTGGTGCTGAGGCAAATTCCTCTGCTGTCAGGAGACAGTGGGATGGGAAGACTGTGCAGCTCTGCTACTCCACCAAAGTGTAAATACACAAAGCCCACAGCTCACCCTGTAAATTTGCTTCTGTGCAGGAAAGAACAGTAGTGCTGATGCGGAACAACAAAATCTGCTCTTCTTTGCAATAAAAGCATCAGGTACCCACTGCCTCAGCTGGAAGAAGAGATATGCTCAGTCCAAAATCCCCAGGAAGCCTGCTCTCATGAAAAAGATAAGAGGAAAACTGAGCTGGCAACTGCGGATGCCAAAGGAGCGCGAGGCTTTGGGATCTTGCCAAAGGTCTGGTGCAAGTGGGAGGTTGCAGCTGATTTTTGTGAATGAGAGGAGGACTGCAGGAGGAAGTGGAAGATGGCTGGATTGTGTCAGAGCATCGTGGGCACAACAGGAACTTACTGGGTAATTACTTCTAGAAGGCTGTGGAATGGGAATGATGGGCAGAGTGGGAAGGCACATGCACAGGACCTGCATTTTTGTGGGGGCACAGTTACAAGCTGTAACTGTCCCACACACATACTAGTGGGGATGATGGCAGGCTCAAATGCTAGACAAATGCTACAAAACAGCTCACAGCCTGTAATTTATTTTCCTAATAGAAACCCTATCAAAATACCAAGCTCACTTTTTTGTGGTATCTGATTTCTGGCTTTTCCTTTTGGGTGTCAAATTTTGGGCCACGAAGGCTGCAGGCTGAGGGTCTCTGATTACCTAGCAGAGGTTTAGTGTCAGCAAAGTCACCCCTCCACTGTTTGCTTCTGTACATCCTCTGTGAGGACTGAATATGAATATGAATATTGCTATGAATATGCAGCTCTGGGCTTAAAGCACGGGCAGGAGCATTCATTCCTGCAAGCTGAGAAGGTGGCTCCTGTGGTATGACAGAGCTGGAGCCACCATCCCACTCCACAGAGGACATTGTGGGATGGAGGATGGAGTTTCACCTATTTTATCTGAGCTAACTGCAGGCTACCAGCAAATGGGATGTGTTGGCCTCCCTCCCTCACCCACACTGCTGCCACAGGAGACGAATCCAGCAGGATGTGGATGCATTTCCCGTGGGATCAGCGAACTGATCCAAATCACCAAACAGCCATGTGATTGCTAATGCAAGGACCGGAGCCAGGGCTGGGAGAAAGGAAGAGTGGGATCAGCACTTTGGCAGTAGACTGCAGTTATGTTGGATTAAATACAGCATGAAGATGTACTCTAAAACACTCATCACATAACAATGATTTTCATTTGGTACCAACACCCCAGAGTGACAACTGGTACTTGCAGGCATCCATATGTTTATTTATTCAACAGATGAATACACTGCATTTCTGTCAACACAAGATTTTACAGGTAGCTGCTGGCATATAATGAAATTAATGAAGGGTAAAATGGGATAATTCTTGAATTAAAATAGTGAAATAGTGCAGTCAGTTGTAAGACCACTACTTACCAGTTATCAATGAGATACAATGCAACTTTCTGTGCTGGGACAACTGCAGCCTGCAAGCAAACACTTCACATCTGTGATGACATGGACTGTATAGGGTGAGTGTCTCAGCATGATTACAGGGTCTTAGAATCCCAGAATAGTTTGGGCTGGAAGGGACTTTTAAAAGTCATCTAGTCCAATCCCCCTACTGGGATAAGGACATCTTCAAATAGACCAGGCTGCTCAGAGCACCATCCAATCTGACCTTTAATGTTTACAGGGATGGGACATCCACCACCTCTCCAGGCAACCTGTTCCAGTGTTTTATCACCCTCCTTGTAAAAAAACTTCTTCCTTCTATCTAATCTAAATCGACTCTATTTTAGTTTAAAACCATTAAAGGTCACCCTTAATGGATCCATTTAGTCCAGAGACTTTGCTAGACTGCTGTGTACACAGACATCAATCTGAGATAAGAACTGATGTCTCCATTATAAAATGTGAAATGTGAGAAGAAAATGGAGAAGGTATGTTTTCTTCCATTTGCATATGTTTGGTTTGTGTGACAAGGGGCTAAGAGAAAGGCTCATAAAAAGCAAGATACAATGCAATGATGCTCTTTAGGGGCAGAGGCACAGGACAGTATAATCAGTCTCATGTTTCTTAATGAGCTCTAGGTCCCCATCTAATTTTAATTGTCTGCCTGGAGTACTAAAATACTTTCAGGCACTTTCATTTTGCTCATTATTAATAAACAGTATACAACACTCGAGACATTTCTTCCATTTCCTGCCTCATTCTGGCTTATCCATTATGATTCTCAGTACTTCCAGGAAGTGAATTTTCTTCCCTTAATAAGAATCTCAAAAACCTGCAGTTTTCTATGAATGACACGAAGAATGTCACTGCAGGGAGGGAAATATATATAAACCGATATATATATCAAAAAACTGGCTTTTTCTTTGGGGAACATAATCTAATGACCAATTTTTTTTCCTTTCAGCATTCACAAGACCTACAGGAGAACACCATTGTTTGAACTTCCAACTCTACTTCTGTAATAGACAAAACCCTTTTCTGACAAGTGGCTTGTTGAATCAGAATGTAAATGCACAGCAAAATCTAGCCGTGGAAGGCAATCTGTGTGCTTTTGAAGCTACACAAGCTTCCTCTGCTGGAAGAAATAAATGGCTGCAGGGTTACCCATGGCATCTGGAGAGGAAGAAAGGCTCCATCACAAGCTTTGTAGAAGGGACATTTTTTCCAACAGAAATAGAAAACTGAAATTTTAAAATTTTAGTGGAAACAGAGAAACCCCCAATGTTTTGTAGGTGTATGACTGCTGCATAGTTTGGAAGTACACTGCAAACTAATCTTGAGGAGCAAACGCAACTAAAGGCAGGAAAAACAGCAGTCCTGGACAACACAAGAATATCTTTTTTTGTTATTAACAGGAAAATGTGCTTTTTAGCACTAAACACATATTTTTTAAAAATAAACTTGCATCCTACCCTTGTCTGGTTCCTTGGCTCATCCCTGGGACAGTGAGTTGCTCTTCCTCTCAGAAAGAAAAGCAGAGAGGACTGGGCATTGATCTAAAAAGCGAATACATAGTCAGGATGACTCAGGGTGCAGAAATGAACTTTAATCCTACCTGTGGGGTTTCAGTCACTGATTCAGCAACTTCATATTTACAAAGTTTGCCCAGAAAGCTGCTTTTCTGTAGGGCCACATTAAGGATATTTACAACACTCCTATTCTGAGATTCTTCTACTGTGCTAAAGGAGCACATTTTCAGTGCTGAACTCCCATCTGCTGGCATGTCACTCAGCAGTCACTCACTGTGAGACTTTTCTGCAACTTGGGCTTTATTTTAGTTTCTTCCTCATGATGATTGGCAAGATGAGTCTATTTTGTCAATTTTCTTTAGTCTCTTTCCTAGGTCTATCCTCATATCCATGAGGATGTGCTGAGCAAGATTGGTCCCATATTGGTTCTGTGACAGCCTGTTGGTAACACCCTCCACTCTCAAATGTTTTTGTTTTGTTCTTTTCTCTCTATCACCAGTTAGAGACTCCTGCGAGGACCTCCCCTCTTGCCCCAGGAACACTTAAATTCTTTAAGGTCCATTTGTGAAGAGCCTTGTTCAAGCTGCTGGGCTGTTCAAGCTGTATGATACTGGCATGTGTCACACCTTTACAATTAAAAATTCAGAAAGAGCTGAGTTTTTGGTACACTTTTCTTCTTACAAAACACCAATGGTCTTACATTGTTCATTTGAAAAGTTTCAGTCTTTGTTAGTAAGGAAAATGTCTTTTCTTCTCTTTCTTTATAAGCATAAGTTCACAGTCGCTGACTTTACAATTATGTAATTATATTTTTCTTTTGTAACTTTTTTCTTACATAACCAGCAAGGCAGAAAATCTCTGCATATTCAAAGTATCATGTTGAATTGAAAGCAAACCAGTTATTGAGAAGTTGACACATAAATTGAATATTTGAATGCTGGAAACGTCTGACTTCAAAAAGATACAACAGGGGACCATCTTAATGGAAAGAACTGTTTATTTCGGAAGTCTCCGTCATTGCACTGGGATGGTTGGCTAGTGTAACATGTAATTATGCTAAATTTAATAAAAATTTCTGCAAGTGTTGCCTTTCCTTGGACTATAATACAAACAATCTTTTTTTTTTTTTTTTTTCTCAGAAAAGAGAAAAAAGAAAAAACCATACAAGGCTGAGAAAAGCAGATGAAAATTTGAAGGGCTTCTGTTATATAGTCTGGAGATGGAGTTGAAATTTAGACTGAAAGACTAGCATTTACAAAAAGAACAGCAAATACATTATTATTTTTAATTTTTTTTAGATTTCTATAATTTCAGAGAGAAATTGGAAGTGTAACAGAACATGAGATACAGTATAAAATACAGAAGCTGACAGATATTACACTTTCTAATACATTGTTCAGACTTCATTAGAACTTAACTTGGACTGGTATGTGGCTTATGACTTAAGAGTTTTGAATCTGCTCCTTTGTTTCCCTGCATGTGACAAATAAATCTGCCCATAGAGCTTATTCCACAGCTCATACAATAATTTTTCAGGCTCAGATTTTTATTGAACATGTAATGCAGAACTTTGAAACCTTGAGATGAAGGAAGTCCATGATGGTATACTAGCAAGATCACTTCAGAGCAGCATGGGGAACTTTTTTGTGTTTATGTGCCTTGAGCTAGAGAATCTACAGCCTAAACGTAGAAAAGGAATTAACAAGATAAACCAGAAGCAACTCTAGCAAATCAAGTACAGGCTCCTTATGAAAATTATTTTAGTACCATAGAATATATTAATGGACAGAAAATAATAATAGTTGTATACCTTTCATAATACAAAAGAGAAAATGCTTTACAAAAAACAACCTAAATAGAAAGTTTTGACACTGATTCTCACGACTGTTATTTGACTTTTGGCTGAAGTAGAACTCAAATGAAAAGATTTTACATTTCTTAGAAAACGACATACCAGTAAACAGTAGAAACTTTTTCATATTTCCTGAAGCCAAAAGCCACAGAATTTAAACTCCATCCATCCCGCCATTAAGAAAACCATCAAATCCTTTGTGAACACCTATAAAAATAATTCCAATAGTTCAATTTTGTATCTAGTTTCTAGCCATCATCCTTTCCTGTTTCACTGTACTCAAGAGCTGGTATATTTAGGTTATTTTCTCGGGTAAACAACCACTGTGTGTTTGTGTGTGTGCACACTTATATGCCTGAATAAGGCTGTTGACTAATTTTATTTGAATAATAGTTTGGTGTAGAAATCTTAGGAACATTTATCTGTCAACAAGTTTCAGGAAAACCAAATTGTGTAGCATTAACTCAGCCCACATTAGACAACAATGATCATAACTATAGCAAAAACTTCAGTGGGATTTCCAACCACTTTTCATTAAGACCACTTCATATCGTGTTTCATGCAGTTAAGAGATTTGTACAAACTCTAGTGAATTATCTAACGAAAAGCAATTTATGCTGCAATGATGCTCCCCTCAATTTTTAAAATCACTTGAAAAGACAGCAAACCACGCTGTCCTATGGATCCCACCCCAGTGACTGACAGGTTTCAGTGACTGAAACACTCATGAAACTCCCTAGGTTTTTGTGCCGGGGTGGCAAAAAAAGCGAATTTTAGGGCTTTCCATGGCAGGTGGGAAGTTTTGTGATTGAGCTGTTACATTTCAGATGTTACATATGTGACTGTGTTACATTTCAGATTTAATACAGTCCCGAACATGGTCAGCTTCTTGAAGGGTTTGCATGTGCCCAGAGCTTCTGCTGTGTGGGACAGAGCTCAGTGCTGACCCAGTCTGCTCCCACTTAAGAGCTAATGTAGAAGTGTTATAAACGTTGATTTTTTACAGGTTTAACACAGCTTACAAGTTTAAGAGTTTGTTATGAATATGCTTGGGACTGGACTTAGTGATTTGTTAAATTGTAAGTTAAAACTTAATTAAGCGGCTTGAAATGTACGGCTGTAATGTTTTGTTGTAACCACAAGATGGGGTTCCCTGAAAAGGGGGTTAGCGAAGGAAATTTCCAGAAGGACCAAGAAGTTCCAATGATGTCATGCTAACCAGCAACTGGTGAAGGAGCTACACCAAGCTCGGTGTCCAAGGCTCCCTCGCCACAGGCAGCCCTGGCGAGGCAAGGGGAAGGATTCAGAGGCAACAATCCCCCTGAAGCTGGAGGGATTCTTTGCCAACCTCCCGCCCCGCTGTTCCTCGTCCTCCTGAGGCGCACGTGGCTGAGGGAGAACGCCGCGCCCTTCGCAGCATTTCTCTGCCTTGCCGCTGGCAGGGCGACTTTCACTCGACCTCCCGTTTTCGGTTGTTGTCGTTTTTGGTGCTTTTTGTTAGTAAACCGGTTACTTTTTAAAAGTGGCTCGGCACTTATTTCAGAAGCGCCAGTGGCACTCCGGGTTGGGGCTTCTGCAGCTCCTGAGGGGAAGTCCAGCGCTTCCCGAAAGCACGGCCCTCAGCGGAGCGGCGGCGGCTCCGTGGCCTCCCGTGCCGCGCCGGCAGCGGGACACGCCACAGCCCGAGCACGCTTCCTCCGGCGCCCATGGCGGCGCGGGGCCGGCCCGGGCAGGTACCCGCGCAGGAGGGGCGGG